>UESW01004866.1:467215-610687 GCA_900491605.1 Calamus simplicifolius
TCTCCCAAAACCCCTCCAAGGAGTGCCAAAGCCTTTCCAACCTCCCCAATCTTCTCAAAACCTTTGATTACACATTCCAATCAACTCAATGGCACCCAAGAGGCGCGGTTTCATCGGAGGAGTGTCCGTTCCCATGAGGCACGCACGATTCGGAGGCAACCTCGCCATCCTCCTCTTCGGCCACTCAAGAAGATTCCCCTCCTTCATTCTCTTCACCCAAAGTAGATCAACTAGCCGATAAGACTATCACAACTGGAAGGAAGGTCAACTTTGATTTCTTTGAGTCGGAGGGCTTCTCAATAGGAAGATGTTTAAAAGAAATGGGGTGGAAAAAGATTGTTCATTAGATATCCCCACTTATCCTGCCCTAGTGAGAGAATTTTACAATGATTTGAGAAGAGGAGAAGGCGGTTTAGTCAGTATTGTAAGAGGAACTAGAGTTGTAATAACTGCTGAAATCCTTGGAAATCTGTTGGAAATGCCCATAATTGGTATTAGGGAATATCAGCATGATGATAGAAGTGGTGCATTGTCAAGAATGTTAGGGAGGGATGTAACCGAGTTTGAGGAAATTCTTGCTAATCAATTAAATTTGGAGCTCAGGTTACTACACAACATATGTGGAAGAATTTTATTCCCAAAATTGGTAGATTTGAGTACGTCTCGGAGCGAGACATTCTTTTGATGGATTGTATTATAACTGGAAGGCCAGTCAACCTAGCTGGCATGATGATTGGTTATATGGCAGAGGCTGCTACAAGAAAAGATCTACACTGCCATTTGGTATGGTTCTGACATTGATCTTTAGAAGCCAAGGTGTGCTAATTATGGATAATGAACCTCTAAGGAAATTAAGGCACACTGACTATTATAGTATTTCTACTATTCATCGGATGGGCTTCAAGAAGTTAAATGGTATCTGAATGAAAGGAGGACGAAAGAAAGAGCTGAGAGAGATAGAACTGAAGAGGCCAGAGTAGAAGATATCCCTGGACCATCCACTGCGGGACCATCAGTCCCTGATCCATTTATTGCGGGACCATCTACAGCTGGACCTTCAGAAGCTGGATCGAGCACAGTTCCCTCTCCTCCACATCTGTCTGTTACTGCTTCTGGGAGATTCTCTGATGAGCAGATTGGTCAGTTGAGCCTTGCTTGCTAAATATGACAGTCAGAGATCTCATGAGATTAATCAATTAAAAGAAGACTTCAATCAGCTAAAAGAAGAACTTAACTCGAGACTTGACATGATTTCCTTTTCCATAAGCAATTCTATTGAATCCTTTGGTGCTGAACTTCACAAAATCTTTGAAAGGATGAAAGGCATTGCTGATGGCTTGGGATCTTATGTTCATGCAACTGGTCAACTGAAGAAGGACATTGACCTTGCAGTCTCACAGATTGAAGCTTGTCTTGAAAATTTTAAGAAATCTCAAAAAGATGATGTAATGGAAATCATAGGTCACTTCAAGAAAATTGTATTCAAACATATCTAACTTTGATTTTGATTTTGATACTCTTTTGTATCTTAGGTTCTCCAGGTTTACTTTATCTTGATAGTTGTATTTAGGAATTTTGAGTATCTAATGTATCTCACTTTGGAATGTACTTGAATCAACTTATGTAATGTTTCTTACTTATGTAATGCAATTACACATTTTCAAATCTGTCTATGATGAGTGCTTGAATCCCTATGTCTTATTGAACCAATAATTTTTCTCTAATAACTTTCTTTATCTAATACTCTCCTTATTGCTGATAACAAAAAAAGGGGGAGAGATGGTTGAATATGCAAAAAAAAAAAGACTTGAAATTTTAATGAGAGATGGTTGAATATGCAAAAAGAAAGAAAGAAAGGGAAAGAAATGATTGTTTATGCAAAAGAAAGAGACTTGAAATTTTAATCAGTTCAATTAAATTTTAATTTTTATATATAGGGGGAGCTATTCAATGCAGGGAGAGCTTAACAACAAGCTTAATTGCAATTTTCTGTACATTTAGTTTAAATGTTCATAATTGATGGCTTATATAGAACTCATGCATAATTTTAAAAGTTCACTTTGAATATTGGCATCAAATCCTTCATTAAAAATGGTTTAAGCTTTAAAATGACTATAATCTTTAGTTCGAATGAATTTTTTGAATGCATATACTCAAAGTTTTTGTTATTATCAAAAGGGGGAGATTGTTGACCCAATTGATGATTTTGATGATTAACAAAACTATTTGAGTATAACAATTGAAGGCTCTAATGATTTTGATTAAGTTTTTCAGATTATAAGTCGATTGAATGATCAAAATCAGGAGTTAAATCTTGTTCTGGATCAAATCTAATGTCTAGGTAAGATTGCAGACATTAGAGTCGACTCCAAGAATCACAGAGCCGACTCCAGTATCTGGCACGGAAGTTAGAGTCGACTCCGAGACTGTTAGAGCCGACTCCAACAGAAAAGATAGAACGTTAATTTTTCTGGCCCCGACTTAGAGTCGACTCCGGGTCTGTTAGAGTCGACTCCAGAAAAGTTTCTTGTCGACCCCAGAAAAGTCAGAGACGACTCCAGAATTAACGAATTAAAGTGTTTCGAGTTAGAGCCGACTCCAGAAAAGTTAGAGTCGACTCCAACCCACCTGGAATGAAAAATCAAATTGCCAGATCAGCTCTAACGGTAATATTTCTATTTTACTTTATTTCTAACGGATATATTTGTTGCAAGGTACACTCCAACGGATAGTTTTCTTCCAAAAATGGTTTGAAAGAAATCTATAAAAAGGGAAGACTATCATTCAAAACAAGAACGAAAAAACAAAGAAGAAAAATGGAAATAGAGAAATCCCAATTCAAAAATTCGAAAAAGAGAGAGCCTGAATCTCAAGAGAAAAAACCTTCTAGCTCAAATCCACTCCACTCCAAAAAGCTCAAGAGGAATCCAAGGCATTCAAATCAAAGTTTTGGTGGATTTCCCAAATTGGAGAAAGAGGATCAGTTTCTTGCTTTTCAATCCTTCTCAACTGCTTCAACTATGAAGAATCGGAGCTGAGGCTTGATTCAATCTAGCAAGGAGAAGAAGAAAAGAAGAAAAGCTCAAAAGCCAACCAACTACAAATCAGGCTTTTCTAAACCTTGTTCATTTACTTGATTATTTGCTCATTGAGGAGCTGTGTACTTGAAAAACAATATTTCTTTTGTTTGTATCTAGTTCAATCTGGGGGATTGAACTAGTGGAGGTAGTCTTACCTCGGTACAAGCTTGGTATAGCTTGTGTTAGGGTTTTTGTGCTGGTGAGCCCGAAAAATCGGCTGGGTTCGTTGTGATCCCGGAAAAATAACAAGTTTGAGTTGTGAGCTTGTAAAACAACTCGACTGTAATCAAGAAAGATTATAGTGTGGACCCAAGTGAATCTTGGGAGTGGACGTACGTGTTGAATACACCGAACCACTATAAAATCTTTGTGTTTGTCGTGTCTCCTTTATCTCTATCTCTATCTCTATCTTATTGATTGTATTTTGTTTTTGCATCTGCATTCACTTTCACTCACACTAAGCAAACAAATATTTCAAAAGGTTTAAATTTTTTTAAAGAACCCAATTCACCCCCCCCCCCCCCCTCTTGGGTTGTCATCTGGGCCAACATCTACCATTTCATAATTCGTAAGGGGAAGTCTTTGTAATCTTTGAGGGTATTCTATTATGCACATGGCAAGCACTAAGTAATGCTTCACCCCAAGGTTCAAGGGAAGCTTAGAACTTAGAAAATTGAATTCACCATATCCACAAGGGTTCTATTCTTTCTCTCAGCCAATCCATTCTGTTGTGGAGTATAAGGAGAAGTTCTTTGATGTATTATTTCATGTTCTTCACAAAAAGAAGTAAATACAACATGGAAATATTCTCCACCTCTATCACTTCTAAGTTTTTTTATTTTCTTTTCCTTTTGATTTTTGATAATTGATTTATACAATTTAAACTTATCGAACACTTCATCTTTATGCTTCATAAGATAGACATAGGTATACCTAGAGTAATCATCAATGAATGTGGTGAAATATCTATTTCCTCCTCTAGTCAAATTTTCATTTAATTCACATATATCCGAATGAATAATTTGTAAAATTTCAGAATTTCTTTCGGACTTAGGAAATAGTAATTTAGTCATCTGAGCTTGAATGCAAATTTCACACTTATCATGGTTATTATTTTTGTATGTTATGTAACCATTTTTAGCCATAAACTTAAGTGGTCTAAAATTTACATGTGCTAAGTGTGAATGCCATAAATTAATTGATGAACCAACCATATAAACAGAAACACTCTTATTATTATTAATAACAACAGAGTTTACAGAAAGTTTGAACATTCCATCACAAGCATATCCCTTCCCAACAAAGACCCCATTCTTTGAGAGGATAAGTTTGTCGAATTCTAAAACAGTCTTGAATCCTCCTCTACAAAGCAGATTTGTTGAAATTAAATTCTTCCTAATTTCTGGTACATGAAGAACATTAATTAAAGTTAACTTCTTTTCTGAAGTAAAATGGATTTCGATGGTTCCTTTGCCATGAACTTTGACAGCATTATTATTTCCCATCAACACTTCATGTCCTTGAGCAGCAACTTCATAATTCTTGAATTGATTCTTATCATTACATATATGAATAGTTGCACCCAAATTAAACCACCAATCATTGGTGTTGTAAACAGAAGCCATATGCACTTTGGTTACCATTGAAATTTTCATTTCAGAAACCATAACAACAAGATTTTGTAACTCTTTCTCTTGTGCTTCAGCCACATTAACTTTGCCACTAGAGCCAGCATGATCATTCTTCATTTTCTTTTAGAATCTGCACTCCTTTTTGAAGTACCATTTCTTCTTGCAATAGAAACAAGTCTTATTCTTCTTGGAATCGCTTGAACTTGATTTAGGATTCTTCCTCTTATTTCCAGATTTGTTCCCAAATTTATTTTCACTCTTGTTGACATCAACAAATTTACTTTGGAATCAGATTCTACTGCAAGCCTTTTACCATCTCGAATTCTTGTTTCTTCTTCAATTCTGAGATGTTTTTGCAATTGTTCCAAAGTGAAACTTTCAGAAGAATGCAACAACTTCTTCCTATAATCATTCCATGATGGAGGAAGTTTGGCAATTATAGCCCCTACTTGTAATGGTTCACCAACATTAACTTTCACATCTTTCAATTTGGATACTAGAATTTGTAATTCATGCACTTGATCCAAAACCGAAATATTATCAACCATATTGAATTCAAAAAATTGTAGTGCAAGAAACTTATCTGCTCCTTGTTTTTCGGTGTTGTATTTGAATTCCAAAGCATTCCATATTTCTTTAGGAGACAGAACCGAAGTGAACAAGTCATATAGACGATCTGAAAGAGTGTTGAGAATGTGTCCTCGGCATAGCAATTCATCCTCTTGACGTTTTGAACGTTCCTTCTTAACATCTTCGATTTCATCAGGAGAAGGAACTGGAATTTGTGGCAAGTTCAGATCTAACACATATCCAACCTTCAAAGCAGTAAGGAAGAACATCATCTTATCTTCCAACGAGTATAATTAGTGCCATCAAAAAGATCAAGTTTCATGAAGTCTTGGTTCATGACTTTGAATGCAGAATCAGTTCAGTTTTCCATTGATGAACAAAAGAGATAAATACTAAAAGATTGTTAGAGAAAACTATACGGGGAATCTGGATTTGAGGCGTGAATGAACACTTTCCTTTTAGTTTTATTTGCCCCCACTAAAGATTGCAAATGGGAATCCACAAAAATACTTTAGATACAACAAATCCAAGATTATTGTTTGCAAGCAATAATCTTCTGTTGAGAACATCCTTATCTTTATAGAGAATTAAAACTGTCGGAATGCGAATGGTTGTATTCAAGAGATACGTCTTTTGGGTTAACTGCAAAAAATAAATTCGGCTTGATTGACTTTTATGCCCAAGATCCCAAGTGCCCATCTTTGACTTTAAATATATATTATAGGCCCAAGTTATTTAGGCCCAACTCATCCACAAGAGAAAGAGTCCACCAATATATATAAATAAGTATCTAATTCTCTAGTTATTCCATATGGGACTAATCTCATTCACATCCTTCACACAAACTACACTTACATCTGAAGCGTCCAGCTACATGTTGAAGTTGAACAGTGGGATCTTCTCACTGAAGAAATACCTTAGACTTTCACCTTTTATTGCCAACAATTAGATTGGTGTAGCGGTGAAGCGTCTGCTTTCAAGTCCGTGTACACCCGTACCAAGCCCAACAATACATCCATATATGAAATAGTGCAAATCATTGCAATGCTGATTTATGGTTTATAAAAATTCTTAAGATTGTTAGATTGACACCTCTCTAATTTACCTACTTCTCTCTTCCTTGACCTTCTCTTGAAGGCTGAATGAAAAGGTTTACTTCATATTTTCCACATAAATAATATGGGCATCCCCACACTTCCTAAGGAAAATGCAAAAGATGTTATTCCACAAAATCAGCAAAGTACAAATCCACAAGATTTATCATCACCTTTTCTAATCATGCAATTGGTGCTGATGACATAGACACCCCACTGCCATCCAATGCTGATCATCTTCGAATCTTGTACCCGTGAAGCAGTTCATTGGCAAATGACAGACCCAACACATATCATGTGGATGATGTCAGTCAATGCAGCAACGACAATGGAAAATTTTGGATTGTCGAATACCACATGAAAATGCTGCACCAACCATCAGGGGACGATGCATGCATGCATAAGGACAGAAGTGAACAGTAGCAAAACAATCAATTGGAAACATCTGAATCCAGCTAATCGCATTCCTCAAAAATTCCCTACTTGGCCCCCTTGATTGTTTATGAGTTGCATCACATGCTTCAAATAAGTTGTAGTAAAAGCACAGTAAGACATTTGACCTCAGGTTTCCTTATTTAAGAGGATGATGGAAACCAACGAATTGAGCTGGATCAAGACAAGTTACTACTCTAAATCATCCTTTCAGTGGATGGAACTAGCCCAAAAATCTAGGTTCTTGGATAAGTGGCATTGTCCCAATCTCACAAACTTCTCCTAAGAAGACAAATGAACGAGGCAATTGCATGGCATTGTAATGAGCAACTGCATAAAGGTCATGCTGCATGGTTTGTGCTAAGAAATATACGAGCACTTGGAAAGGCTGTTAGCTTTCATGGTAGTGAAGGCTCGTAAGAGTAGTTTATGAAAAGCAAGTGGAGAGAATTGGGCAGTAAAATACCACAGCTGAGAAAGGAGCCCAACATCCGACGACGATCACAAAATTAATAATAGGAGAGGGGTTGTGAGGGAGAGAAGGAGATGAAGGAGGGTAAAGTTTCGACTTGTGGGAGAGGAGGAGGAGTTGGCACCTGGCGACGCGCAAGCTGGCGCGTTGCGCGAGGGCACCAAGAAGGGAGAGGCGAAGGTTATAGAGGAGAAGAAGAAGGGGATGAGAGAAGGGGCAGCACCGTACATGGGTACCGTAGGATGCAACGGCAACGGCAACGGCGACGGCGACGGCGACGGTGATGTCTGGAACGGGAAGGCCTTGTTTTTTTTATGGTAATTTATTTTTGCAAATCAAAATTTCTGATAGCCAAAGATTAAAACTAAAACCTCTCTCACTATGAACCTTTTATTTTCAAAGTTGAAGGCAAATGTTATCCTTAATTTGTTACATTTCATTCAGATGCTACCGACCAATTTATCTAAGAATCTGAATAAAAGTTACGAAATATGATGTTCAGTGCCACCAACACAACATATTGGATGATCATGATTAAATAATTTTGTTTGTTTTTACCCTAAAAGTATATCATAAATAAGGATATAAATTTTGTTAGTACCTACTAAGAAGGCATTTGGTAAGGTGATCTTAAACCGCCGCGATAGTAATATCAAGATGATTTGATCCTTATTAATATAAGATCATAATATTTGATATGATATATGTTAGTAATTAAGATTGCCATATTTAACGTAGCAAAGAATTTTAAAACATTGATCATAAAATACTAAAATTATTTTCATTACTTAGCTTCTCTTTCTAAACAAGATGTCAGGCTCTCACTTAGACTGATTTGTGCACTTGATAGAAAATATCTTGAATAAGTCAACGATTATGATGAAAGTTTTTTCTAATTAAGAATTTTTTTTTTTTAACCACATCGTATAGCAATCTAGTTAATCACATCATACCACCTTTGAATCTGCCATATTTTCATTAGCGAGCTAGCCAAATTAGGACACATCATGAATAGAGATAGATAATTATCTAATTCAAATATGAATATTATTATATTTATAATTTATTAACTTAATTTACCTTTTGTTTAGAGATATCTTTGATTTAGTGATAGCAAAATTTAGTTATACAGCTTATATTTGTATTTATGTCTATATTTTTAATATCTAATTTATATCCATAATTATTTAAAATAAATACAAATATGAATTTTTATATTTAACTAATATTTTTATTTACATTTGTATTGACTGAAAAAATGATGTAGTTATTATAGATGCATTGATATCCAATCCATTTTTAGCCCTAGACTTTGCCCATAGTCCAGATATCATGTAATCACTTTCAATTTTATAAAATGCAAAGTAAAGTGATAGCTAACTTTATCCATATGATTACTTTAAAATGATTTATTTTATGATGAGAAATTAACTTATTTGGTTGCAAAATATGTGAATACTCCAATACTATTTGTTGGGAAGGATACACGAAAAGATTCTCAAAAATTTTGCATGATTAATAAAAAAATCCTTTTCTAACATTATAAAATGGCTACTTTCTATGCACCTCATAACCTTTTAGCTAAACAATTATTTGAGCCTAAAATATAAATCACTTTTTAATAAGATGATGGGTATTTTGAAAAGGTGATATATCATGAATGCTTGATTTTTTTTCTTCTCAACCTATTTACCCAACTTAATCAAGGAATAACTTACTTCAATAAAAAGGTGGAATAATATAACCCTATTTTCTCTCCAATTCACTCAATTTAATCCAACTATTCCAAATAATTTATTCTACCTTCGTATTTAACTTAATTTAAACAAAATATAGAAATAAATAAAAAAAATACAACACTTATGTATATGAAAATACTACATAAATCTATTATATTTATTTAATATGGAGGCTTGATTTGTACAAAGCTTTTTATTCACTATGTAAACACCAATATTAATGTATCGATCGTCATAAAATATTCATTGTTTAATGCGTTATAGATATTAATGATGGTGGTATTATTTAGCTTGACCAATATTAAAGTCCATTACTTAATGTATAGCAAAAATTTAGTTATTTAAATATTTATTTATTATAATTTTCTATACTATTATATTGCATTTTAAGAATAGTTTGAAAAAAGGAGAAAAAAAATCTACCCTATGCATCAAGTTGGGCCTATACTAATGATGCTTAGAGTTTTTATTTATCATGTGGACATCGGTATTAGTTATATTTCTACTCAGCCATTATTAAAATTCATTGCTTAATGTATTGAAACTAAGGGTAAAATTATATATAGTTTGATGATAACAAGACATCGATTGAAGGACTATAGACATGCTTAAGTTTGTAATGATAATATTTGGTTCGAGTCATAAAATGAGCAAAACTTCATTCAGTATGCCTTGATTTATACGAAACTTAAGAGGCATGTACGAACTCAAAGTTGAAGAAGAGCATGATCAATTCAAATACTATTTAACTCAAGAATCTCCAAAGGAATAGCTTCTAACTTAACCTTTTATTTTTCTAAGGACATCTTTTGTGAAACTTGGTAGGATAGTGACTACGCAAGGTTCAAGCATCATTAGATAAGTTCTACATAAAAAATAACTTAAAATAAACTAAAAAATCTAAAATATAGTGTAAGCAAACAATCAAAACAAATCCATGATTGATCAGTGAATGCATATAAAAATAGGCCATTCAGCTAAGGCCAGCAATCAACCTGCTAAGATTAGGATGGTTGATTGATCATGGTATAACAATCGACCATGTTAGCATAGGTTGATTGACTCGAGGTCCATCTGATAACCATAACGACTAATTTAGATGACTGTTAAGCTATCTCCTTTGATTTTTAACGACTATTTTTAGCCCTCTAAAATTAAAATGATTTAGGCTTTGAATAAAGTGGAAAATAATTAGAAAAGCCTTATAGAAATATTCTTAAGCTTTATAAATACTTTATTTCTAAGTTTAGAGCTATTTTTGCATATCTTATGATTTTGTTTTTTTCTCTTATTCATCAAAGAATTTATGATTCTTCCTAAGCTCATAAAAAAAGAGAAAAGGTTCATCTTTAGCCTGAAAAAGGGACTATAAAGGGTTATTCCTAAGCACAATAGATAAAGAAGTGTAAGAGTTTGATTTTTACCTATTTAAGAGGATAAGCTCAGTGGAAATCATAAAAAAGAGTCTTATGCAACGTATATAGGCAAGAGGTGTTGAACTACTTTAAAATTATTGTACCTCATTTACTTACTTGCTTATTTATTTTCTTACAAATAATTTTGATATTTGAGCTTTGTTTGTATTGATACATCTTCTTGCTTGGCTTTAAGTTTGGTATTTTTATTTATTAAGCACTTGATTTATCTCCTTATGCTCTAGTTGCTTTAAAAGTTGACACTTGTAGGTAGCTTTTAAATTGTGACACTTATTATCTAGATTTAGTTTTAAAATTTTATTAAACGTATTGAGTTGCCTTTGGGATCAACATAACATGCAATAGAAATTTAGTTATTGAAGTCTTCTATTTATTATGTAAGCTATTATATTACATTTCAAAAATAATTGAAAAAATAAAAAAATGCTATATTTCACACATCACAATGGCTAATTTAATGCTCTGATGTTAATGATGGAAGTTTTTTTATCGAGGCCTAACTTATATAGCTCTCTATTTATCATGTGGATATCAATATTAATGACAACTCTTTTAGACCATCATTAAAGCTCATCGCTTATAATATAATAAAATTTTGCTCATTGAAACTTTCTATTTTTTATAATTTATTATATTCATTTTACGAATGTTTAGAGGAAAAGAGAAAAAAAATATCTCATACATCATGTTGGACCAATATTAATGATATAAGTTTCTATATGGGAACCGAGCTTCTGGGAAGTTCTACATTCACCATATAGACATGAGTACTAGTAACATTTCTACTTAGTCACCATTAGAATTTATTGCTTGATATATAACAAAAATTTAACCATTAAAGTCTTATTATAAGTTGTTATATTGTTAAATTGCATTTCAATAAATATTAAAAAAAGAAAAAACTATAGGCTAGTATCAATGACTCCGATGTTAATAACAAAAGTTTATGCATGGGGGCTCAACATGTATAAAATTCTCCATTCATCATAGGGTTTTAGGGTTTAGGGTTTAGGGTTTAGGTTGTAGGATTTAGGGTTTAGGGTTTAGGGTTTAGGTTTTTAGGGTTTAGGGTTTTAGGGTTTAAGGTTTAGAATTATATGCAAGTTTAAATACTAAATAGAAGCCAAATTAGCAATTACCTTGCCAATATTTGTTTATCATCAATGATGAAGGATGTTATCATTATCATTAATTTTTTTATGCCACTACATTCAAGTGATCACCCCTCATATACTACCACCAAAGCCCCTCTCATGTTCAAAATTCAACAATTATTCATCTTAAATCCTTAATCTTATCTTAATCTTCTCTCAATATTGTCCATCTATGTGGAACGACACTTGAAAAATTAAAGCTACTATGAAGAATTGAAAATGATATAGACTTTACTTTAAATTATTGATCCTATATTGATTTTGATGATTACAAAAAAATTAAGTTATGAATGAGTTTGGTGTAGAGCTACAATGCAATGTAAGCATACATTAGTCACCAAGCTGAAGAAGAGGGAATTCAAACTCTTAATAAGGTTTTTAGTTCAAGAAAGAAAGTTTTGAAGGAGAACAAGATCAATAAAGAATGATTCAAGGCTCAATTGAATGGAATTAAGTTGTTGAGAATGAATTCTATGAAGAAGAATTATTGGATTCATTAAAACTATAAGTTTTCTTGACCTTGGAATGAGTTTTTATGTTGTAAAGCAAGTTAGCCAGCTTCATGCCAGCTACTGATGCACAAAATTGAGTAAATAGAAATCTGAAGCCAGTTAGTCGACTTTTTAGTTGGCTACTGTGGCTTATACAGAAAGCAGAATTCAGTTAGTCAACTCTATAGTTGGCTAATGTGGCTTATACATATAGCATAATTTAGTTGGTCGACTCTATAGTCAACTAATGGTCGGTTAGTCGGCTATGGAGTCGACTAACAGAAGTTGTAATGGCTAGTTCTGACACGATTTAGGCTTCGAAACTCGCACTCCAATCATCCTTAACGATCCAAAACTACTAGTTAACATTCTAATATGTTAGAAGACTATAATACAAGTTCAAATGATAGATTTAGTAGAGCTTCAAAGCATTTTAAAGAGTGGTTGAAGAGATTTTAAGAGCCATTCAAGAGAATTAAAGAAAAAAGTTTAGAAAATTTTTAGTTGTGCTCCAAAACTATTAGAAGCCATCAAAGCTCATTCAAGGCTTCACCAAACTTCAAAATAAGCTTCTTCAAGTACTCAAAGCTTTAGTATTCAAGGAGAAGAAGCTCATTAAAGAGGAACCTATCAAAATCTGTAAAGTGTTATTATTGTTTTATTTGCTCATTTAGGAGCTATTTTATTCTGAAATTTGTATCTTTGTTAATTTGTTTGAGTTTTAACTTGGTTGAAACTTGTGTTGGGTGTACCAAACCCATAATTGATGATTTGTAAGGCTATCTTGTGCTTGATAAATGAGAAGCTAGCTGGGTTAGCTAGGGTTATAATCGTTGTGCAAATAATTAATAGAAAAAATTTCTAAGAGGTTCTTGGAGAATGGACATAGGTGCAAGGATTGGCATTGAACCATTATAAATCTTTTTGTTTGTGTGTGATTAGCTTGGTGTACATTATTGCTCTTCACCTCACTTCACTCCACTTAATATTTCTGAATTTAATTTTTTAAAATAGCACATACTTGCTGAATTTTTAATTTTTTAAAAAGAATCCAATTCAACCCACCCCCCGCTTGTGTTGCTTAGTTGGGCAAAATAGATTTACTTTGCTTTGTTTTATATTTTAAACATTATTTACCATCATTTGAGAGGTCTACTTACAACTCAAGATGGCTAGCGATTTCCAAAATTAATGTTTTCTTTTAGTTTTTCTTCATCTGATGTAGGAGCAACTAGGAATAATAGTAAGAATGATAAAGAAGAGAAAAAAGAAAAAGAATACATACCAATTGAAATGCATGCCAAATAAGAGCATTAGGTTGGCACTTAAAAGCTATATGCAATGCTCTTAAAGTGGATATAGAATTAATTAAATAAAAAATTAACCTAATCTGCAACCATATATCCACTTATATGAAACGAATAATTTAGTCAATAAATAAAAAAACATAAACCCACAAGCACCGAATTGCAAATTTAGAAAAAAAACAAAATCAAAAATCAATTTCTTGGCCATTATAATAAGCCTGTTTAGATAATTAGGATATTTATTTTAAAAAATCTATAGAAACCCACTTATAAAATAAAATGAATAAATCAAAATATAGCGGTGAGCAACAAGTTAGGATAACTAGAGAACTAATTTTAATCTATTCTAATTGAATTGGATTAATTTAGTTCTAAGTATTAATAGGGCTGATTTTGGGTCTAGAATTTTAGAACCAACCCTCTTTTAGGTTGGTTCTTAGAATCAAAATTAGTTTCAAAATCTAAAGAGGGTTGATTAGTTTAGTTCTTTTTTAAAAAAATATATGAGGATTTCTTTTTTGAAAATATTAAAAGTATTCCCAAATATCAAACCTGATTATCAAAGACATCCTATAAGTCATCTACCAACTATACTAAGAAATCTTAAATATTAAATTAGTCAATATATGATACATAATTTTTTTTTAAAAAGCTCTCAAGTTAATTAAAAAAATTAATTCTTCTTTGCAATGAACCTAGAATCAAACCCAATTGGATCAGTTTGGTTCAAAATCAGGTCCATGATAGGATTAATTTGATTTTGGGTCCAAAAACTTAGAATTGATCATAGAGTTTGTTCTATTTTTTGGCTTAAAATTGGCCTAACCTTATGCTCATCCCTAGAAAAAAGAAAATAAGGTTTATACATGACAATAGCTAGCAAAGCTTAAAGCCGAAGCCTTACTTTTGTCCCGTAGTTAATAGATCTAATAGGATCAAACCTCAATTGATAAATGAGTACTTCAACTAGATTATTGGAAGTATGAACCTAGTGCCTAGGCTAAGGAAAGGGAAAAGGATGGCAATAGAGCTTGAGAAGCAAGGAGAAAGCTATAGTGGTCAGGAGGAAATTAGGATTTAGAATTGGCATTATCATGGCCTAATTAGATTGACCCTTAAGCTTGAAATACAAATGTGCCAACTACATCTCAATGGCTTTAAATTTGGAAGAGAGATAACCTTAGTAATAATTAAGGGCTATAGAAAAACACAGTAGAGAAGGAATGAAGAGGTCTTCACTTTTATTATTCGAAGATCAAGATAAGAAAGGTGAAAAGAGGGTGGTAGAGTAAAAAGGGTCAAAGCTAAAAAATAACTCCTAAGTAGTTGCATGATAAAGCCACTCCATCCCTCCCCTTATATAATACATACATACGTACACACACACATATATCTCACATAGAAACAATGTTATCTAGCATAATAAAGATTATTGTCTCCTTCAAAAATGAGAGATTCTTTAGTAAAATAGCCTAATATATGATTTTTTCAATTTTATCTTATAACTAAACATAACTCTAAAGAGGAAGGATTGTTATAATATTAATAATCAATAAGAGTTCTATTATGTACAACTTTTCTAAAATATAAACATGACAATAAGATGTGCTAACATATTTTTTTTTCAATGCTAGTATATATTTTAGGCACAAGATATAAAAACTGAGTGTAAATTTATTTTCAAGATAGAACACAGTTAAAATAACCTAAAGAAGATGAAAGAAACTTCCAAATTATTGGCAATCACCAATGATTACAATATTTTATATTTTATATTTGAAAAAAAAAATTATATCTAGTTATATTATGAAAGATAGAGAAATATATCATCCTATTATTCCAAAGCTGGCATCAGGTGCTACTATGTATGAGGTAGATGGATTTCATTTTTTCAAACTATTCTCTACAATTAATGATGAGTAATTATTAATACTAATGTGTTAAAATGTTAAAAAATCATTAAAAAATTTTAATTAGATGGCAACAACAAAGTAAGTAAGAAAGAGCTTTAGTGTATTTTGTGTAAATGCATATAATATTGATTTAATACCTAAATACTTTTAAGTAAATTGTAAAAGATAAATCAAAACTTTAAAACTTCTACCATTTCTTCACGGCATTTGAATTCCAGAGTTAAGTAGTTTGATGCAACTCTCAGAGCAATAAAAAGTGAATAGGCTTTTTATTGACTACCTTTGCACATGGTTAAGAACGAAACCTTTCATTCCAATCAAATATTGAATATTTAAGTAAGACTATTTATGTCACATCTTACAACAAGTTAAATTTTCAATGAAATTAGAATCACAATGAACGAAGCTCGTATAAAAAAGTTATGGCTAAAAACCTGAAATTGCATTGATGTTGTTAGGTTTATTAAACCAATAGTATATCATTAGAAGATTCTAACAGTAAAACTCATATTTTGATTTATTTTTAATAGCAAGCAATTTATTGTTAGTTTGAAACTTATTTTTTTATTCTAATTGATATAAGTCATTTAAGGGTTACCAAAATCTTCATTGATAAAGTTTGGATGGGCATTTTATAATTTCATAATGGGCATGAGTTTTTTTTCTTCTTAAAATCTTATTTAAAATAATAGTACGTAGCAGTATCAAATTATAAGAGCACTCCATAAGTCTAATCATTGTAATAAATCTAACATATTATAACTACCTATATAAACTTCACTTTTTATTATCGATCTTTTTTATTTAAGTTCTCTTAAATTTTTGCATGATGATATTTTATCAAAAACTATATTATAATAATATAATTTAAGAGCAGACATCAATGTGAGGCTAAGATTCTTCCATTAAGATCTTGTAAAGGTTAAAAATGTAAGGAGGAATGTTCAATAAAAAGAGGATGAGTGGGGTCTTCTTGTTATTCTTAAACCTTGAGATATAGGTTCATTGAGTTAAAAAAGCTTCTTCATTTCAAATAACTATAACTACATTTGGAAACATTTGATTTTAAAATAAAATAGATATAAAGCTTGAACCTACTTGATTTAACTACTTTTCATGCCCAAATTCTTCATTTTTGTAGATCACAACCTAGTGCAACCATCGCTTTGAGGCTTGAAGAAGTTCAAGAAGTATTTAGATAAGTTACAAAGCTCTAAATACATCTTATGATCCACTTGATAAAGCTAAAAAAATAAAAGAAGCCTAACTTTTGAAGAAAAGGTTGACTGATAGCTAATTAACTAGTTTGCACAATCAAAAGTTAGATTGCTAAGCATCCAAATCTCAAAGCAATCTTAACATTACTATGAGTCCAAGTTGGAGACAAGCTAAAATTATCAATATAGTATCCAATTGTCACATTTTTGTAAACCTTCTAACAAGCTATATATATCCTTACTAACTTCAAAGTCAAATGGAGAGAGCATCATCCATATGAGACTAATGAAAATATCTTGCCATTAGATTCTAAGTAATTGATATCAGAAAATGGAAAGATTCCAAAATAATTTTGTTTCATTTCCTTTTTAGTTTATGACAAATTCTAGTGGACTATGAACTTTTAATAATGAAAAGCATTTGAAACCTATAGACAAATTCTTGTACTTAGTTTTTTATGAAAAATAATAAATTTTATTCTTTAAGTTCACATTAGTGTGCTCTTTGCTTGTTGAACTCTAGGGCAACCTTAATGAATTCAAGGAGTTGCAAAGAAATGTTTTTTGAAGATATTGGAAGATTATATATGTGTGTGTGTATGATGTATGTATGCATACATACATATATACATACATGTGCACACGCGTGCGCACGCGCGCGCGCGCACACACACACACACACACACATATATATATATATATAGAGCACCATCAATTAACTCTATATTATGTAATTCTTTTCTTACAAATTTATCTACTTATTTCTAGTTCCAATCGAATAGTTAGCACCCTATTATCCTATTTAGTTCAAATTGATAATTTTAAAAGGTTTTCCTAGCACCTATTATGTTTAGATTCCCAATTTAACATTTGTTTGTAGGCAATCAATATCTTATATCATAACTTGACTCTAGCATAAGCATACTTCGATTATTATGCCTACACTCTTGCAGGCATACTTACTCTTCATATAAGATTACTTTGTTCTTATGCCCTATCTTAAAAAAATTAGCTAGTACTATGTAATTTTTTTTTTTTTACTTTTTGTATTATTGCTTCTATTAAAAGCTTTATTTTTTTATGCAACATCATAAAAGAGCTTTGATTGGTGGCTAAAGTTATTTAAATGTCTACAAAAAGTAAAAATCATTTAAATGTTCTTAACTTTCTATTACCTTGGCATTTTATATGAATCCTTGAGTTCTATTGTCACAAATTTTCTTTTCTTTTAAACTATCATCCAACAAACTTATTAGTTGTGCTCTCTTTGGATTTTTTACTTTCTTAATCTTATTGGAATAGCAAATTCGGTATAAATTTACCCACTTTTAATGTTACCTAGCATTAAAGTCTTTAAGAAATCTAATTTTGGTGCAAATTTCATGTTGCAATAAGTTTAACTAATACGAGCATTTAATGCAAGAAAATGATGCAGCGATGAATCAATTTTACTAAACAATTAGAATCATATTATTTTGTTATCAATGAAACTAAATAAAAGCTTAATTTATAGAGAACTACAAAGGAAATTATATTTGATAATCATGCTTCTTAGTAATCATATTTAGTAGCATTTTTTTTGTTAACATATTTGGGAAATCACATTTGTGACTCATTAAGTTTAACAAAGGCATTTTAATGGTAGTTATTGTAATAAGGATCTAGATTATTGCTGTGGATGGAGTATGTTAATTTGGGATGTCAATTTCTCTATGCTATGTTCGTGTCTATTATTGCTACCAAAAACATTTACATCACTACTCCTCCTAATGCCCCATGTTGGTGGCGTGACCACTATTTTTTAGTGGTGATAGTCTTTCTTACCTTTATTAAAATTTTAATTTAATAGAAGAAGAAAAAAAGAGGAAAGGACCATAAAGGAGGAATAAGGTTAAAAAACTTTAATTCATATATTTATATTATTTATATATTTAACTCATTATATCTAATATCTTGTATAGACTAATTTTATAGAAATGACAAGAGGTTGAATCAAGTTAGAGCTCAACTGAAGAGGATGGTGCAGAATCATCACGGCAGCAGCCTTAGCCCTCCATTATGCATGTATGAAAGAGATAGTTGGAGTAAACAAGGAACAGATTATGGACTCGAATTACAGGCTAGTTTGCTAATAGGCTCCTCATCTTCTGGTCGCATATCCTCACAAGTTCCTAAGGAATAGATTCAGGGAGTGAAAGAAGATTTATAGTATGTTTGAGATTGTATCTGACCGAAATGAGGAGTTGGCTAATCAGAACGGTCAATTAGCATATTAAAACAATGAGTTAGCTACTCGTATTTTTCATACCGAGGAGTTCATGCGTGTCAATCCATCTACAGTTTCAGCACCATCTTTAGCTGCTACCTCTGCAAATGATGATGATTGCGATAATATCGATGATGATGATAATCATGAGAAGGATTATATTTTTTTTTTAATTGGAATGATACTTGTTTGTGATACTTTTTTTTTCTTTTGTTACAAAACTTGGATATGATAAGACTTGTATAACTTTTTTGAGCTTGTTATGAATTTGTTATGAACTTATTGTTATGAACTTGGATATGATGACACTTATGAATAATTTGTATATATAATTAGGTATATTAAAAAAAAAGCCATTTGCAAGGGATTGTTCTCTCGGATATTTATTTAGCGAGGGATAATTTTCTCGAAATAAAGAAAAGTTATTTAAAAAATTTAAAAAATTTCTTAAAAAATCCCTCAAAAAATTTTCTTTGAAAAATCCCTCAAAAATTCCTCAAAAAGTTTTTCCTCAAAAAAAACCCTCAAAATTTTTCCTCGAAAAATCCCTGGATAAATTGCCCTCAAAAAATCCCTCAAAAATCCCTCAAAAATTTTTGTTGAAAAATCCCTCGTAAATTGCCCTCGGAACATTCTTTAAAAAATTTCTCAAAAACTCCCTTAAAAAATTGTCCTCAAAAAATTTTCCTCTAAAAATCCCATAGAAAAGTTCCCTTAGAAAAGTTTCTTAAAAAATTTCTCTCAAAAAATTTATCATAAATTTTTAAGGGATAAATTTCATCGAAAAATCTCTCGTAACATAAATTTTCTCAAAAAAAAACTTTGAAAAAAAATTTTGAGAAGGAATTTTCTGATAACCCTTTTTTTTAAAATTTTTTATAAATAACCCTTTTTCTTGTAGCGGTTTTGTGTTAGTTATATTAATTAAAAAAAAAAGAAAAAAAGAAGAAGAAGAAGAAGAAGAGGGTTCTAGATGACGATTAACATTGTGAGATAAGGAGGATTAAATAATAATAAATGCTCTATTTGGTGTCAAACTGCATTATAATAGTTACATTGTAGGATTTTTTTTTTTTTTTTTGAAAGATCTGACATAGATGTGATATAAAAACTTTTCTTATAATTCTCCATAAGTCAACGTACATGGAGTAGCCATCATAGTTATGAATGCAAAACCAACATACAATATAATATTATAAATTTACTGTAAAATTAATAAATAATATTACCAAGAAAAAAAAAACAGAATACCAAATTCGTACCCTCGCCGCAGAACAAAGCTTGGCGAACGAATCCGGGGTGCGCGTTCAAAACAGAATCCCAAGTTCATCGAACCGCCGTGTTTCCAATTTTGAGCGGCCCCAGCGACCCGGTGCATTTTCCCGTTGCCTTCCCTTTTAAATGTCCCCACCTCGAAATCCAAGCCCGTCGAAAACGTGGCATCCGGGGAGCGAGCGCGGGCGCTGAGGAGGGGCCAGAGCGGAGAATATTATAGAGGAAAAAAAAAAAGAGAGGGCAAATCCGAAGCTAAACGATCCAGATCGGATGAAGGGCGGCCGGAAGAAGGGCGATGCGGCCACGCCATCCGATGGCGGTGGCGGAGCAACGCCCCTGGCCCCGCTGGCAGCGGCGGAGGTGGACGCACCACTCGCCGCGGCAGTAGAGGAGAAGGCGCCGGCGGACGGGGGGCGGGCGCGGACGAAGAGGAAGAGGAGGAGGGCGAGGAGGGAGAGGAGGAAGAGGATTTGGAAGGGGAGGAGGAGGAGGTGCCGAAGCTTGACGAGGGCTTCTACGAGATCGAGCTCATTAGAAAGAAGAGGATCCGCAAGGGCCAGGTCCAGTATCTCATCAAATGGTAAACATGAAGTAATAATAACTCCTACCTACGGACTTCTCCTCTCCTCCTTCTCCTCCTTTTCTTGTGCGCCCTATTAGGGTTTGATCTTTACTTGTTTTTTGGAATTGGATCCATGGAAGGCGGGGATGGCCGGATACAGCCAACACCTGGAACCTTATGAAAACATCAAGTCCTGCGCGGATATCATCGAATCCTTCGAAGAGAGGTTCGTGCGTGCTGTCTGTCTATGATTCTTTGTTTGCTTTCTCTTTCGCTCTCATGTCCAATGTGCCTGGAGTTGTGACGCTGCAGGTCGCGGTCGACCAGGTCTTCGCGGAAGCGCAGGCGCAAGCACGGGGCTTCGCAAGGACTGGCCAAGAAGAAGCAGCAGCGCTCCGCCCAGACGGAGGAATCGCCCGCGGCCACGGCCGGAAGTACGAGACCAGTGGCTCAGGAGAAGACGGCTGCTGCCGATGAGGTGGGGAGGGAGACGGGAAGGAGCAAGGCGGTGCAGCGACGGCGAACGAGGTCGAGGCGAATGGGTCTCTGCTGCACGGGCTCCAGATGGGCAGAAGAAAGGGGCGTGAGTGGGCCACCCGGTAACGAAGAGCAAAAGGGACCGTCCATTTCCATCCACCTGCCCGGCGGGCGGGAGGAGGATGGTTCCACTGATGGGTTCTCCAAGGTCGATAGCGCCCAGCCCTCACAGCAGGGCAACCAAGTCACTGGTGCCAAGAAGAGGAAGTCTGGATGCGTGAGGAGGTTCAGGCAGGATTCAGCTCCATCCGATCAGGATCAGGTGCAAAATGCAGCTGCCAGGAGTGCAAATGGGTCTTGCGGCAAAGGTAAAAGGTCAAGGAATGAGGATGTTGGTTCCACTGAAGATGAGATTGGTAACAAGAACAAGTTGGATGACTCTGCGAAGCCGCCTTATATTGCAAAGATCATTAAGCCAATCCGATACTATGCGACTGTGACTGACAATGTGCAACAAGTGTCCATAACATTCAAGGCTCTGAGGTGAGCAAAATCTAAACCAGGCTGCTGAGCTACCTCTTGTTGTGATTTTGTACAACTCATGCAGTTGCCTCACTTCTTTTTTCTGGACACTATTTTTGGTCAGGTCTAAACTTCTTTAGTAGTCAAATTCCTAGCATGCTTAGGTGTTTCATGTTGCCAAGTAAACTGAAACTTGTTTAGTTTTGCTATTCTATGTAGGAAATTAATTATATATGAATTAACAGTTAGACTTAATCAATTTGTACTGCCAATCTTGCAAGTAGGTGCCTTTCTTAATATTTGATCTTGGTTGCATATTTGTTGGGCGCATGCATTTTGTTCAAGTTGTTTTGGGTTGCTTTGAGTTGTGCTACATGAACTAGCTTGTTGTTTCTAGCTTTGTGCCATCATAATACATGTTCATGTGTATGCATTCAAGCTTGACCTTGGGCTTTAAATTATAAGATTTCTCACTTTTGACAAATTCTTGAATGTCATTGTTTTTGGATCATTGGCACAATGCAATGTCGTATGTCATATTGCCATTTAAAAAATGGAGTGTCCTGAATCCATCAGCCCAAAAGATATTGCGCTTGATAGAATATTTTGAAGTGCCTATAAAAGGACACACTAATGCAAGTGTTGATACTTCTCAAAGAGTTGGGTTTGAAATATTGCTATGATTCCAATAAAATGCCATGAGTTTTCATCTTTTTCATAGACATAGGTCTTTAAGATGAATTTAGTTGTTTGTATATGTATATGCATATGTGCATGCATGCTGGTATATACTTACATGCATATTGATTTTGTGTCTCTAGGATATTTTTGGATCGAAATAACATTTTCCTTTCCTCCTTATCTGCAAGCTTTCTAGCACAGGAAGATTTTGAAGAGAGCTGGCTGCAATAACTTAGAAATATGACCAGTTAAAATGCCCTCTTTTCCTGCCAACTGGCCTTTTCCTTGCTATCTTTGCCAGAAACTTGGCATTAGTTCTTAAGACTGATAGTGCTAACTCTCCAATTAACCAGTTATGAAAACCTGCACAATTCTTCCTTGGAGCCTTCTGAATTTAGAGTTTCCTTCATAGTAAACCCCATTTATATGAAAAAGAAGCTCTGATGGCATAGACATGCACATGCTTGCATGAATCCACAAATATGAATATATTTATGTTGTACATGTATATTGTATACGTATGCTTATATGTTTCTCTATTTCTTTATGTAATATGGAATTCTTATGTCAACTATTTTGAAACTTTTGAATTGTTGTACTCATTATTTTTTTCATTGAAAACCTATTAAACACCCATGATCTTCAGCAGAAATGTAGGTCTAGTATTTTCACCTTCTGTGCGTGATATTTGAACTTCTTGCTTGAATCTGCATGTGTACTTACTTATGATCAATTTTTCTTTTATCATAGAGCATGGGTCATCTAAAAAATGCATCTTCAACACAGGAGTGCATCCTGTAGAACCTCTAAATATTAATATTTTTCTCTATTTTTATTGTTCCTTTTTTCATGTGATTCAAGGGAGATGTGCATGCTTGATGTGCATGACCCCAAGTAGCCTGATACCTTTGGAGGAATAGAATAATAGAAGGATGATTAGAAATCATGATTATGGGGTGAAGAACCTGTTAGTGTTCCTGAAGACATACCATTAATGAGATAATCCTTGATTTGTACTTTGTATTGCTTTATATTCCACACAAGTTCTTTGGGACATTTATATTAAGCAAAAGAATCATTTAGGATAGTGCGCTTTCTTTGCAATATGTATTGCTATAGCTGCACCTGCTTAGTTTGACTACTAGGTGAAAATATCAAATGACCATTTGAATCATCTTCATCATGATCCAAGTCCTTTTTTGTTAGAATGGGGCTAGTATATATGATCTGCTGTTCAACTTAACTCGTGATGCTATCCTTCAAGAATTATTGCTGAACTCTTTTGTAAGACAACATTATGCAAGAGTATACTGAGAAGAACACTTAGCGTGTAGGGAAGCTTGTTTTTCCTAGTTCTTCCGATATCTTGGTAGTTGTTTTCCTCATGCTTTTGTGGATTCAGAAGATAAGAAAAGAGGAAAATCTATTCTTCTTTGTTGTAGTTTAAATTTATATAACTAAGGGGTAAACCTCTAAAATTCCTCTCAACTTAGAGAGAGAGAGTTTAAAAAAGAGGGAAGATTTTGGTCGAATGGAAATGTAGTGCCAAAAAGTCAGATAATTAACTATTTCAGTAAGGATAATCAATGATAATGATCAGTTCTATTGAAATGATGAAGAAATTGTACCAGTCCAAACTCTAAAAGTAAACTATTTAAAGATAGAGAGGAGCAAGTATGAAATCTCTACATCACACCATGTCTGGTATGAAACACATACAGTTAAGGCTTTAAATCCTATGAAATGGTGGTGTCCCCATTTCTCTATATAATGAGGTGACCCACTGTCTTACTCCATCCGGTGGCCATCTCAATTGGGCATCTTAGTAAGTACACTCAACCTCTCTTCCCTTGTTTTATAAATTTCTTTCTTTGTTTGTTCCTTTTTTTTTTTTTTTTTTCCCTTTCTTCTTCCTTCTTTCCTTCCTTTCCTTTTCTGCTTTCTTCAATTCTTTCTTTCTTTCCTTCTTTCCTTCTTTCTTTCCTCCTCCTTTTCTTATGTGAATTTGTTTTGTCCTTCTCATCCTGGTATGATTTTCTCTTAGGTTGCGTTGGTAGCCGATAATCTATCCAGGTTATCGGTAATTTAAATTGGACCAATAAGATAACTATGGTATATTTTTTAATGATAATCTATCTTGTAGTGGTAATCCGGATCACTTCTCATGAGGCAATCTAAATTACCACAAGTGGAGGTGGTTATCCACATTATCGGAGATATTATAATATGGTAAGTTTTTTTGACAAAATTGCCCCTGTCTCCTTTATGAAGACAAAATCATCCCCTTCTCTTTCGTAAGAACAAAATCATCTCTTCCAAACGCAAGTTTTTTCAAACCAAATATATAATAGTATATGAATTTTTAATAGATTTGATTTAGGGATATTTTAAAAATTTGATATTATATGACTGGTAATCTGTTTGTCATACCAAACACAGTAATCAATATTACTATAACATTACCTGTGTATACCAAACACAATAATCAACATTAGTGGCAATCTATCCAATGGTAATTTATCTTGTAGGCAATCCACATCATTCAGGATTACTTGTCGATACACCAGATGCAACCTTAGGAATAAGATGAATGGAAATCTTGCTAGGACTTAGAATCTTGCAAACAATGAACATGAGATGGAAGGATGGCTATGGTCCTTTTTATTTTTTCAAACTAATATAATGACCAAAACACTCCTCCTTTTGCTTTATGTACATTTCTTTCTATTCTCTTTAATTTGGATAACTAAAACAAGTGATACATTTTTTACTCAAAGGTGGTATATGTATATATTTTTTGTCTAATGGGTCTCAAGCCCTGAGTAAAGGAGGGTTGCATTAGGTAGCTGACAACCAGCGTAAAACTCCGTTAGATCCCATAAAATATGAATCTAGTACATCAAATTATGCAAAGGGCTAAGACATCCCCGTTAAGAGACGCATTGCACCTGCCTTCAGGTGTTTCAAAATATGAGCAAGCGGCGCTGCATCGGCACTCGGTGCGGTGATAAATGAGCACATAAATAATTAAAAAAGATACAACTATTTGTAATTGAGTATCGACTTGATTCTGAAATAGAGCAAAGTGGAGGAAGCAGATTCATATAGTCGACCCTATGTAATTGAGAAAAGGCTTAGATGAGTTGAGTTAGGATACATACAAGTAGTTTGAGGACTCTTAGGGTGGGAGACAAAAGGCTTTTTGTGATATCATAGTACAAATTGATCCCCCCATGCCCCTTCTAAAAAAAAAAAAAAAAAGAAAAGACCATATTGATAAATAAGCTGCCTACTTTGCTATATAACTCTTTGTTGCGTTTGGTAGCCAGTAATCTGGATAGATTATCGGTAATTTAAATGGAGCCCGCCAAATAACTATGTTTGGTACATATTTTGAGTGGCAATCTATTTTTGTAGTGGTAATGAGGTAATTCAGATTACCTTAGAAAGGGGTGGTTATTCATATACTAGAGATATGGTAATCTAATAAAATTT
Organism: Calamus simplicifolius; assembly: GCA_900491605.1. Taxonomy (NCBI): domain Eukaryota; kingdom Viridiplantae; phylum Streptophyta; class Magnoliopsida; order Arecales; family Arecaceae; genus Calamus; species Calamus simplicifolius. The sequence goes on from UESW01004866.1 coordinate 493,030, forward strand.
TTTGACAAAATTACCCTTGCTTTCTTTGATCACTCTTTACTTGCCTCCTCTACCGACCTTGCTAGAATCTCGTGTTAAGGTCTCAAGCCACACTCTCTTCCGCCGAGTCGGGTCGTCGCCCAGCAACCCCACGACCTCTCCATACGCCACAGAATTTTTTCCGATTGGTGGCCTCCAGCATCCTCACCCACTTTGAATATTATTTATAAATACAATTTTTTTTAGACATTATCATTTATAAATACAATTTTTTAAATCAAATATATAATAATATTAAATTTTTAATAAATTTAATTTAGGAGTATTTTGGGAATTTGATGTTATATGACTAGTAATCTGTTTGTTATACCAAACACAGTAATCAATATTACTGTAGCATTACCTGTGTATTCCAAACACAGTAATTAGCATTACTGGTAATCTATCAAGTGGTAATCTATCTTGTAGGCAATTCATATTACCATTCAGGATTGCCTAGATGCACCAAACGCAACCTTTAGGGGATGTTTGGTGGCACACAAATCCATTCGCATGCAAAAGGATTTTTAGTTTTAAATATAAATGTTATAATTCACTTGCTATTGCAAAAACTGATTTCTTTTTGGTTGATTGTAACTAATAACTGCAAATGAATTGCTATTGTTTGCTTATATGGTGCTGAAAGAGATGTAGCATCCTTGCAAGTGACTTATAAGGTTAAGTCCTAGAAACAGTGTACTGTTTGCTCTTGTTATGAGAGAGAGAGAGAGAGAGAGAGAGAGAGAGAGAGAGAGAGAGAGAGATGTGGAAGAGGAGGGTAAACAGCTATGGTGGAGTGGGTGGTGGAGATGGAAGGGAGTTAAGAGAGGGATTGGATATTGAAGAGGGACTAGGGTTGGTGGGTCGGTGATTTTTTTTTTTTTTTTGGGGGGGGGGGGGGGGTGGGGGTGTTGGGGATCTGTCCAGGAGGGGAGAATCCTGTCCAGTTTGACTACATTTGAGCAGAGGTCTGAGTGGATACCCCTCGTCCAGGAGGGGGTGGGGGTGGGAAGAGAAAGAGGTGTTTATCATTGTTAGAGGGGGAGGTGGGGGGTGAGAAATAGTCCAATGGATTGTGGGGTTGGAGTTGAGGAAACATGCTTGAGTAGGGACCAACATTTGCAAGTTGCAAACTTCTTTGTGATGGATTTTGGTTTGGTTAAGTGGTTTTGAAACTTTTTGCTCTTTTTTACGTTAAAAAAATGATAGTAGCATCTAGACAAGTTGGACCAAATAACTGCAAACAATCACCTGGATTTCATTTGTTGCATTTGGTTTTGCAGCCTCTCTGTTTGTAGGTAAGAAAAATAGCACTTTGAAGCAAAACAGACCAACTATCATTTGTATCAAGGTTTTAAGTTTTGGCCAAAATTAAGTGGTTTTGACTAAAACCTATGCAAATTAACTAAAATTTTCAACTAAATCAGTTTTGGCTAGTTTTCACAGTTTTGGTTGAAACTAACCAAAATTGATTTTTTTATGTTTAACAAATGCACCTGATGCATCGTTACACTTTAGCTGTAGATAACATTTCCAAGTGTAGAGATTTACTTGCATATCTGATTGAAAGTGGGCTTTTTTTTTGTTTGTGTTTTTGCTGGGGGGAGGGGGTGGGACCTCTTATTATTTTGGAGAATCTTAGAGGGGACGTTGGACTACTGACATCAGCTCTGTGTCCCCTAGTTGTCCTGTTTTGATTATTGAAAATTGGCTGAGGGGATGGGATGAGCAATATGTTCCCTATTTCCTCAACAGTGATAGCAACTCAACACTCTTTTCCCACCATTCCTCTCCCCATGGACAATACTTCACCATATCAATGCTAATGACAAAATAGCACTACTAGAGATTTCAAGAGGTAAAGGGAATGATCGCTTTTCTTCTTTATTGTTTTAAAATTTTCCTAAATAAGAAAAATAGTAGGATTCCTTTTTCTCCTTACTAATTTCATTACTAACTAGAAAGCATTAGATCTTGGTGTGATTCCTTTTTTCTTGCTTATATGACATTTTCTTGTTAGGACAAGTCACTACAATGAATTAAAATGAAATATGGTTAGATGCTTCACAAGCAAAAGCTGCTCAAACTATTAAGATCCTGGATATTTTAAGACACAAATAAGGTGATATAACTTCTCTTGATTTGTTTTATTTTATTTTATATTTTCTATTCTTCTGGATTTTATTCTACTTTCTTTGGTCAAAATTTCTAAACTTAGAGCAAGGCTGCTGAAACTGAAACTTGACAAGTGGGCCAAAATTGAAATGTAGCTTAAAACCTCGCTTTCTATTATATTATTGAAAGTCCTGATTTCGTATTCTTTAACCATGACTTTACAAGTCATAGCCATTATATTAAAAGCCAAGTCTTTTGATACAAAAGAAATTTTGTCCTTTTTCATACTTGCATTAGAATGACCTGATGACAAGTGATGAGAATGGGTGATTGGTAATTGGCAATGTGGGCTAGTGAGATTGGATGACAAGTTGGATGTTGGGACAAGTGGCAAAGGTGAAGAGTTTAGGAGGTGAAGCCAAAGAGGGAACTAGGAATGGGAGAAGCATGAGGATGGCAAAGTATTGAAGGTGAGGAGAGTGGATAATTAAGGATTGTGAAGAAAAGGGATGGGATATAAGGTTACGGTTTATAATTTTTTCGATGACATCTAATAGTTAAACACTATTATTTGTAATATTACTTAACATATTAAATTAATATCAATATGTTTATCAGCTCGTGATCTGATAAATAGAACCCTCCAACCTGAAACTAACCAAACTAGCTTGTGGGCCTGGCTAGCTTCGCATGTACTTGACTCATCAACACAATGAGGAAGGTTAGATGGGCCAAAATTAGTGTTGGTTGGCACAATCTAATTTTGTGTGAGCTGCTTCTTGGGTGAGTTGCTGACAAGATTATATACTATTCATTTTGGTTTTTCCTCATATCTGCCATGTCATCTGCGTCTCTGCTTTTCATATCTTTCTCTAATGTGTCCTTTAGGCGCTGTTTAGTTTGAAATATAGATATATCTGGGTTGGTTGAACAAGTAGAATTGTTTTCGGCTTAAAATGGACGACCATGTCTGATTAAATCTGTTCAATCATTCTTCTCAAATAATTTATCCAGGCTACATGGAATAAGTGAGTGAAAGTAACCATTAGCTTTTCTGGATCCCAATTTTATTCTTCTTTTAACATCCTTTATTCTGGTGCCAAAAATATTTATTGATGGAAGTGGGATAAGTGGGTTTTATGAGGTTTTTTTTCACAATATTTGTGAACAAAGCAGGGTTAGTAACTAAGGTAACTGCTCCTGTGTGAACAGATGATTCACTCTTGATTCCTTTCTTAATTCTTTTTCAGTCTCAAGAAAGTTGAGACTCTTGCTAAGGTCTATAGCCAGCCAAAGCCATTTTATCACAAATCTATGGTTGCAATCTCTATATGTTTCAATATTCCATCAACAGCATAACTAATAATGTAACCATGCACAAAAAGCTATGGTTTCTTTTTGCAGTGAATATATCCCTTTTTTGTTGCAGCAATCTATTCATAATAGGTTTATTTTATCTTTTGTTTTTTCTTGAAAATGATAACTTCCTGTTCCTGTTCATGGTTATTGTTATCATAATTTTACTAGTTATCTTCAAAGGTCCTGTAATACATAGTGGTTCATTAATTAAAGAATATGAATTCGTCATTAGAAATGGAAGAAATACTTTTTGACTGCAGGAGGATTCTGTCCAGAATTCTTGTAGTTATGTTTAATAAAAAGCAGTAAGCTGGGAGTCTTCATGCTTGTATGAGATCCATGGCTGTTCATGAGTTGAACCAGGCATCTGCATGATAAGTAAATCTGTGCTTCTGATGTTTTCAAGATCATGATATTGCTTTTTGTTGTTAGAAGCTGTGGTTATTTTACTTCTTTGATCCTTATGTTCAGATTTGATAGTGTAGCAGCAGAAATTTGGCTAGTTCTTTGTCTTGGTCTACTCCAGATATAGAAAAACCTTGGAGGATTGCTCCCCTGTTGACCAATTACTAGGCATCTTCCTGGCCAACTGGCTTTCTAGAGCTGATGATATGCCCTTCACTCTCGTCTTGAATTTTCCTCTGACCTAGAGAGTTAATATGAGGTTCATACTAGTTGTAAAATTGTATCAGTGGATTATTCTTTAAATTGTAAAATCATCTCTCCATATGGTTACATCTATATTTACTCTGGTATATTTACATCTATATTCAGTGGATGAGTTTCATATAGTTTTAAGGTGTACTCTGGTTAGAACATGTTGCCATTCTCATTTCTGGTAATGTGAGAAATTTACTAAGAGCCATGTGCTACCTTTCTCACTCAAAAGTGTAATCAGATGCATTGCTTTGGATGAAATAAATGATCTTTACTTTCATATCATCGATATTTTTACTTTACTGCAGCTGGGCAAGACTACAAGCTGCTGCTTTGATCATCTCTCTCTCACACACACTCCTCCGGCCCCCCCCCCCCCCCCCCCCCCCCCTTTGCAAACAATAACTTCCTATTTATTGTTATTGCCATCATTATTTAACTAGCTATCTTCAAGGTCCTGTAATACATACAAATTTATCATTAAAAATGGAAGAGAATATTTTTGAACTGGAGGATTTTGTGCATAACTGTCATGATTATGTTTAATAAAAAGCAATGAGCATCTTTATGTTTTTGTGGGAGATATGGCTGTTGATGAATGGAACAAGGCATCTGTATCAGAACTAAATTTGGGTAGTTATTTGTCTTGATCCGCTCCTAATATAGAAAAGAGTTTGGAGGATTTTTCCTCCGTTGACCAGTTATTAGGCATTCTTACTTGCTGACTGGCTTTCTAGGGTCCATGATGTGCCCTTCACTTCTCATCGTGACTTTACCACTGACGTAGAGAGTAAATATGAGGGTCAAACGAGTTCTAAAATAGCAATATACAGGGGATCGTTCTTTAAATTATAAAATCATTTCCATATGGTTAGATCAGGCCGTCTGGTTAAAATAGACTCAGGTTAGAACATGTCACTATTCTCATTTCTAGTAATGTGATAAGTGATCTTTACTTTCATAGCATCTATATTTTAATTTACTGCAGCTAGGCATGCTACAACTGCTAGGAAAGTTAATATTTGGTCAACTAACTTTCATTGAAGCTACCATTTAAGGTTTCAGACATTCTACCTTTCTCTTTTACAGTAACATGAGAAATGTACTAAAAGTTATGAGCTCCCTTTCTCACTCATCAAAGGTGGTGAAAGTGTTTCCTTTGAAGTAGATAAGCTCTACCACCCTTTTAGCAATCTCACAGAACTCAGTGCAGCTTAGCAGGGCTACAATTACTAGGATAAGTATCAGAATGGCAACATAGAGAGTGAACATGTGGTTAACCAACTTTCTATGAGAGCATGAAATCCCTGATACCATTGTTGGTGCTATGATTGGCTCTTATGCAGCAGTTAGTTTGTCTTGATGCATGGAACATGCAATCTCCTATCCATTCAATTGAGATCAAAATCTGCCCCCTTGATTTTAGGCTACCTAATGAATGAGCAATTCCCATGCGTTTTATTCTGTATATTTATCCATAGTCTTTAGGTGAAACTAATCAATGTTGTGTCGATTTTGTGGTTGATATGCATCGAGTAGATGCTACTTCAATGTTGTTATCTTTGTAAGAGTGATTCTCTCTCAAGTTTTATCATAATAGCCTGCTATTTGGATATGCATTTAGTAAATCTCTCCTGAATTTTGCAACATTTATAGGAAGGTGGTGGAACAGGAGATGAAGTTTGGTTGGATTTTGCTGACATCTCACTGCTGGTTTGTTATCAAGTGATGCATTGTTTACAAATGTCATAAGGAAATCGGTCATAAAGCTGTATTAGATAGGAAGCATGGTTATTCATGGTGCTTTCTTTGTATTGGACATCGATGATCATGCAATTAGAGGGTGTCAGGAACGTTCATTTTGTTGAGAACCACCGTGGTCCTATCTGCCTGCAGAACATTATATATGATCTTGTTGTGCTTTTATTTCTTTCATTAAATCTAGCAGATGCTGAAGTCACAGTAATAAAAGAACAATCTGATGTCAGTCCACCCATGATGGTGGCAGTATGCCAAAAACAGAAGATCTACGTCAAACTGGATGCCTCTTTTTTTTCTGTTTTATATATTGACAATTACTTTCAAAAGATTTATTTATGAACTTGTCCAGGAATTCTTCACAAAACATTGTTTCCTTCATTTACCTAAATTATATAAACGAATTTAATTCTTCTATTTTGCTTCAGTGTTGCCCTTTTCACCAAAGGCCTCAGAAAACTAGAACTTGATTACCTGTATGCATTGCATTTGCTAATTCAGAGTGCATGTTTGGTTGTTTGGATGATTGGTGAATGCTAGTAGGTCTTGGTTAACGCAAGTGCTTATTTGCTGTGGAATATGTGACCGTGAATCGTTTTGCTTGGTAGGTCTGATGGGAAAGAGGTACTTGTTGATGACAAAGAGTTGAAGGTCAATAATCCCCTACTGGTAGGGTTAACGGTCCTATTTGCTTTCTGCTTAACATCTTTCTTATGAAGGTAAATTAAGATGTTGCTTCTCTTTTGTTGGCAGCTAATCAGTTTCTATGAGCAACATCTTCGTTATATTCCACCACCATGAGAAGCTTCTTTGGTGCTTTGTTCCAGACCACTGCTAAGGTGGCCGATTTACTGGCACGTCAATGTTTCATTGGAGCGTGTTTAGCAGCCATTTTGTATGCAGTGTTTTTGTTTGGGATGACTTTTGGTCAGTCTAGACTATGTACTCCCTCAAACCTCTACAGTAATCTTCTCATCTCTTAATACCCAGAGGATTGGAGGAGAGTTCATTGTTGACGACCTTTTTATGGTGCCTGATGATATCGTTGGAGGTTTACTTTATCGGACGCCTGTTGACATGCAATATAGTATCTTGTATATTTCAACTTTTTAGCTGAAAGTTATTAGTGTTGCCATGTATCTGTAAGTATATTTGAGGTTTAAGCAAATAGAAGAGTATGATTACCAATTCATGCACTTGGTATTTTCAACATGATGCACAGATAAACAAATTTGTTTGCTAATTTAAATAAAAAAAAGAAAAAAGGAAAGATAAAACTTTGTTTTCTTGTTCATTGAACCATTTGTAATATCTGCAGGTTATCTGTAGGTTACTGAGGCTGCTATTTACGCCTCTGCTTGACAAAGAACAATCTTGCCCTTCTAACTTGTTTCTAGACCGATGGTTATGTGATTTTACCTGTCACTAGCGAATTATATATCTGTTGATAGCAGAATTTGTTTCCTGTCATTTTGTTTTATGAATTCCTCCAGATTAAAGAGTGGATGGCTCTGGTTTTTCTGATGTGTTTAAGATAACGAGTATGCATGAGAGCATTCCCTTTATTTCCATTTGTATTTGATAAAAACGAAGGTGGGTTGTGATTGCCCGTCCGTTTTAATCTGTTTCTGTGCACTACTGGGATTTTGGGAAATCAGTCCTGTTTTATCTCTCTACTGAAGCATGGGTGGATGGAGACCACTCGAGTCGATGCTGCATTCAAGACTAGAATCAAGAAGCAATGGATGATGACCATCTCTCTAGGTATGGTCATTGATTTGTATTATAAGCTGCAGCAAGTCATTTTCCATCCTGACCATGAGCACAGGTAATTTTAAGGCATTGGTACAGCAAGCAAGTCATTTCCATTAAGTAACCAGATATCAAGAACAAATGAATGGTAGCCCATGAATCAGCATGCATCAGTTAGATCAACGTTTCATTTTCCATCTCGGCAGACTGAAAATTATAAAAATAAATGTAGCGTTCGTGAATACTCCCTAATATAATGTCCAATCTGCTTGGCCTTTAGAAGCGGAGGGACTCGCGTGCGCGAAAAAATACTTGGGGCCTCTTCAATATTTGGAGCATGCCCACGCGTCTTGGAGCTGACCAAACTGCCGTTTAGGTGACCAATTTTGCTGGCCACCATGGTCGAGTTACTTCGTGAACAACAGATGTGCCAGAAAGAGCTTAGAATCTGTTAGCAGGGATGGAAGGATTTTTTTTTTTCTTTTTCTTTTCCATGATGCAACATTGTGTCTTGCCACATAAAAGGCAACAAGAACAACCCGAGAGATGCAGGGTTAGCATCTGAAAATAAACAGATACAGGTGAAAGGCCACTTACCGCATGTGGCAAGCTCCTTTATGTTAAAAATATAATAATTAATAATCAATCAAACTCACCAAAGATGAGCTAACACTTTTTTTTTTTTTTGATAAATATATTAATACTTTTGAAAATTCATTAATATAATTAATTAAGGTTTTGATACTCATGGAGTGAGACGGACTTGACTATTTCATGTCGCTGGAGGGAACATCTCTCAAACCATTAATTAGAATGCTGAGATTATAAAAGACGACACTTAGGATAGCAATCTATCTTGATATCCCATAGAACATCCCATTAAGATTTAAAACCATGAATTTAACCACATATTTATTAAATGCGCTCATTACCGATAGAATCTTATCCAAAAAATCTAGCTAAGAAAATTTTTGGAGGCTTTTTTATTTTGTATAAATATCCAATAATAACAACAACAAAGACTTAATTCTAAACTAGTTGAAGTCGGTTACAAGAATCCTTTTCTTCATTCAACTCTATTCTGAGTCATATTTTTTTTTTAAGATGCAAAAAATTTAATCACTTTCATATCATTTTCAATATACCTCTATCTCTTTTTTTTTTCTTTACTTGTATCAAGTCACTCTTCTAATAACTTTCTAATATATAACTGATGTGAAACTAAATACTCACTAGCATAAATCATCTTCATCGGGCTAAAGATCCAAATCCAATGTTATTTGAACAACTCAAAACCTTACACAAATGTTAGCCAAGAAGGTGTTTTATGAGCTCTTTGATCCTATTGTCATATATAGAAAAGGTAGGTCCATGTCTAACAGCTTTTCTATTATTTTGGAAAGCGAAGATGAGATATATAATTAGTTTTATGTTTTTTGTACACTTGCTTTATCTGGTATTTTACTCAATATATTGATATATGCATGTGATTAGATTAATGCATTAAACTTCAAGAAAACTAAATTTCAGCCTTAAAGCACTCAAACTAAATAAATTATGATTCTTAATGACTTATAAAAAGAATGTTACAAAATAACTTGCCTAGATTTATCCTGTTTTTTCTTATATTTTTTTAAGTTTTTTTTGACTGAAATTTTAAATTTGGAGAGAATCTGCCAAAAACAAAACCAAGATTGAAAACGTTAAAAATCAACTTAAAAGCAGATCTGACAAAAAGAAAGATATAAAGTCAGTTTCTGATGAAGCAGTTGTTCATATGGCTCTAATTAGTACTTTGATATACCTTTAAGAAATGAGTGGTGGAGGTCTTATTTAGTGCTTAACTAAATCAGATGCTTCATTGATGAAATGATCCAGCAAAATTACAGAGGGTTCTTAACATTACTCCATTGATCATGGCACGCTACTCTTTATCAGAAAAATATAAAACTTTGCAGCAGGGCAAGAAACAACACATGCCAAATTAAAATCAAAATTAGGAGAGATTCTTAATGTATCAGAAATAAAGGATAAAAGAAACCTTTTTAAGCAAACTAGTTTGGGATTAAGGCAGTTGTTTTTATGAAAAGAAAATGATGAGAAACTGATAGAAATGACGAAGTATGCCGAGGGTGCTGTTAGAATCTCATAATAACAATAAAGATGACCGTTCATAAGGATTATCGGCTTATGAGATTAATAAAGCCAATCAGAGAGGGTTGGAATGTGATTATATGCTATAGTAAAAATAAATGGAGCTTGCATCCGAGCTTCTTAGCTTTAGCTCAACTCTTTCATCCTAATTTAAATTATCTGCCAGACTAAAATGCTTGGACAAAGAACAAAAGCGAAAAGGTATCAAAACTTCTTGAAGAGACTGCAAGGTTGATATTTAAACAGGGAACATTCCAGGTAGCATGCAAAGAGCCTTAAGCAAGTTACCAGAGAACAGAATTTGTAACAACATCTGTGATTGTCAACAGATGGAATTGTCAAAAGATATTAACATGACTGTCCACATACAGCATACACTCACGCCACATAAACCTTATCTGTCAAAAGATCAGAAACCCTGCTAGGATTTGGATGGTATTATGCTTGAGTCAGCTTACACGAATCGAATGGCCCTCTTCGGCAATTATTGATGCAAATAATGCAGTGGTACCTATCCTAAAATATCATCTGGTCCCTACGTATTAGTTGTCAATTTGTATTCTCTGATAGTTTTAATACAAGGAGGGCTGAGATGTACAGAAACTCTAGTCTATAGTTAGTGTTCCTCCAGTTCTGACATTTATAAGTAGCAGAAGACCCTCAAATTAACTTCTTTTATGCCATCTATGTATGTTTTTCACAACCCTCACTCTCAGCATCCCTCAAGTAAACAAACAATTAATGTAAAAAATTTAAGATCCTCTCACTCCTTAATGGTAATATTCCAATAAGGAAATAGGTATGCAAATGGTATAACACCAATCCATTTTGTGCCTCAAGCGATCAAAAACAATTATCTAATATTAAAGGTGACACGTACAAATTATTTTAATGAATGTAACTGATCATCAGTTTAAGCACCTCGCTTAAATTATATACTTGCTCATGACCAGCATGATGAAATTGTCAGTTATCACACAAAAGAGAGATTCCCAAAACAAAGAAGTACACGATAAACACAAGATGATGAGTTTAGATACTAGTGAATTGGCAAGAGGTTTTAGAATTGAGAAATGAATAGCAACCCTTACGAGTTTAAGAGTTCAAATTCTGAAATCTCCTTTCGAGAATCAATGTGAACCTTCTCCTTTCAAGGACCTCTTTTTGAGTGAAAACAACCACCAGCAACCTATGCTCCATAGGACATTCCCGATCAAAGCACCAAAACAACTGTTACAAAAATTTGGAATTACATTTCCAATTTCCAATCATTTTCCAATGAATGAGTTCTTTCAAAATCAAAAAGGCTTCAACATAAAGCACATGTAGAGCCTTCTGCCTCAAACCCAGCCAAAGCCCATATTTCCTCTCTTGTACATATCAAAAATAGATTCTGACAACATGAACAAGCTACTTTTTTAACCACATATTGACAACCACTTTGCAGGTAAAGGTTAATTCTGGTTTGTAACTTCTCCACATGAAGACATTAGACCACATCTCTGACTCTTTTACCTAGAATGTTGCAAATTATTGAGTAATATCCCTTGATACCACTGAAGGCTCTCATGCATAATTTTTTTCAATTATACACTGCAATCCACACCACAAACAAATCAAGGCATGAATTCAGCTAACCAAAAGATTACTTACATCCAGATTTAATGATTGCATCTGAATTGGCTCACCACCCATGTTTCACATGGAGAGAACCCACGGTAACATATTTTAGAGAAGCTCCAAAGAAATGGTAGAACCTACCTATAAAAACAACTAATCATGTTAGGTACTCAATTTCTGTTTCTGTCTTTTCTATAACATTTATAGGCAATCTTCAAGTGCCCCGTATAATGACTAAAGGTTGAAAACTCGGCTGCAGAATTGTTTGATAAACCCACTAAAGGAATCATAATAAAACCCGTATGCTTGCTTAGCTTCTCTGTTTTAGAAAGCAGCATGCTTAATGTCTCCCACATAATAATTAAGGGTGAAAGAAAGTGCAGTTTTCTGTTTTGAACCACTAAAACTTCTAAAATAAAACAAGAAGCAAGGATTAGTTTGTTCTCATCACCAATACCAACAACCGGTTATACAAAACAATAGATAATTAAAATAAAATCTCATGACATTTTAAACTGTCAAGATAGAATGGCTCTTACTGGTAAAGAGTAAGGAATTCTTTTGTTAGTCTTGTAAAGAAAACTCAAGGTGATAGACAATGAAGAGCAAAGGAGATGGAAATCCATGATATCCTACAAACATAAGTTATGCAAATAAGAAGGTATTACACTGACTAGACACGATCATCAATTAAACAACAAGAGATTACCCAAAAAGCATATCTCTATGCACATTCATCCAAAGTAGCCCATATCAAAAGTGTATCATGCAGCAAGCTATTGTGAGAGTACAGCAAAGAAAGGGTCTAAGATCTTAGGAAGCAAGGGCATTTAAAGGTAGATGAAGTATATCAGGCAAGATAGAATAAAGAAAAGCCATCTGATATGTAGTTGTTATTGAACTTAGAAAAAAAATTGGTGGTTGAATGTTACACACAAATGACTCATGAAACTCAGCAGGGAAAAATCCTAACCATGACCATTAAGTATTTGTCCCAAGCACTTTCGGTCTCCTCATTTGCTAAGCATTACCCTTCATCACTGCATCTAGTGTTATTTCAAGCTATTCCATATCTCTTCCCACTATTTCCAGAGATATTCTCAACAACCTTTTCCCACATCATCCAACAACGATTAAAGAAGCTCTCATTGTGGAAGCCCCTTCAAATCTCTTCATTTTACATGCCTATATCATCTCAATTGATTCTCCACCATCTTATCCTCAAATTGTGAAACTCTTGTAGTGCTTCTAATATGCTCATTTTCCACTCTATCATTCCTAGTTTTACCACACATACATTACAACATTTTTACTATTGCTACACTCAACTAGTTTTCTTGGATACTCTTTATTGTCCAACAAGTGGAACCATATGACATTGCATGGCTTGATGCCATGTTGCAAAATTTTCCTTCAAGCCACCAGGGTATATGTTCAACAGAGTCTAAAAAAATCGATCTGCTTTAATATATTCCCATCTAAATTGCACGCATGTAACATTATGAACTGATTCCAGACAAGCAGCATAAAATAGTACAATATCACCTGAAAAAAATTACAGGGGTCAAGAATTAGATAATAAACATAAGTCACCAGGCATCCAGCTAATGCAAATTTATCATTCACAAAAGTCTTCAGCAACCATAAGTCGGTACGTGATCAGGAAATAGAAGGAAAAAAGAAGAAGAAGAAGAAAAGATCGTTCTTTCTTAGATATATAAAACCATACACAGTACAATAACAGCACGTCACCAACAGCCCGCCGCCCATAGGAGCAAGAACCATCGACACCGAAGCAACAGAGTGTAGTACGGTATAACTGCTGGTAACCAGGTGCTCGATCAAATGCTGAGACTAATCACTTCTTGAAAGAGCCACGAACGCCGGGGCGGGGCTTGGAGGTTTCGGGAGCGTGACTGGTGTGGAGGTTTACGATCTTGGACTCGTCGAAGGTTTGCTTGGGATGGCGGGCCTCGTGGTGGATCTGCATGGACTTGACGTCCGGCACGGTGATCTTGCAGAGGGGGCACTCCAGCTTCGCGTGGCCCCCCTTTTCTGCCCCGTCCGGTCCGCCTGCCCGGCCTTCCCTCCCCCGCGGTTCGTCGTTGCCGCGTCGACCTTCGACGCGATCTCCTTCGCCGTGTGCTTCTTCGGCTTCGCCTTCCCCGTCATCGCTGCTGACCCCTATTCTATTACCTATCTATCGGCCGATCGACCGATGGATCTATCTCTTCTCTTCCGCCGCCGGCCGCTAGAAAGGAGAAACCCTAACCCTAATCCCCGTTGCCCTGAGAGGGTGGCGCAGAGAGAGAGAGGATGGATCATTGGATCTAATAGACGGAGAGGAGGTGGGTTTTCGAAGACGTACCCATTTTTTCGCCCATACCGGTACCTTTTTAATAGATAGGAACTGCTGCTCGGGGCGATCCGCGCCCGTCGCAAGTGAGTGGGGAAAAGGGTGCAATTTGGGTGCTTTGAAGAATACACAGTATTTAGCCAATAATGGAGCCCGAACCCCCACCTATTGCTTTTCCATGGATGCCCAAGAAACTTCCGTTGCGTTGATTACAGCCTACAGGGGTCATGATTGAACGAAAACATGATAAAATAAAGTAAGAAATAGGATAATGTAAAATTATCCTATTCCAGAACAGAATAATAGATAAAATAATATTTATAAATAATAATTATTATTATTAAGAATAAAAAATAATGATTAAATAGAATAATATATAAGATATGTTATTCTTTTTTTAAAAGAGAATTAGCCATCCTATTGTACCAACAAAAAAATTTTTAATCCAAACTAGTTGGAATCGATTTCATTAATCCTTTTCCTTCAACAAACTCGGTTTTGAAATCATTTTTTTATTTTTTATTAATTTTTTATTTTTTTATATGTACCAAATTATTCTTCCAAATAAGTAAGGTCTAGATTTATATTACACATATCTAAATCATTTCAGTTATTCTTTCTTTAATTTATTCTCGATTAAAAGTTTCGCTATTTTTTCATAAATAATTTTATTTTTTATTATATCTTTTCTTATATTACCATACATCTATCTTAACATTCTTATTCTGCCTCATTTTATACCATAAAGCATAACTGATCTTATAAAACTTTTTTTTAATTTGACCGATAGATGATCATATAATATTATAATTGTACTTCTTTATTTTATCTAATCTACTTTAATTATATGAACATCATCCTTAATTTCTTTTCTCTTATAAATAAATAATCTTAATAGAATATGGCTGATAAAACTTTGTTCTGCCCTCACAGAAAATAGAAGAGATATATATATATATATATATATATATATATCCCTTTCAAATTATATATATATATATCCCTTTCAAATTAGATGTACAAGCATGAAAACATAGATCTCATAGGCGAATGCTACAGTGTTCTGACCCTATCTTCGTGCTTTAAGATTTATGCTCCGGCTGTTTTCTTCCTGATCTCCGGTGACCGGCTCTGGTTTTCTCCGTCTACTCCTGTCTGAATCATGGCTCAAGCTGTCCCCCTTCTCCGGGTGTTGCGGATGGTGGTTCCGGTGAGCGCTCACCATGGAGACGAGCGACGGATAGTAGGTTTGTTTGGTCGGCCCCATCCCCGTCTCCGGCAGAGGTGGCTGACCTTGAGCTGAGGTTCCCAGATATAGTCCAAGTTCCAGCTCAAGCCTTGGAGGATGAAGCTAGCAAATGGGAGAAGAATGCAATCATTGCGAGAAGCATCAGCCGCTGGGTGCCGCCGGATGCGATCATTCGGGAGTTTAGGTGCGGTGGTGTTCCAGGTGAGGTGGAAGCTATCTCTCTAGCCCACAGATGCATCATCTTCCGCTTCCAGGACCTCAATGCCATGTCTATGATTCTGGGGCGTTCGTGGGTTGTCAATGGACAACCATTGCCACTGAGGTCTGGCGCCCGGAATTTGTACCTGCTGTGAACTCAGTTTCCTCTGCTTTGCTATGGGTTCGCCTGCCCCAGCTGCCGTTAGAGTTTTGGACTGATCAAATCTTCCGCTCCATCGTCCTTCCGGCTGGGGAGTTCCAGTTCTCCGATGCTTCAACTGTGGCGAAGACTAGGGGTGGATTCGCCAGAGTATGTGTGCGAATTGACCTCACCAAACCTCTCCACCCATGTGCCAGAATCAGAGGAAGCCACTCACCGGCAGCAATTTTCGTATGAGCATTTGGAAGGATTTTGTGCTAATTGTGGATCTTTGCACTACTCTGACCCTTGCTCACCATCACCGGATGCAGGCTCCTCCTCGGTGGGCACCAAATTTGGGCCATGGTTGGCTGCTGTTAGGAAGCACAGGCCCTCCCCTGTTTCTGAAATTGACATGAGGAGGAAGATGAAGGCGCCGGCTCAATCAGTGGGTGCTGCTCCTCAGTCATCGATTGGGAAGACGGGGCCTCCTCTGCTAGGCCGGTCTCGGAGGAGGGCTGGAAAGCTCCTTCCAAGCTTGCCCGGAGATGGTCGCTGAAGCCTGGCGTGATCGTCTCCTCCGCTACACCTGGGACTGAAGACATTCAGTCTTTACTACCGTGCCGAGGGGAGCTGCGCGTGCAGGTCCGTCTGTGAATAACATGAGAGGCCAGTGAATGAATTGAGTCTGAATCTTAAGGAAATTCAGATGCAGACAATGAATCCATTCTCTCTTCTTGGTTCAACCAAGTGGGCCGGGCGGCCCAAGGCCGGTTCGGAGGTTAGCCCGGGTCCATCTAAGAGGTCTAGGCCGGAGGAGAGTACAATTCAGAGAGCAAAATCCAAAAATGTCAGGGGAAAAGGAAAAGCCAGATTAACTGCTTCCAAGCTACCTCAGATGATGGTCACTGCATCTTCTATAGTGGACCATCCCCAGATGCCTGCCGTAGTGTTTGGATCTACTTCAAATCCTAAGGGTCGCCCTGGGGAGGCCTCTTCTAAGGATATGGAAGTTCCCCCTGTCCTGTCTAAGTTGGCGGAGCGCAGTCATGACCTGGGCAGGGCAAGGTCACTCCTTCTCAGGATTTGCCCCCCCAAGAGATAGATACCTTGGAGACTGTGGAGACTACTCTGCTGACTGACTGCTCTGGAAAGTTAGCTAATGATAGACCTACTGATGATGATATGCTTGAGGACCAGGTTGGGTCCCAAGCTCTTCCAATCACCAAATGAAGATTCTTATCTGGAATGTTAGAGGAGCTCAGAAACCATCGTTTCGCTCCTCCTTTGGGAGACTCATACAGCAATATAATTTTGATATTTGTGTGTTATTGGAGACCCGTCTTTCGGGTGATAGCTTAACCCGGTTTAGGAGAAATGTTTCTAGAAGCTGGTCCACTTATGCTGTGGAGTCAGTGGGGCTTTCTGGAGGTATATTGGCACTTTGGCGCAACTCCTCGATCCGAATTGATGCCTTCAACCAGTGTAATCAGCAGGTCGCATTGGTCATCTCTGAGGGGTCAGCTGATCCTTGGCTCCTCTCAGGCATCTATGCCAGTACGGACTACCGTCTGAGACGTGTGCTCTGGGCTGAGACCCTTGCCCTTCTTCATCAGGGCTACCCCTCCCTCGTTGCGGGGGATTTCAATTGTATAATTGGGCCCCATGAAAAAAGAGGGGGCAGGCATCGGGCGGGGTCTGTTGATGGTTTGGAGTTTAGAACCTTTATCACTGAGGCTGGCTTGTTGGATATGGGGTACTCGGGTACTCAATTCACCTGTGTAATAACCGCCAAGGTTCTGCTAGAGTTTGGGAGAGGCTTGATAGGGTTATGGCTACAGGCTCTGGCTTCAGCACTATCCCTCTGCCGCTGTTACTCATCTCCTGAGGATTGCTTCAGATCATTGCCCTATCATGATATCCACGATGGCGGAGACTCAGGACGAAGAATGTTCCGATTTGAACAGTTCTGGACCTCCTATCCCTCAGCTAGGACCATTCTTTCTCAAGTTTGGCGGTTACCAGTTAGAGATAGTGCCACTTACAGGCTTTCCAGATGTCTCCAGCTAGCCAGACGCAGACTCTCCAGATGGAACAGACTGGAGGTTGGGGATATTACCAGAAGAGTAGAGCAAGTGGAGGCTGATATTGTTACCCTTCAGACCATCGAGGACCAGGAAGGCGCCTACCTGAGTCTGACCTCATTTCCCTCCGTGCTAAGCTGGCCCTCCACCATTCTCTTCTTCTGCAGCAGGAGATCTTCTGGCAACAGAGGTCTCGGATTCAGTGGATTAGGGAGGGGGATCGTAATACCAGATTCTTTCATCAAGCTACATTGAAGCGTCATGCTGCGAATAGGATTAGACGTCTTGCTGATGATGAGGGGATTTTTTCTGAGATATCCAGGTCATCAGGGATCAGCTTCTTCATTTCTATCAGTCTAGATGGTCTAAGCATAATGGAGTTGGATTTCCTGTGCATCCGGTTCCCAGTTCCAGGAAGCTCACAGTTGATGAGAATGATCTCCTTACTAGAGCTATTACAGCGGATGAGATTCAGAAGGCTTTATGGGATCTTGGGCCTGATAAAGCCCTGGACCTGATGGTTTTCCCCTTTTTTCTTCCGCTACTATTGGAACATTGTTGGCCAGGACGTTCTGCAGGCTATCCAGTTGGTTTTTCAATCTAAATATATTCCTGCTGATTGGAACCAGACATTTATCACCCTGGTGCCGAAGCGTTCGAACGCTTCCACTCCGCTTCATTATCGTCCTATCAGCCTTTGTACCACTATGTACAAGGTCTGTGCACGGATCCTTGTTTCCCGCATGCAGACTGTCATTCCTCGTCTTATTGCCCCAGAGCAGGGGGCTTTTATCAGAGGGCGAAGTATTACTTATAATATTCTCATTGCCCATGAATTTATGCATGACCTTCAGAGATCCTCTTATCGTCAGGGCCTTATGGCTGTCAAGCTGGATATGGAGCGGGCTTATGATAGATTGAGTTGGGTTTTTCTATATCATACTCTGAAGGAATTTGGATTCGATGGTCTCTTTATTGACTGGATCAGTGCTTGTATCTATAAGCCGTCATTCTCTCTTCTGATTAATGAAGCCAAACGAAGTTTTTCCACTCTGCTGTGGGACTGCGGCAGGGCTGTCCATTATCCCCTTTTTTGTTTATCCTTGCTGCTGATGATCTATCTCGCTCACTCTATCAGGCTCAGTAGGACTTATGCATCGTCCTTACTCTGCGGGCCCCCAAGGCCCTTCGGTCTCCCATCTCCTTTTTGCTGATGACTGCATTTTGTTAGGCAGGGCTTCTAACCATAATGCTATCGCCTTCGCATCAGTTATTCAGCGCTATTGTCAGGCCTCTGGTTAGAAGATTAATTTTCAGAAATCCTCTATCTGCTTCAGCCCTAAGATCACTGAAAGATCCAAAGCAGCTATCACCCGAATCTTGGGTATTACTAATCAGGCTGACAGCCTTCGTTATCTGGGGATCCTTATCACAGGTAGATGGCCTAGATGCAGTGACTACGTTGATCTTGAGCGCCGGGTTCGTGATCGACTGGATGGATGGCAGGTCATTGGTCTATCTATGATGGTGAGGATTACGCTTATTCGGACTGTCCTCACCTCTCTTCCTATTTATTTACTGGCCAACTATGCTGTCCCTTTGACATGCTTAAGGAGGATAGAGAGAAGCTTCAGGGATTTCCTCTGGGCTTCCAACAGGATGGGCATGGTCTCCACATGCTAATTGGGATACTGTTTGCTTGCCGATCTCTGAGGGTGGCCTCGGCATTCAGTCGCTAACTGTGAGGAGGGAAGCTCTAATTGCGAGGCATGCTTCGAGGTTCCTTCTTGACCCGCATTCTTTATGGAGCTCCTTTATGCGTGTCAGATACGGCAACTGGTCTCCTACTACGGATTTTCAGTCCACACGGGACATTCTTTCTTTTGGAAGGAGGTCTGCCGCCAGCCCCAACTATTTTGAACAATATCTCATGGATGATCGGTGATGGCTCCTTGATTGATGTTGTTCAAGATGCATGGATTGCTGACATCCCGCTCTCTCGATGGCCCACTTTTATTAGTGTCAATGTCTCCAGCAGTTTGAGCATCAGGGAGTTGATCTCTCAGGATCACTCTTGGCACCTCCCCACGGTTCCCATTTTTTTGGTGATGAGCTTGCTCGAAGGATCCTCTCCATTCCCCTCATTCCAGGTCATACAGCTGATATTAGACTCTGGAGAAGATCCTGTCTCCCCAGTGCTCCTGTTAGGGATCTTATGAAAATTTATAGGCCTTAGGCTCAGTAGAGGATGGACGTGGCATGGATTTGGTAGCTCCCTGTCCATCCTAGGATTCAGCTGTTCATATGGAAGATTGCTTGGGAATGCCTTCCATCCTGTTCTATGCTCTCTAGAAGGGGGTTATCTATTCAACCCACGTGCCCTGTGTGTGGGTAGGAGGACGAAACTATAGATCATGCTATTTTCACTTGCCCCAAAGCTAGACAAATTTGGCAAATTATTGGCTATCACAGTGGGCAGGATTGTACAGCTTCTCGGTCTGTTATTTTTTTGGGTGATATTCGAAGAGGCACTCATCAGCAAGTGGCTAATTGGACCTACACAGCTTATCAGATCTGGATATCATGAAACCTTCTTGTTTTACTGATGATTATGTTTCTCCACATATGACTGCAGTAAAGCATCTCCTTATCTAAGAATACACTCTCTATTGCTATGCTTTGGATTTTGACAGCTCTGGCCACTGGGGTACCTCGGCTGCTTCGTCAGCGAACCGGCACATGGTCCTTATCTCTTGGGTACCCCCACCCCCAGGGTTTGTTAAAATCAACTTTGATGGCAGTGTTCGGGGCAGACTTGTTGGCTCAGCTTTCATAATTCGGGGATGTGACGAAGCTATGCTGGTTGCTGGTGGCCTTGGTCTCTTGGACTGCTCGGTCCCACTGGCTGAACTATATGCAGCCTGGGCTGGCATCTCCTATGCCATTCGTACCCTTCGTGCTCACAGTCTTCTCATTGAGGGGGACTCCCTTACCGTTATACGATGGCTCCGACAGGATGATGGTCTTTTGGCTCCTATTAACCCTCTGCTTCATGACATTCGGATCATCCTTCAGGAAGCCCGCAGAGTTCACATCAGTCATGTTTATCGGGAAGCTAACTCTGCGGCTGACTAGATTGCGGGATTAGTTGCTTACTGCTCTGGGATTTGGACTTGGAAGCAGGATGGCCCTGCCCTTTTGTACTTAATCAGATTTTATGTTCTGACTTATCTGGGTTGACTCATACAAGACTTGTGTGATCACCTGCTTGTACCCAAAAAAAAATAAAAAATAAAAGGGGTGGAGAGGAGGAAACAAAAAAAAAGGGCCATTAAGGATTTCCAAAAATTCAGTGGAACCTATTACATATAGTGTTGAACAAACTTATTAAGAAAACAAATTAAATTTAAAATATAAAGAATGCAAAGATCTTTCAACTTCTAAAATAAGATCAGCTTTGGAAACAAGGATATTAAATGTAGTCCATGCAGCAGTCAAAGGTTCTAAGTTTAAACATTTACAGTATAATAAGGATGTAAATAAACTTGATGATAGCTTTTAATTGTAAGAATATGATATGAATGAAGGTTTTCGTTAATTATTTATTAGGATGAAGAATGATATAAAAGGTCAGTTTGGATTAGCTATGAATTTTAATTATTGATTAACAACCACTTAAAGATATAGTAATAACTAATCCAAATGAGATTCTAGACTGTTTTTTCACCCGAGGCTTGTATGATGGGGTCTATGAAAGAAAAAACATCTTTATATATTCACATCAAAATGACACAACAGGATATTATGAATGCAACATACTTAAAATATGAGAAACTAAATTAAATTCAATCTAAGCCTTTTTCTAACTACATGAGTCGACTACATAAATATAATTCCTTCATTCTGCTCTATTTAGGATCAAGTCAACATTTAAATTACAAATAGTTATATCTTTTTTAATTATTTCTATCCATATTAGTTTAGGTCTATCTTTACCTTTATCTTTACGGTCTATCTTTACCTTTATCTTTACCATGGATTGTTAAAGATTACTGAAGCATCTAAAGGTCTACGTTGTATATGTTCAAACCATCGCAATCGATTTTCTCTCATTTTATATTCAATTGAAGCTACTCCTATTATTTCTCTTATATATTTATTTCTAATTCTATCTTTTAAAATTTTACCACATTTCCATCTTAATATATGCATTTCTGTCATACTTAATTTATTCACCTATTGTTTCAATATTGCCCAACACTCTTTTCCATATAGCATAGCTGGCCTAATAGCGATTTTATAAAAAATTTTAAATTTTAATAGGTTGTGTCGATCATACAACACTCCTAAAGCATTTCCTCCACTTCATCCTTTCTGCTTTAACTCTATGATTGACATCTTCACCTATTTTACCTTGTTGCTGGATAATTGATCCCAAATACCTAAGGGCTTGTTTGGCAGCAGATTGGGGTTGGATTTTTTGTTTTCGAAAATAAAAAATTCAACCCATAGCATGAATAATGCGTTTGGCTAAACGTTTTCAAAAATACCTTTTCGAAATGATTTTAAAAATCTGAATAAATTTGAACCTTTTTGAAATGATTTTAAAAATCTGAATAAATCTAAAAAATGTCGATGCAATATTTTCTTCGGATTTATCTAAATATATTATTTAAATTTTATTTTTCCTTTCTCAAAACGCATGAAACACGCTGATTCACCTTCTTCATTCTCCCCGCGACCTTTCTTCATGCAATTCGCTGCTGCCTTTCTTCAAAAAATAATATTTAAAAACACCAACTAAATATATTCTCGAATACTAAAAATCAACAAAATATAACTTAAATTTTGGATATAATCATATTTTCAAAAATAGTTTTCTGAATCACGAACCAAATAGGGTATAAATTTTTCACTCCTTAATATCTCTTAGCTTGCAATCTTCATTGTTTCTTCATTTATATTTTCTACTCCTACTAAAATTACATTTCATATATTCAGTTTTAGATCTATCAATTTTAAAATTTTAGATTCTAATAATTAAAATTTTGCAGAGCTTTAAGCGAAAATTTTGAGAGCTAAATGTATATTCTAGCCAAGAGTAAATAATTCTACGCTGAACTTGGAGTGTGCGATTAGCAATTCTAAGCACTTAACTCTCTCACTCTCCTTCCATCATCTTCTCCCAAGAAGAACCGGTTGTCTTACGAGGCAATCATGTATGATGACTCCCTTGATCACCTTCAAAGCGTGACTCCCAAATCAAGGAGGCAACCATGGCAATCATGTATGGATCGTCTTGATCATCTTCCTGCCATTTTTAATTCTCGATGCAACTTCTCTGCCATGGTTGCTTCTCCTTGGCCTCATTCCAGTAGAACTCCTTCCAATGGAAAGCAAAAATCAAGGCTCAAATGCAACCATTGCAGCCTGAATTATCACATAGCTGAATGATGGTGTATTCATAGCTACCAACCAAAATAAGGAGAAAATACAGCAGAATGGCAGTCTTTTTCTCTCATGGAGAAATCAGCCACACAACAACCACCACAGGCTCAATGTTTCTCAGCACCAAATAAAGCACCAACACATGCAGCAGCAACAAACATCACAGCAGCTTGGTTAGGCATCCTTGAAGCATACACTATCTTTTGGATTGAATACATCATCAAAGGTGACTCATCTAGTATCATCAATTGCTTGAACAGGTAAGAGGATCATACCGACAACCATCCTACCTTGTCGCGTATGAGATCTCTCATCCCAAAAATTTTCTATTCTAGTGCACTCACACCCTACGAGAAGGAAATTGAGCAGCAAACTTTCTAGAGAATCTTGCCTCATCTTCATACCATAATTGCAATTGGAATAAGAATTTTCCCTTGGATCTTAATCTCATTCTCAATGCTATGGAGTATCCTATATGAGAGGATGTTAATAATATATTGCTATCAAAAAAAAAAAGAAAAGAAAAGAAAAACATTTCAGCAAGCCAGGTTGTACAATAATTCTGCTGCCTTCAGTGCAGAAGAATCTCTCAGGTTCCTTCTTTCACAAGAGAACAATATCAGAGTACTTCATTTCTCATCTCATCAGGTAGCAGGTAAATTATATTTCATGCTTTACTTCCATATATAATATATTGATCATTGATGGTGGAGCCACAGACAATGTGGTCTCCACTTCTACCATCTTACATAACATCTGAAAGAACCTACTCACCAACCTGCGTCCTACCCAAAGGGGCAACTTGTTTCCATCTCACATTCGGGCTCCACTAGCTTGTCACCTGATGTTCAACTTAATAATATATTTTGTCTTCATTCAATCACAATCTTTATTCAGTAAGAAAATCGACAAAAGCTTTGAATAGCTCGATTACCTTTATCCCTACTCCTGTATTCTGCAAGATATTTCAACGAGGATTTACTTGAGTAGAGGACAAAAAAAACTATATCTATTTCAACCTCTTCATGCAAATATTGCAGCTAGGCTGACATTGCCATCTTTTTTTGATTTGTGGCATTGACGTCTTGTAAATCTTTCACCTTCTTATTTGAGTTATCTAGATGTGAATACTTCCTCGATTTCTCTTCAAATAGGTGAATTTGTAATTTTTGTCATGTTGCTAAATAAACTCATAACATATTTTCCATGCAGATATTTCTAGTCACAGACCTTATCATTTGATCCATTTGTGGGGCTACTTACAACTACTTGATACGATTTAAATCTGAAACTAATGATTTCTTAAAACTCTTTATTGCTCTATTAAAACTCAGGCTTCAAAAATGAATTCCTGCTTTCATTATCTCTTCCAAATTGATATTCCAATTTTTCCCCATATTTCCTTTTTTTTCTAAAACAAAAAGACATAATACCCTGAAACAATAATCATTCACTTGCCACCTAGTTTCTGAAGTCCTACAAACCAATCTCTTTTATTTTTTCCAAGAGCCCAGCCTCTCATCTCCTTCCAACCACTCAATTTGTTTCTTCACCACCTCAACCTCTTTCTCTATCTCACTCCAAACGAACAAGCATCCAGCTTGCCTTTCAAGTTATTATTGTTCTTCTGTATTCTCACCAAGTCAGTCATCTTCTTCAAAGGACAGTCCCACAGTGAAACATATCTGAAGTCCACACATCTCTTTTTTGACAAAACATCTTCCTCTCATCACTTTGTTCTAGCGGTCTTGACTTCCATCTGGGAAAGGCTATGGAGCCATCTCAATGAGAAACCATAGCCTCTGGTATATGTTCATGCTTTGAACGCTGAAAACAGATGGACCCTCACTTCACTACAAGTGTCCTATATTGGTAGCATTCAACAGCTCAATATCCATGATGCCTTCTTACATGGTAGTTGGATAAAAAAGCATACATGATACTTCCACTTGATTTTTTTATTATAAGAATTTTGTATAAGAGCCATATATTTTGGTCTACAAATAGATCTTTGGTATTTGAACAAGGCCAAAGAAACCAAATCATACCTTGCAACTAATTTTTTAAGTGAGGTCCTCAATTGCTACAGCATAATTGTCGGTATCATCCTATCAGCATAGCATATTTGTGTAGCCTAGTCACAAACGGCTTGCCATTTATCTTTTCATTCATCTAAGATACCTGGATATTTCATATTGCATGTTGCACCAAAACCAGATACATATTGGGTACTGATACTCATCAGTGCAGTTGACATTTTAATATAATTATTGTGTATTTAATTGTTTCAATCATAAAAATAAAAAATAATTTTAAAACAAAAAATAAAAAATGGAATAGAATTAGACCAAACTATTAAGCTGGCAGATGTCGATGCCATTTCAATGAGCATGGGGCATGTCATCATGATAACAAATTATACAAAGGCTTTTTTGATGGATTATATTGTACTATAATATATATATATGGTCATAATCTAGCCATATCGTAATCTAATTTTCAGGAATTGCCATATTGATGCATATGAATTATATTGTATACACACCATATACCGTGCCCATGCTCTGTAGGTGCTCAACTTGTATACAAAGTCACTAACATTTTTTACCATTAAGTTGGTAAGACATATTTCACCTGTTACTGTACTTTCTCATACTGTGTTCTTATAATCCACCACTATTATTAATCTACTTGTCAATAACTTAGTGCACCGCATGTTTCATGTGGTTTAGGTATTACCTTTTTTGTTCCATGAGTTTTAATTTTCTGAGCATTAACGTTCCCATGACTTTTCAACATATAATGGTAATCAGGTTTCCTCTAAAATGTTACAGATTACATCATATTCCACTACTTTCTCAAATTATCATGGTTTCATGTGTCATCTTTCTTCACTTGTTTGTGCCCCATGAGATCAATCTTTGTATCTGTTACCTCGTATATACTAAAAAGATTATGCTCAACACTCAAGACTTGGTTAATGCATGGAATGCTCTCAAAAATTCTGCTTGCTTTTTGAAACTTGCCATAACAATAACCTCAGATTTGTTATATACCTTTGCAAAATACACTATGAAATACTCTTAGAATGCAGACAATTTTGTCAGATCAAATGGTTTTACACATGCTCCTTGAGACATCATAAGCAACTGCTTCCTAGTACCTATGAATTATGACAGGGAGGCAATATTGGAGAAAGCTTGGAAATACAAACTAATGTAATCAACTAACATGAGAATAGTTGCGCAAAGATTTTGAGCCCACATATGGGCACAACCATATAACGACCAGCACAGGAAATAGCTGAGAAATGACCCATTGTGCACATGATTAATTTTGGTCAGCCTTGGTCAACCAATATCAAACAACAAGAAATTGCCTACTGTGATCAAATCTTGTTAGCCGTGCTTAACTGTCCTCAGCATTTAATTATTTTTATCACGTGTGCTCAACAGAAGAAAACTAATTGATGTTCAACCATGGCCAGAAAGGTCAGTTTATAATCTGGCAACGTCCAGTGTGGTAGATCACTGTCAACAATCAACAGGTTAGGTACTTGAGTAAAAAAAGCTAAGTCATGGTCAATTGAGTCAAACATTGCTAACCTAGCTTAATCACATGCCACAATCAGTTGGAGCGAACAATTAAAAAAATATAAAATATTAGCAAAAAACATGCATGCTTTCAAAAACAGAAGTACAGTACACAACCTCATCAACTGCTAACAGGGTCCATAAGACCATTTTCGCATACCTCCCACCAAACCAAAAAATTTTTTATGGCACACATCCAACTAAACAAAAGAAGATCATTAACAGTCAATGCAACCAAATTACAATGGTGCAACCAGAGTCACCAATAATTCCAGTTTCATGTAACTCAGCATTTTCAATGATGGACTAGTGCAATAGGATTGGAAAATGTATGCTTTTGCAACACCATACTTTGATAAACTGATGTGCAAGTTTTGAAAAGAATGGAGAGAGAATTTTAGCAACATGATTATCCAGAATCAAGTCACCACTGTGAACAGATATACCAGCAACATAGAGAAACAATGATAAGCAAATAAATCATACCAGTCAATTGGAAATATAAAGGTATATGGTACCATTAAATGCATTGATTTCCCAGATTCATTAGCAATCTTAAAGAAAATCACATTACCTGCAATTGCCCAGAATCTTTTTATTTATTAAACAAAACACTAGAAAACTGACCCACAATAATATGCAGAAAGCAAAGCTATTGCAAAAGCGAACAGCTGATTACCACAACACAACCTAAATGCCGGTTGTTCCAGTACACCAAACTATAAATTGTTCATGAACTAAAGCCTAACAAAGTTCGATCAGCAAAAGTGAAAAACATATGAAGTGACTAACAAAGCTGCAAGGTGAAAAACACTAACGGATTTCCCCATCCTCTCCAAGTTCCCCATCCTCAAGCTCCTCATCATAATCATCATTTCTATGGGACCCATCTCGATCTTTCTTATGCCTCTTGTGCCGATGTTCACTATCTGAATCTGTAGTGTAAGTGTGCTGTCAAAAACACAGATGAATTTAATCATGTCATCAAATAATCATAAGTGTATAACTACAAGGCCACTCAAGGATTTGAAACAACGAAAAAAGAAAAGAACATGTTGTACCTTTCGTGATTTCTTGCGGTCACGACTATGCCTGCGGTACTTCTTAGACTCCTCTTTATCATCTTTTTCAGAACTTACATCATCAGTCATGCTGTGGTGATGCTTCCGCTGTTTCCTTTCCTTATCCTTTTCCCTCTTTCTGTCCTTCGAGCTATAGCTGTCCATCACATCAACATTTTCACTCTCTGCTTCATCCTTTCTAGATCGATCCTTCCCCTTTTCTTTTTCATGGTCTCTTTCTTTTTCTTTTCTTTCTTTTTTCTTTTCTTTCCTTCTCCTTCCTCTTCTCTTTCTCCTCTCTTTCTTTCTCTTTTTTTTCCTATAAATGAGAAAAGGATTCATCACTCTCGAGTCAACATTGATGTCATATAGAACTATATGATTTTGCCCCATTTAACCAATATGTTCACATTGAAAGCATAAATATACAGTGGTTATAACATGACAATCCCGGATAATTGGAGAATTTTTATAATTGTTTAAAAGGGTTGCATGAAAACTCATTAGTCATACAAGAGAACAATTTCAGCAGCATAATTGTTAATTAGACACTTCAAATCCATCCGTATGCAAACATATTTGTGTGCATATGTACATGAATGGACAGGTGCTGGGAGTTTAGTTAAATATATTTATGGTTGCTAGATTAAAAAGAAAATAAATGATATGCAAAATATCATATTTCCAAATATTAAATAAAACATCAAATAATCCCACCACACATGCATGTTTTAGCCTTTTTTTTCACCCCCGAAAAGATTTGCTGTTAATCTTGTTAACCTAACCCCCATAGGTCAACAGTTTGTGGGGTAAAGGGGAGGAAAAATTATCCCCTTGAAATAAAATTAACCTCATGTCAAACACTCTCAAAAGTCAGTGAAAAATTATGAGAGTAACTTTTTGCCCCCTCTTAACTCCATATCAAACGCACCCATAAGAGGAGAAAATTGATGTTTGGCCCATCTTCCAAAGAAGAATTAAGAACAAAGAGAAGAGGAGACTTCTCAGTTGATGGCCATGATCAAAACCCTAGAAGATCGTCACTTCAGCCTACCCTTTTCGTCACTTCAGCCCGCCTCTTCTCTTTTCTCCATTGGCAACACTTTTCCCAACCTTGGGCTACTTAAGGCTCAAAAGCATGATTTAACCCTCTAATGCACGACAGGAATTAATGCACATATGGTGCACCTTTTGCAACAGGCCTTTTCTGAGGCACATGAATGGCATGCTTTTGAGTGCATAAATGGACTCACTTAACCTCAAAGTAGCCAAGGTGTTAACGTGGTGACCAAGTGCACCTTGCACCTTAGAACACACTACCTAACCCTAAACACACCCACACCCAAACCTAAACCCAATTCTTAAACCTAGACCCTAATGGATAGCCAACCATAACATTGCTCCTAGGTGTGTTGCCTCGTTGGCGACTTCCTGTCAAGCTGATATAGGTTTCTGCATCAAGTTGGGTTTAGGTATTGGGATGCCTAGGCTAGCTTCATGCAGAACCTACCTAACAAGAAGCTAACCCATTTAAAGCCCTAATGGTTATACAATGCATGATTGTGAATAGAATGATAAAATAAAATGTGAAATTAAACAGTATACATAACATGATAAAAGGTGGCAGAATCGGATATCAGTACCAAACCAACTTGATAGCATACTAGTGGTTCGGGTTGATACGCCATTTTTTTTTTACTTTTTTATTTTTTCATAAATTTTCATTTTTTTATTTGATATATGAGGTTGAGAACCTCTTGTGAGCCTCTCATTTGCAGTCAAAATCATTTAGGCAAATGTCCTTTCTCTTATCTACATTAAAAATCATTTAAGATTTCTCATGTAAATAAGAAAAATATCCTTCATTTGAATTTAATAAAAATATCAGAAAAATCATATTTTTTAAGAATAAAAAGTCAACTTCTCCTCTTAAGAACAAATTAGGAGAATTTTGAAAATCTTGGTTTAACAAATATCAAATTCAGGTACTTTCACTCCTGATAAAAATCTTAAAAAATCAATTTAACTTGGAATTATGAGAAAATAAAAAAAAATATCTTAAAATACAATTTGTAAAGCTTTGATCAATACTTGATCACAATGAACCTCATACTAAACTATGCCAACTTAATTCACAACCAATAAATAATAAAATTAAAATTTCTATAAAATGGTACTAGATCAAAGGTTGGTATGGTAACCTTAGGAATTTATGGCAAGTTTAATTTTATTGTTTTGATGAGCTGTAGCTTAATTTGGCATAGGTTAATACAAGGTTCATTATTCCTATGATCCTATCTACGTCTAGAGATACTGTAAGTTTGACCAAGTGTTGACCAAGGCCTTACACGTTATACTTTAAAAGGTTCTTTCGATATTTTTTTTATCATTTCTAAGTTAAATTAATTGTTCAAGATTTTTCCAGAGTGGAAGTCCTCCAATTTGATATTGCTAATTGAAATTTCCTGAAATTTTCTGAATTTGTTTTCGAGAAGAAGAATTGACTTTATATTTTTAAGAAATTTAATTTTTTTTAATATTTTTGTTGAATTCAAATGGAAGATATTTTTCTTATTTCCATGAAAAATTGTAAGTCAATGAAAGTAAAGAGGAGAGAGGACAAGAGCATATGGAAGGCTCTTAACCTCCCTTTCTCTTTTTAAGTGAATCACAAGAGCCCACATCTCACCTAGCCTACCTCCCAAGCCATCCCGCACTCAAACTAGGCTGAATTGAGTGGTCCAGCATCATTCGAACTAGTTTGCAGGCAAAACCAAATAGAATGTTGTTTCAACCAGTTTGCTTTGGTCCAAACCGGTTGGTTTGATTCAGACCGGTTCTACCAACCTTGCATAATATCGTTAATGTATGTCCATGTGTATGCCTTTGCAACAAACATTTATAACCAAATGATTGAATAAAAGCATTAGTAATGATAAAATCTATCTTTTTGCTATGATGGAACATTATGGTCAAAGAAATGTGCTACATCCCAGGTCATCAACTTAAAATCAAATGTGAAGCATTTGATAACCTAGGAAAACAATTCCACAATTGTACAAGAAAATTCAGTAAACATGAAAGTTATGAAAAACAAATCATATTGGGTACCTTCCCTTCTTCTCTTACGCTCCTTCTCTTTCAGCTTTTCTTGCAAACAGGCAACATATTCTTCAAAAATTTCTCTTACAAGTTATCATCACCAATAGACCTAATAAAAAATGAACCAATTGTTTAAGAAAATCAGATATTCAAAAAAAAAATTGATTAGTGATAAATATTCAGACCATCTAATCATATTTTTGAATACCTGTATTCTTGAGTGTCTCCAAATAGTGATTTGCAGCCGTCCCATCTTGATGAAGCAGTTATTTCCTAGAAACAAGGCAACCAACAGTTATGAGATACACTATTATCCATAAATGTTTCTGTATTTATACATATGCGGCTGGAAATATTATTGCGAACCAACATTTCATATATCGGTTAAGAGCGTGATTACAGAATACCTTAATTGAGAAAAGCAAGTCAGAAATTATCTGCAAGATGTTGGCGCTTTTTAGCCTCCTCCTCCTCCTTCTCCCTAAGCCTTTCCAGCAACTCATCAAAAACAAGCTACAAAAAAGGGTAAACCACAAATCAGGTCCATAGTGTAGGAAAAAAAGAATATGCCTATATTTAACATGTTATTGATATTTGGAACACAAGCATATCAACAAAAATTATACAAATCAAATTTAATTGTCAATTGCCATGAAACAGAGAGATAATAAATCGTTGACCCATGCATAAGGAATTCAACATGTGTTCCAGATACTTGATTATATCTAGGATTTCATGATACGAGCCACAGGGGAGGTCCAGGCAGGGCAGAAGTCCCCTCTCACCTTGCACACTCCACAGAAGATGACTTCCAGTAGGCATTGACACTCCATATTTTAAAAANATCTTGAAAAGGACTTATGGTGGGTCATTAAAACCTCAATAGAAGACATTATGTAACTTAGAAACTGGAAAATCTATAAGATTCTGATGAACCTTTAAAATTTTCCAGACTCTTAACCAGCAATGATATAAAAGGCACTAATATCTTTACAAAAACCGAACAAGTTTATATGTTTTCTATCATGACAAAGGAACAAGAAAAGGAAATTTCAACAAACAAGGCCAACTGTTTTAAAAGCCTAACCCACTTTGAGTGACAGGAAAAGGATGAAACATTGAATTTTACAGTCTATATATTTGTTATTGGAAGGTTTTTTTTGTCTAGAAAACTACAAGTCAAGAAAGAATACATTAGCATAAATTATACACATAAGCATAGTTTTAGTCAAGATTTTAAATCTCGTAGGATGAAGGTGTCCTAATTTCTTAATGGAATGGGAAGCCTCGCTCTCCTATCCAATCTCATAACCATTTTGTAGAGTGTCCCAGCACCCTTGACTCTTTCTCCTTCAACTTTTCTTTATTTCTTTTCTTTCTTTCTTTCCTTTTTCTTTTTCATTTGTTCTTTCTTCCTCTTTCCTTTTCTTCTTCCCTTTTTTTCTTTCCTTTTCCTTCCTCTTTCCTACCTTTTTCTTCTTCTTCTTTCTTTTATTTCTTTCTTTCCTCTTTCTTCTTCTTTCTTTAGAGGGTTGGGTTTCAATGCCCCACCCTTGTCTCAATCCCGTTCCACATGAACAGGACAGGACAGGACAACTAGGGCACCTCCCATTCCATCGAGACTTAAAACCTTGATTTTAGTTCTCTACATATATAAAGAAAGAATAGGCATGCAAACAAACACAAACTAATAAAAGTTTTCTAAATCTAAGGGAAAAGATGCCCAAGAATCACCTTTTCATATGAATACATTTATAGTCAACCACATCAGCCACCTTCTTATTAACTGCAATATTCTTGTTCCAAATCATACTTTCAATACTCTCTCTCTCTCTCTCCTTTTTTCTTTTATATGTTCGTGTTTTCTCTCTATGTTGCCATCTAAGAGGTTCAACTGAAATTTGAAGGAGGAGCTGTCCACATTTTCTTTTCAGAGCTTAGAGAGTTAGAAGGGGGATTATCAATCAGCAAGAGAGTGTTGGTTGGGACATAGACAATTAAGTTTTGGAAGATGTACATAGGAGGAAGCAACGGGATTGAGAATAGAGAAAAGAACAATGTCTCACAAACGTAATCGATCAATGGACTAAGGATCCAAGCCGAAAAGATCCGACATAGTTACACAGGAACAAATATACATTCTTAAAGGACATCTCATTAATCACAAACAGAATTAAAGTGGAGGGAAGAAGCTTCTTTTGTACACCAATGGGGATGAGTGTCCCACCACCTAAAAAGAAACAACAGGAAAACGGAACAAAAAGCACCTAAATATGGAAAAAAATTACCTTCATGTTATCTCAGATATTCGCTTTAGGCTTTCATCATCTGAAACAGCAGTCTTTAAGTCTTCAAATGTCCATGAAGATGACAAAGCAATCTGGATGATAGGATTTTCACCATTATGGCCATGCATTGTTTGTAAGACATAGAAGCAAAAAAAAAAAAGGTTCTGTATTACCTTTCTGATCTTGATTGCTTCTTTGATCTGGGCCTTGTCCTCATGGTACTGGCAAAAAAATGCAGCATAAAATGACCAAAAAAGGAGCTTAAAATCAGTGGTAGAAATAAGGTTAAACATCAGAATCATCAGAATTCTCCAACAATGATTCAGAAGTAATCTAGTAAGGTTTTGTCATTGCAAGTTCTTGAAGCATAGATTCCTGAGGAAAAAAGGGGAAAAATATACAACTCTTACGTGGAAAGACAACCTTGTCAAAGGCCTGTACATAAAAAAAATCCGTGATCATCTTACTTAATTTGTGGGATTTAACAAAATACAAGATATGATAAGACCCATGTCCATTATTTATAATATTCCAGTAGAAACAAGCTTGGAAAAGTGGTATGCGCCTCAAAAGCATTGTAGCAAGTACATGTTTGTGGATTAAGCATGTAATAAGAAAAATAAAATCCAGCTTAAATTCTATTTTTTTAATCCATATAATAATAACTGATGTAATGAAAATCTACTTCTACATATATTTAAGAAGATCAGGCAGTATTTATATTCCAAGACACCTAACCAAGGTAACTGAATGGACAGAAGTTAATAGCACCCATGAAATTATGACATGGGCCACCAACAAAGGTTTTGGAAATTTTCTAAGAAGCCATGTGATCTAATCAAAGAGAATGAAGGATTTCCTTCAACCCCCTCATCTCGAATATCTCAAATAAAATAATAAACAATAGAAATTTTGGAAAGTATGGCCACAAGTCCCTTAGTTTCATTAATTTTTTTAATAATCCACAATTGTGATACATATCATGCGCTCTTTGCTTTCACTTCCCTTTTTTTATGCTAGTAAAGTCTACTCCAAATCAAATTGGATTCTTCTTTTAAGCAAAAGAAAATATAAATTAGAAAAATAATTAAAAAATTAAAAATAACAATAGTTTTAGGTAGAAGCCAAATCTTGACTTCTATATCAACTTTGTATTCAATCACATCACCGATTTCTTTCCAGATTAAAAGTTATAGCTTCCTAAAGTTTCAATGCTTAATTGAACTGGATGTAATAGATCTTGCTCTCGAAGCTTGTCCAGATCTATAGTGTTGTCAGATTGGTCCACAACAGTCCGATGACCCATTAGGATCATAATATATGTGAGACACTAACAATGTGGATTTCGTGCTTATTCAAGATAACATTCCTTGCGCATATTAATAAATAATATATATATATATATATATATATATATATATATATATATATGCAAAATAACAATGAAAATTACCCATTGGAGGATGTCTTCATGACAATTTAAGTTCACACTGTTTGGATAGAAAGAATTGACCACCTGCTTAGAGTCAAGACAGACTGAGCAGATGTCTAATGTCCTAGGAAACAGGAAAAACAAGGAGAAGAGGCACAATATGAGGAAGAAAGAGAGGATTGGTTTTTTTGGTGAGGGATTGCAGCAAGTATTGAATATTGAAGAGAGGAAAGAAAAGACAATGGGAAAAAAACAAAAAGAGAGCAATAAAAAGAAAAGAAAAAGAAAACTTGAACATGGCAAGCTAACTCAATTTTTCAATAAAATCTTGCTTTGAAAATAAACAAAAGTTACAAAACCAAGCTTGAAATAACAAAAAAAAAAACTAAGAATTATTTTCAACTCAAGCCCTGCACGTACGCGGGCGCATAGACAGACACATACATGTTCAAAGGTACATGTACATAGATGGACACTAATGCATATAACATGCATACAAATGTATTATATATATGTATATGTGCATGTATTAGGTGTGGCAATCAGTAGGTCATGTTGGGTTCAGGTTGAGTCGAGCTTGAATATCAATGGCCCATGGGTCCAACCCAAACCTAACCAGCATCTACTTGGCCTGACCTAGATCCAACTTGCTTAAGCATTTATTCAGTTCAAGCTCATTTACTTTAGGGCTTTTCATTGCATGAATTGACCATTTACTTTTCACACATTTTGGATTGTTTGCAGCAAGTTATCTCGGAGCATTTTTTTGTCATATCAAATTAAAATATATATATAGATATATGTGTACCGATTAACTAAACATATTAACAACAAACACATTAACAACCTTTCTCCACCTATTCTTTTATTAAATTATGAGACATTAGATCAGTACCTAATGGCTCATATCACTCACTACATAAAACTTCGTATATTTTGAAAAGATCATAATATACATACAAAACGTACATATACATACACCCCCCCTGATAGGGTGAGGGGTCCAAACCCACACCCCACTAGTCCTGCTGGCCGATCAAAGTTGGCTGACCTGTGAGCCCAACAGTCAAGTTGTGCAAGTGAGGTCTAGGTTACACATAATACACACACACACATGCACGTGAGCGCACATATATATGAGTTTGACCACACACTTTATATTAATTTCTTGAAAATTAGTAATTCAAAAACAATGATGAACTAACAAAATTGAAGATCCAAATCACTGAACGTGATATACACTATAAAGAATGCCTAGAAATTGGAATCGGTATATTTTGATGGTTTCTAACTTATGCGTCACATTGATACAAAAATAAACAACATCAATTATACTAGTGTGGTTAAATATGTAATAGGGCACATGAATTGAAAATCCATTTTAGGGATCATGATGTACACATCTTAAAATATGGATGGATTTATAATTCACTAGATTTTGATGATTAGATCATAGTAAAACATAGTATTGCTCTATTAAGGCCATTTATTTTGACACCTGCTTGATGATTATATTAGAGAAAACCAAAACAAATGAATTCTAGTCTCTAGCATTCTTTGTAGTATATATCATGTTCAATGGTTTGGTCCTTCAATATCGATGGCCTA
This sequence comes from Calamus simplicifolius, assembly GCA_900491605.1. Taxonomy (NCBI): domain Eukaryota; kingdom Viridiplantae; phylum Streptophyta; class Magnoliopsida; order Arecales; family Arecaceae; genus Calamus; species Calamus simplicifolius. The sequence goes on from UESW01004866.1 coordinate 529,021, forward strand.
TGATATACACACACATATACATATATCACAAATTATTTATGGCTTTAATTTAGTATACTTTTTACTTTTTAATTAATTAAATAATAATACATGCTTCATACAAGATTGAACCAAGATTGATTCAAGTTCAAATTGATTTCAGCTTAATTTAGGATTATCAAGCTAATCAATAGGTTCATGTTCGACCTGATACAAATTTAAGCTCAAATTGAGCTTGATATAATGGTAAATGAAACATGCTTGATCTAAAAATTTAAGGTCCAAATTAACTTCAAACTAAACTTGATCCACACCCAAGTTTAATCAAGCTCGGCTTGGTTGCATCCCTAATAATATCTCAAAATATATAAAATATAATTATAAGTATACATGTCTAAACAGGTACAGTTAAAACACAAGTTAAACGGCATACTTTATAACATCAGAAGTTCATAGGTATTTATATATAAAAAAAGTGTTAATTCTAGGACTCACTCCACCATTTACTTGTAAAAAGTGTAACATCTCCGCTATTGTAGCACAAACTTCTTTGAACTCAATTTGTGATCCACATGAATATTATTTCTTGAGATAACAACCCATGAATCTCATTACAAATACCATTCCGTGAATCTCATTACAAATACCATCCTTTCAATAGGCACCTTCCCCACCCCCAAAACCCCAGCCCAAAGAAAAAAAAGGCATTAGCTCTCAAATAAATCACTATGAAAGAGTGCAAACCAAAATGGAAATATATTTATCAAATATAATACAAGAATTCTGATGGGATCAGAGGCATCAATCAAATGATTCTTGCTCCTGAATAAACTACCTGTATTCACAGTTGGCCAAAATGTGATGATGCAAATTCCAGTAGTATCATTGCTTGCCTCCATTGTGTTTATGGAGTTCGATGATTTTTTTTATTTACTACATATCATGAGTAAGGTAAATTACACAAACTATGGTGGAGAATTAGAATATTCTTTAAACCATAAACTAATATGTACCCTATGAGCCGTAGATTTTATTATCAGATTAATTCACTTTCTCATTGAAAGGTAAATTCAGTCACGTCACATTCTTGTTTTCCTCCAATTATATCACTAGATTGTCCAAAAAAGCATGTTCATCTTCTTGAATAAACTGATGCTCTATTTTGGACATAAAAAAAGAAACTCCACTGAGACATATGGTCAGTGTATTGTGATTACCATCCTGCCCGCTTGAAGGTTGCCACTTCAAGTGGTCATTTTTTCCCATCAAGAAGAGTTCGCCAAACTATGACCAGTAAATCTGAGAGAGAATTACGGAACCTTCAACACTCACTTTAATTTAATCATGCAACCTATTAAAAGCTCAACAAAATGTGATTCAGATACAAAAAAAGTGCATAATGAGAACCTAAGTTGACTTGAAACATAAGCCAATTGGAAGTCAAAAGTACAGATCCAACAATATCCTTTCAAACTCACTCCAATTAAATTATCAAAACCACAGTTATCATTCCCATACCATCACAGCATTTTCTAAGTTTTCATCCCATTTCATTATTAATCTGTATTAATTCATGCATACCTAAAACACTGAACAGGGAAGGCATAATTTTCAACAGATAATAAGAAACTAACCTGCTTGTCAAGTTCCTCTGCAACATCCTCAAACAGATCTTTCGGTGTGGAACCCAATGTGTTTGATGCTACAGCCATGTAAGGTGGCAAATCCTTCACCTGCAAAGCAGCAATTACACTATATTATAATGAAACATTCCAAATGAAACATAATTTCATGAAAGCACACCAAGGCTCCATTTGGAACAATGCCAAATGAAATGAATTCCACAGTGGAAATCATTTGTAAATGAATTCTCATGTTTGATCCACTCTACATAAAACTATGGAATAAAAATGAATTCTTATATTTGGAACAAATGAAAATTGAATTCAATGTTCCATTTTCCTAAATTATTCCCATTTAACAATTAGTTAAAAATGGTGATTTGAGAATTCCTATGCTACTTATATTCTCAAATCACTTTTAGTATATCAATTATAATTATATTTAATCGGAAGCTCAAATAATTATATTAAATTACAATTAATAATAATAATTTATTAAATATTTAGTTAACACGATTAAATATAATTATGCTTATCATTTAATAATTATAATATTATTTCAACTATTATAATAATTATTTATATTATAATCATAATAAATTATTAATCCATAATATTATGATTGTATTTAATTATATTACTAAAACAATAATAATATATTATTAATTATAAGATAAATAATTATACTACTAATATAAATTTTTAATAAATGAAACTATTATTATACATTATATTAATATCATATGTATATTCATGATATTGAATTATAATTAATAAAATTATTTAATATAATTATTATAATGATATATTATTATAATATTATAATACATTATAATTTATTACATTTATATTATATTATTATGCTATATTAATAATATTATATATTAAATATTTATTATACTATAATAATAATAATATTATTATATTAATTATTATATTGTATAATTTATCCATATAATATATAAATTATACATTATAATAATATTATACAGTGTTGTCAAAGGCGCACCTAAGGCATAAGGTGCAAAGCACCAAGAGTTAGACACATTTTATATCCTGAGGTATGCCTCAAGCACAAGGCTCGCTTAAGAAAGATTAAATGTTTCTTATACCTTAAACAAGGTACCTTTATCTTAATATACATAAAGTAAAAAACATACTTTTAATACGATTTGAGATGCAAGAAAGATGCGAATTTCTTTAGTAGTAGACTTTATAATGTACCATCTCATATATAATTATTTTTCTTAATCATATAAAAAGCTAAAAATTGAAAGACAAAGAGATTAAACATCAAAAATTATACTATCATTTGAGAAAGAAAAGAAAAAATATTGGGGACTACAAATTTCAATTGAGAAAGAGGAGACTTTTCATTAAACTAATAGGCTAAATATATCATTATTATGATTTTTTTAACTTTTTTCTATTATATATCATAAATATTGCTTATATAAATTATTTTATTTATTTTGTATATATATTATAATATTATTAAATATCTTATTATATAATATATAATATAAAAATGTATATTATATATAATTTAATATGAAAGGACATAAATATTAATAATTTAAATTTTAATATTTACATATTATTATAGAAATATATAATGCGCTTAAAATATTAAATATAATATATATTAAATTCAATATTAATATTAAATATATATTATATTTTAATATTAGATATAATATAATATTAAATATTTTAATATTATTTAGTGTAAATTAAATATATAATCAGATTAAGTATTATTAAATATTTATATGCAAGTGAAGAGCTTGATTTCAGATTATCACCCTTTGATAATTGTAAATACTAATCTTTTAAAAGGGAATCAGATTGCCACGATTTGTAGTAATCTTTACCAAGAATCAAACATTATCACCTAAATTACTATCTAATTGCCAAACATGATAATCCGTATGGTAATTTCAGTTTACCAAGATGGATTACCACAAATCAAACAACCTTTTAGAAGCGCTAAGCACTTTTAACATCATTGATATTATAATAATTATTAATGTAATAATATTTATTATAATAAAAATATCATAAACCTAGTTATTTTTTGTCCAAAAATATTGACCATTGATAGGGGCAATTTTCTCTACAAATTTTGTTTTCTTCATTATATTGTATTCATTTGAAAATCCTATCAAAATTGATAGGATTTGTGATAAGAGAAATCAATTCCATGATTTTGTAGTTGGGATTTCAGGAATTTCAGATCCATGATTTGTCATGTTTTCAACCAAAGCAAATCATGGATTTACAAATGAATTTCATAAAAACCGTGGAATTCATTTGTTCCAAATGGGCGTAAGCTTACCTGCATACGGTAATCACACCAGTGAGTTTTAGCTGTAAGAATTCCATTAGCAACATGTCCTTCCATTAACTTGCGAAATACATCACGGCTCTTGCATTCCTTCCGTCTTAATTGCTCCTGTATGGTCAATTGATGGAGGACACATCAGCACTCTAAATTTCAGTTTACAAACTATGATAAGACACTGATGCACCTTCTGTATCTTTCGCTGCTCCTCCTCTTCCTTCTCCAGATCAAGTATATACTCCTACAATACATTGACATGAGCAAAAGCACCTCCCAACATAAATGACAAGATGAGAAAAGCTTACCTGGAATATCTCCAGACGATCAATTTTTTCAAGTCGAGAACATCTTTCGTCATCCTCCAGTCGGTCTTGAACTTTCCTCCATTGGCTGTTTGCCTAGACAAGGGCCAAAGAATAACTATATTCTAAAGAAGAATGATGGTGGCTTGCAAGATTAAGATGGGACTTATTTTGGAACGGCACCTTAATAAAATTGCATGATTCAAGAAAAGCTCTGTACTCCATTATGTTTCGCCTATGCTCCTCAGCAGCCTTTGCTCTTTCCTGCAGCAGGAACCACATTACAGTAAAATGACGGAACAAAAGGTGTGCTAGAAATCCTTAATGGCTAAATTTACACTGCAACATCTGTGATCGTCAAGAATGATAATGAAATAAAAAACTGAAAGGAAAACCAAGAACAAGTTCAAAGACATGTTTCCCAAAAAGGAAGCCATTAGCCCTAAGATAGATGTGCCAAATTTTTAGCCCACCAAGAACTTAAAAACCATTGTCTTGTAAATCTATTTTCCTTACTCAAGACACAGGTTTCATCAACTGTGCATCCAAATATCCATCGGAAGACAATATTACCATACCAACCTAAAGAAGATATCAAAAACCAAGAGTATATCATACAGTCAGCCATTTTAATATGCGAACAAAAAAATAAAGATTGGTTTAAAAAAAATGCAGCTCAGTGTAATAGAACGAATTATTAAGGAAGACTGAAGTTGAGTCATGTTTTGTGTTTTTGAAGCTTGCTTTGTTTCAAAAGTTTAAATCTTACAGTCATTCCCAAAAGTCAATTATTTTGGGCAACTTTTCCATGGTTTTGAATTTAAGACTCACTTCTCTCTTTTTTTTTTTTTTTCCAAGAACAGTGCTCTAAATGTTGATTTTAAGATTCTAAGCTTGCAGACAGTTCTAAAATCTAGGTTCTTCTTTAACTATCTCTACCAATACATCTTGAATTTAAGTTAAATTTTATGCATCTGAACCTTACAGTCAGTTCCAATCCTAGGTATTGCTTTGAAAGTCTCTTATATCAGCTGCATTGCAGCTGTACACACCTATAATAAGATCCTAATTTTATATTTCACAATGGTATCGCATAAATTCAATGCTTGGCAAATGAGGATTGATAAAGTCAGCCCCAATTGGGGAAAAGGCTTGAGAGTTAGGTTATCAAATAAACTCACATTTTGCTTTACACTGGCAATATAAAGATCATATATCAATATAAGGAGTAAATGCAGATGTAACATCATGGTAACAAGAATATCGTGTTCCTAGATTGTCTAATCCAAGCAAATGCCACAAAAGCAAGAAACAATTTATATCTATTTACCTTGTCCAAAAAGTTATCTAACTAAATCTAAGTAGACAAATATATTCACAATTGTTAAAGAACAAGAAATCAGGACTGCATGAAAAGAGAATCTGGCAGGTTCGGACCTTCTTCTGGAGATCCACCAAATAGTTTTCGAACAGATCCTCACGATCTCTTGCCCGCTCAACAGCATTAAACCGTTCATCATTCTCGAACATGGTTACCACTTTACTGAATGGATATAATCAACTACTAAGTACTCATCATGTAAGATTTCATAAAGGCAGACAGGCAGTCTTAGTTCAGATGACTAGTTTCTAATTTTCCAATCCAAGCAGATTTTTATTTCAAACATGTTTCAGACTTTTAACTAGTTTCTTATCTGGCATATACAGCATGCACAGAAATAGAGAAAAAACCTCCACCGGGTTGATGAAGTAAGTTCTTTGCATTCCTGCATAAGATATAATTAAAAAATTATTAATCATATGGAAGAAAGTGAAGAAACCATTAAGTGGGCCTTCTTAAAGGAAAAAATGAAGCATACTTCCAACATTCTGGTGAAGTCTCCCTGTGCTTTCTTCTGTTTAATGCGCCTTTCCTCAGCTTCCAGTTTTTTCCTTTGCCCCAAGTACTGAGATAAAATGAAGAAGAGATTAAATAGCAAGAGCCAATAAAAAAAGTAGATAAAGTGATTTCCTAAGTACTAAAGAAAGAAAACAGCACCACGATTTACTACAGCCACTTGCTAACTCAAATTTCATTTCAGGCAAGGGAATAACCCGCATGCAAACTCACCTCATTAAATGCTTGTTTCCTCTCACCAAGTGTCCTTAATGCACCATATCTCTTGTCATTAATAATAACCCTCATTGCCTGGGAATTTCCCACCAATATCATATAAATGCATAACAGTCAAGAACAATTAAAAGAATACTACGTTATTAATTCAGGGGAAAAACCTGCTCCCAAGTCCAGTCAGATTCGACGTTTGCAGATTCCAGTAGGGCTTTGAATGCATTTTTTGCCTCCTGAAAGGAACAAATAGGTAACGCATGCTTGTCATGAACCGAGATGAGAACAAGTAGGTAACAGATGCTTGTCATCAAATAAGATGAGAAATGAACTGATACACAACCAATTATGATACCTGCTTAGTAGAATAAACTAGAGGTTCTTCATCAATTGTTTTCTCCCCCGAAGGAGTGGCATTGCTTCTTCCAGCATCTGGCATGCCCTTTTTAGCTTCCAACAAGAAATTTACCAACACAAATACCTAAAAATGGAAATCAAACTAAATATAGCTGTTATGTATATTGTATTAAATAGTAACAGCATGAAGTTCCAAAGCATCCGTCTCCACCAATTATTAAGGGCATAATCAAGATTTGCATAGAGCTCCTCTTGAGCAACTAAAAGGACAAATACACAGAAAATAATTTAATATTTTTTTTTCACTGCAGCCTACATTATTTATATAAAATTCTGCGAGAACATCACATCATTGCCAATGTTTAAGCATTAAACAAATCACAACAAGAAGTAGCATCATTTAAAGCTCAAATATTGGGTCTCGAGGTTCAGTCATATTCACCAAGTTTTATTTCCATAGCTTCAGCAGGTGTCTTTATGAGTTTCAGAATTTTGGGTAAAAAATTTAAAGAGTTAAAAAAAAAGAAAATTTTAAAGAAAAATAAAACAAGAAAACCTACAAACCCCATAATAAGAGTTTGTATTGTCCCAGTCATAACATCTGGATTTATGACTACAATGTTTCCTGGTTGAAGCTTATATAAAAGTCTTTGGACAGAAACAAAAGCTGTTAATAACTTATGTTGCAATCAATTGTTTAACAACAATTCAATTATTGAACACCTTAAGCATATAAATATTTATAAAAGTAGCCTTTTGCTTTCATGCTTCTGTCTGTGTGTGGATGGTACCTTAATTTATACGAAGTCCAAGAGCATAAGGGAGAGCTATAAGAGGCTGAAGGCTCTGAAAGGGGGTTTGAATGGTGGGATTAAAGGCCAACCCAAGCCTTACTATTAGCAATCGAGCCCAACCCAATTAATCTTAGGGCATGAGTCCACCCCATTCCACAGCCATGGCAAAAGGGGAGAGGCAAGGAAATGTGATTCTTGGAGTCAAAAGTGATGATACCAAAAAAACAAAAAAAAGGAGCCATAGGAGCCAGAGGTGTGGTAGGGATAGATGTGTTAGAGATGGATACAAGGTCGGCAATATCAGGAATTGATACCTTTTGGTCTGCTCTCGATACGGTACAGTATGAGTGCATACCATACTGAACCAAATAGTATCTCCACCATCGCTAGAAAAAGAAAAAAAGGGCTATCGCCATTGGAAAAAAAAAAAAAGGACAGAGAGACTGATTTGAACGTACCATTGAAACCAAAAGAAGAGAGGAGAGAGAGAGTAGAAAGAGACCGCTTGGTACCATCACCTCCACTATCGCAAAAAAAAAAAAGAAAGAGAGAGGGAGGAGAGGAAGCCATCAAAAGAGGGTCACCACCATCGGAAAAAAAGACAGGGAGAAGGAGTGTACCTTTGAAGCTGGAAGAAGTAGAGAAAGGGAGAGTAAGAAGAAACATACTTCCAATAACCATGCAATAACACAGCGAGGGCAATGGTGATGGGCTTCGATGACAGAGAGGGCAATGGCAAAGAGGGTTAGCATTTTGTGGGAGGCAAAGATTCGAGCCAAAGATGTATTTTTAATCAGTAAATCGGTTGTTTGAACAAGTTGAACCCAAACCCGATGCAATTAACTGAATAATGTTTAAGAGGCGGACCAGTTTTAATGGATGAACCAAACTAGCTCCTGACCAATACGGTTCAGTTTGGCCTTCCCTAGATGGAAGCAATAGTGGTTAGATGCCACAAGTAGTTAGAAGGTAGATAGAAAGAGAGGAAGTGGATGCAGAATGGTAGTATGCAGGATACCTGCTTTGAGAATAGAATTAAACAGTGATGGTTCTACATGCAGCAGACGTAAGGAAGCAGAGGGGGCTAAGGGTAGGTAAAGGGACAAACAGAGAGGGTTTTGATGCATACTATTAATTTGCATACAATAATAAATCAAGTGTAAACAATACTGTACAGAATGCACCACGTATCTTATTATGTTTTCAGCCAAGTGAGGCCAGGATCATTTTTGGTGCGGACAAGCCAAACTGAAAATCATTTGAGTAGAAAAACTTGGCCCTAGGATACCTCAGAGATGAAAATCCATGGCTAGCACAGCCAAATGACCAAGCCATGCTGGTCAAGTGACCCATTTCTAGGTCTAATTACTTGTTGCATTGGCAGAATGCAAACTTAGTGCTGATTAAGACAACCAGGCCCAAGCAATAAGGTCACTTTTGATGCTGGATCAGGCATATTGGAGCACATACCTAGGCCTAACCCATGTGTCCTATGGATATTCCAAACCTAGTGCCTATCGGCCAGCCAACCTAAGTAATAAGGTCAGGTAGCGGATACTTGAGGTACTCCACTAACTTAGTAATATGACTAGTTAGCGCTTCAACCATTCAGCACACAATGTGGTGCCACACCTCCCATCAACTTGGAAACTTATCATTCAAGATTATGATCTTCTTGCATTTGTATAGTTCCAACGTTGCACCCAGTCAATGTTCCTGCTCATTATCCACATCTCGTCTAGTATATCAAGCATCTCCCTCCTTTATAATCCAATGGTAAAAAAGCATGGTGGAAACATAAAAACCCCAATGGCATCTTGGTGGCAATTGACTATTATCATGCACCACAAACTAAAATATGTAATCAAGGGTATGTAAATTATGCTCAACAAAATAATCAAGGTAGAAATTGTGACAAATGAAATCCCACAAACAATTACATCACAAAAAAAAAAAAATCCCACCAACAAGGCAGAAGTGACGGAGACAAGTCTTCGAAGGGCAAGAATAGCAGATCAGACAAAAAAACTCAGTTTATCCAGGCAGTCCCATTCCATTGAAACTGCCATATGTAACACCCAATCCATCAAGTGTTATTAGAAAGGTAATCGAGTAAACTGTGAGCAGCTCAAACTTGACTCAATGGCCAGCTAACCTAGCTCTAGTTTGGCTCTTTTTTGAAACAAGCAAAGGCTAGCTAGCTCAAGCTTAGCCCTATATGACTTTTGAACATAAACAAGCTGTTCACAAGCTTGAGTGGGTTCTGAGCATAAAAAAACTGTTTGGCTAGCATGCATGCAAGAGGAAAAAGAGAAAAGAGTGAAGGATAGACAATACGGAAGAATCTAAAACAACCAATACCAACAATTTAAAACTTGTGGGTTGGGGCCATCGCAATCTTTCTATGAAATGGTACATGCTGCCCTCCTATCCCATCCCAACACTCGGGTCAAGTGATATCCCAAAACATGCTGAGTGAGATACTAGGAATGGTAGCAAGATGGTCCCAGCCTGACACTTGGGATAGTACCTCATTCCAACATCCCATGAGACATCCCACTGTGATTTAAAACCAAATAGTATAGCAACTTCGAAACCCTCCATTTTTTTTAAAAAAAAAAAAGCCCATGGAATCCCTCCAATTTTGAAGCCATAGTCAACTACACACAAGCCCACCTACCTCTTTCACCATCAATCATTCCCCAGGCCACCACTCTAATGTTATTCCAGGACCTAGGACAATCATGCATGGACATCCACTGAACCCATCTCTCTTGCAAGCTCACTTCTGGCTGTGGAGGTGACAATGACTTGGGAAAAGGAAAGGGAGAAAGGAGAGAGCAAGGGGCAATGTGAAGTCTGAATGTGCCTAAGCCACCACAAGATAGAGCTGCCATTATGATTGACATGAGGCTAGTTCAAGGATTAAATCTCAGTCACTAGATCTTGATCCAACAGCTAAAATTATTAATTGTTCCAGTTATCAGATAAAGATCTAAAGTTATTGATTATATTTGCTAACTGATTGTATCAACCAGTTATAATGCTAACTAAATACAGAAATGATTTGTCTTTTACAGATAATGAATTATATTTACATTTGAGTTCTAAGTACCAATGTGCATCAAGATGTCAAAGCTTCGAAGCATCACCATCTCTTCAAGAAAAAAGACAAAGGGAGAATAGGAAACACCATGATGAAATAATATAAGGATTGCCATGACCAGTAATTTCTTTTGGCTTGATGTTTGCCAGTAGCAAACAAAGAAATAAAAGCTAGTCACAATGCACTAACAATCACAGTTCTGCGTTGAGATCAATGTAATTGCAACAATCGTTTAATGAATAAATAAATTAAATTCTGAACTTAACTAACCAACACATCATTGTTGAATTTTGGATGAAACTAGAAGCTAATTTCTTTCCACCATTAATCAAAACTAAATATGCAACAGAAAACAGTTCACAATGAAGCGCTACCATGACAAAACTTTAATATCACAAAGTTACAAATCAGAACACATGAAATAACTCAGTCAGGAGGTTACAGATTGCCCATACCTCCAATTCCTGAGTGGAAGCTCCATCGGGCACATTTGCAATATTTACAAGAGACGAATTTTCATGATTACTCCTGAAAATAAATAGGAGAGATGGAAAATTGGTTATTTTTCAACTACAAAAGAAAAGGAAGATTAAAAAAAAAGATAAAAAGTAATAAATGCATCCATAACAGATCAGGAAACTGTACTTAGTGTCAGATGATGAAGCTTTTATTGCAACAGTAGGAACCACTGTTGGAGAAACAGGTGCAGGTAATGGAGTTACAGGTGTCTGAAGATTTGATGCGCCAATTGTGTTTAGAATTCCCAAGGAATAACTAGAAGGGATTCCAGCTGATGGCACAAAAGCAACAGATGGTGATTCTGATGCCATCACAACTGGTGGTACGATAGAGTTGGCTGCCACTGGAACTGTGCTTGATGCTACAGCAGATATTCCAGGAGTCACAGTAGTTGTGGCACACGAGATCTCCCCAGATGAAACAGTTGGACTAACTGGGGCAACAGAAGCTGTTCCAGTTTGTGTACATGCCTGCTGAGCTGCAGCACTTAATGCTTGTTCACGAGCTAACTGGACATTAAGTACATTGACTCAGAATTGAATTGAAACATGCTACATATTTAGAAATTGAGCATATAGAATGAGAAAGCTGAGAGATTGATCATATTATATAACCTTAAGCTCCTCAGGAATTGTCCATTTAGATACCTTTGAGACTTTGTTATAATAGTATCTGGAAAATATTCGGACAAACAAAAGATTATGAAAGTTAAATAATGCAAGATGTCTGCATGATTTCACACTACCATATGCATTGGTTAGAAATTAGACAATAACTTGCTAAAAATACAGGAAAATCACTTACATTCGTCCATCTGGAGTGCTGAACTCTTTCCAATCAGTTGAAGCATCAGCCCTCTGTGACAGACAAAAAGGTCAAATAAGCAGAAAAAAGAAGAAGAATTCTGAATACATCTCACAAAAAGCAAGATACTATGATGACAAGTGTGCATCAACAACTAAAGTGCAGCCAAACTGGTTAACTAACAGAAGATCATTATTCATCATTACAAGAATTTCATCGTGGCATCTAACATAATCTAACATAAGTTCAGTTATTTAGGATACACAATCATTGTGCAGTAAATTTTTAAGGACTACAACAATACCATACTTTCACTGAAGTTAGTAATTTATGCAGCTCATGGTCAAATAGATGTTCAGTGCTGCAGCATTTTCCGAAATGCAATGATAGTCAATCCCAAAACCTCATCCAAACTGATGAAAGTGATTACAGCCAAAATAATTCATCTACCTGTGCAGCAACTATGCCACCTTTATCGTGTTTAGTTGCAGTCAATTGAAAGAGGCATACAAGAACCTCAGTTTAAGATATAGAAATTGGCAAAACATATTAGTATCCCCTGCTATACATTTACTTCTACAAAACAACAACATAATATGGATGTATGAATGGCTTATAAGTTTTTTTATAGTTATATACATAAATTAAGAAAAAAAATTTAAATCCAGTAACACGAAAATATTCTCTCATTTTCCACAGGTAGCATCAAATACAACATATTCCTCAACAGAGACCTTGAATAATGATACTCAATATAAAGTTCTCCATAATGAACCTCCCTCCCTTACAATTCGTGTTCTCGATAAATTATTTCTAAAATTCCCAGTTCTACTGGGAAAAAGGCAGCTACACACTGAGAGAAAATAAAGATAATTACCTTCAGACAATAAATAATATTTAGGATATGATTAATGCTCCCATTAATCAAACAATAAACTTATGTCTGGAGACACTTAACTTCAAGATGAAATATTGTAACCTTCAAGGTAAAGCAAACATGATTCAACAGAAAGTGAGGGACTACAAACAGAAAGAGAATGCCAACAAACAAAATAACAACTTGTCATTTCTTGCCCTATTCTGTGTCCTGGACAGTGACAGGTTGACATATGGCAGGAAAAATTCGTCAACACTTGACTAATCATATAATGATCAATATAGCAAATCACATATAGATCAAATAAGGTCTCTCAGACAGGGTTTGGAGTTCAAGCTTTTAGTAAAACAACTTCACTGCCCAAGTTTCACTACGAGGAACGATATACAACCCCCAAAAAAAAATGTAATCACTAACACCAACAGCAAATAAATCTGCAATGCAAACATAAATACAATACCAAAGCACAAAACAGTTCATAGAAATATAACTTTAGTTATATAACAACAAATTTGATGTGAAGTTCTACTAAAAACATCATGCATTATCAGCTAACTAACATTTTGCTGAAACTTGAAACAACATGCTTATGCATGTTAAGCAACACACTTTAATGCAACATGATTCAATAGTGGAAAACACATTCTTTACAATAAAATGCAAGCAAAAAGCCTCAACAAGAAGCATGGAGCAGATATCTGATAACAAAGACAGTGTAAGTTAATCTGAGCATGAAATATTGCAGTGAACATGCATCACATAATATATCATACCTCTCTTGTGACAATATAAATCATGTACCTGTGAGAAACCTTAAGAAACTATAGATGTCAAATGAATCAGCATTGAGCAAATACAAATTATGCTATTATATATCAGCATTGTGAACTGAATAGCATAAATAATTTCATGATGCAAATAAATGAATGCAAATGCTCTGTACAGAAGGGAAGAAAAATGAAAAGAGTGCCCTTTGCACAGTAAAGTTCAAAATAACAAATTCAGATACATCATAAGTGAAAAATACTCGTGACATATGTGTCACAGGTCACTTGATGGGTCCTGAAAATCACAGCTTATGATGGATGGCAGAAACTTTGCTCAACATTTTAATATTTAAATGAATTTAGAAAGAGTACTGATAGTTAAATCTTGAATTCTCATCTGACATGTCATTCACATAAAAAAAGAACTCACAATGTTGTATCATAATGAATGCGTCTTAGCAACCCAAAGTTTGTCATGTGTATTAATCTTGCGCATGCAATTCAAAGCAAATAAAAGTATGCAATAGTGAAAAATGAGATCTAAGAAGCTAGAAATGGCTTATTGAAATTGAAATCAAGTTATTTGGTTATTCCTCATACTGCAACAAATTGTTTTGAAATTAATTAGGCACAGCAGCTAGATCATCGAATTTAACATACAGATTCATGTCATCATCATATATACCATGTTGCATGTGCATTTTGAGAATTTACTGTATCCAATGGTTGCAAGCATGTTGTAAAACACATATACGGTACCAACAATATCATGGTCCACAATTTAATAACAAAAATAAAAAAAATCCACAACTAGAAAAAGGAAAAACATAAAAATCCTGTGGTACAATAGTGTGGGAAAACTACTCTATTGTTGATGTCACGTCAAGATTTCATTGAGTCAATAGTTCAGAATGTGACAACTCTTAAGTGGAAACAGTAGTTGACAGATCACACCCACCACTAACATTACAAAATGGGGGGGAACCCTTGATGCATAAGAAAGGTAAATAGCAATCACTGCCTGCCTTGAGAAAACTGAAACCCGTCTTCATAATGACCATTTAGAGCAGTCGTTTTTTTCTCCAGACGTGCCATAAGATATCTACATACCAGTAGAAGAACATGCAAAGAAACAGAGAATCCACATAAAACAACTTTGGTCAACACTAGTACAGTTACAACTGTCAGCATTCATTAAAAGAACAATAATGGCAATCACTAGTATGATCACAAAAGAAGTGAAAGTAGAGTCAAGATATGTAGACATTCAATAATATAACTCACCTCAATAGGTGTCATCAACTCAAAGCGCTTCTCCCAGCTAGACATTCTGGTCTTCTTATTGTAATAATATCTAAGTAATTAAATGTTGTAGCTGAATCAGAACATTTAAAATGGGCGAGAACAGTGGGAAAAATTTAAGATTCAAATAAGCCAATGAAGATGCAGAACATACATCGGGCACTGCCTATGCTTGAGCCAAAAAGCAAAAGAATGCAAGAACTGAAAACATTGGAAGGAAAGAACACAATGGAGGTATGAATGTTAATTAAGAACATACATTTTTCCATCAGAGGATGTGTGCTCCTGCCAATCAGAAGTGGCCTGTTCAGCAGAGTTAGTTTGTGCATTTGTTGTCTGGATTTTTCAGAAGGATAAAAAAAAAAAAAGATATGAACAAGAAAGGTCCATGATCAACAGGAATTTGAACTTTTTCCATGCAAATTAATTAAAAGTATAGAAGATTCTCACAGTATTTGTGCCTGCTGCAGCTGAAGATTGTGATGCAGCCTGCACTAAAGGTGTAACAAGTGGTGCATTCTGAGTCCCAGGTGTAGACCAAGGTTGTCCAACTGCAGGTGCAACGGGTGCTTGCATCTGTGATGCTGGTTGATATTGTGATGGGTTATTGATAGTATTTGGTGGCTGGCCGTAAGATGTCACAAACTACAGTCATGTATTTGTACAAAGTCACATAACCAAAACTAACAAAAGCAAAAGAGAAAAAAGGAACAATATGTTAGTAACCACTACACTATGGATGTGAGATATCTCACTGTATAAGATGAAGACGGCATTCCTATGCCACCTAAACTAGGCAGATGACTGTTTGGCATCTGAGAATTTTGGTGGGGCTGCAGTCTCACAGATGTCATAGGCCTGCTTGGCTGAACATACGGCATTGGAATTGCTTGTGAAGATGGTGGTGCGGTTGGGCCTGTTCTTGGAGGTAGATGCTGTGCAGGTTGAGGAAAATAAGGCATTTGAGTTTGACCTGAGGGCATTGCAATATTTGATCCAGGAAGACCTTGCCCAACAGGTCGGAATTGCTGAGAGACTGCTGGGATGAACTGATGTGTTTGTTGAGCTGGAACCACAGGTCTAAACTGCAACATCCACATAACAACATCCTTTGAGATATAAATATAATCAAGGGAATTGAACATACAGCAACATAACTGGAATTTCAGCAGAGTAATATATTCTGACCTGCATGGGCATTGGTGGACCAAAATGTTGAGGTGGACCGGTCGACCCAACCACTGCAGGCCTAGGGGGCTTTACGAAATAAAATAACAAATTACGTTCACACATCAGCAAAAGACCAAACAAATAAAAGGGGGGACAAATTCATGCAGATTGACTGGACAGTCCACCAATAAAATGGCAAAAGAATGTTAGAGTTGCATACACTACCTGTGCCCCAGAAGTTTGCAGATTGCTGGCCATTCCCAACAGAGATTTAAGCAGCAACAAGCACTAGAATAGCAGTAAGACTCACGTCAATAGTAGAGATGAATTATTGAATTGGATTAAAAAGACAGTAAAGGAACCAAATCCCTTGACAAACTTTCAACGTTAAAAAAGAATAAAATAAAGATGCATTTGAAGCAGCATGTGCCAGCAAGATAGGTTCAAGTTTCTTAGTGTTCCTACCAAATCATATAATCATTGGGTTGATTATGGTTCCTTTTGAATTTTTCTAATTTCCTTACCAACAAAGAATGAGAAACTACACAGATTACTTTGTACCAGACCATGCCAATGTTCTAGCACACAAGCAACATTTAAGATATTAAATCGCATTAAGGACATTATGATTGCTAGCAGGACATAAATTTAAATGGCCTGATAAACCTTCCCAACTCAAACCTTGTTACGTGACGCACTGAAATCTCTGTGAAGAAGATATATTTAACCAGCAAGTACGATCTCATTGCATTAAAACTTCATTGATGGAAAAAGAATGTTTTTAAGAAATCTTTCTCAAACCAAACAAAAGAAAAAACTGGCCATTATAATGTACATTTCATGTGGGATATTTACTCAGGCATGTCTACTCAATAACAAATTAAAGACATCAACGTTCAACACCAGCAAACCATTCACTGAACATCGAAATGATAAAGGACAGCAGGAAAACTATATCCCTTTAGTTGATACCTAAGTAGGTAACTGGATAGGCATTGAAAATATATAAAACACAAAAATCCCTTTGAGAAGGAAAACAATAGAAGTTAAAGAGGATTCTTTCTTACAGTCCTCAAAAGTAGAGACAAGTCTCCTTAAGGGCGTTCATAAATGCATCCATAATTCATAATGTAGCAATAAAATTACCCAACCAAACACAACCTAATATGCCAAAAATTTGCATCATGACCATTATAAATAGGCATGATCATTATAAAAAGGAATACTTGTTTATATATGCAGATAGATACATCTTCAAGATACAGATAATTCTTTGTTTTTCAATAAATTTCAAAAGTTTCTAGTAAGGCCACAAACAAGGCAGTGGCCCACTCAAAATAATCTTGATACTTTTGTTGATAAATATGGCATTAGCCAAGAGCCCAATACTTCAATGCTCCAATATACAATTTTAAAGGAGTAACCACTTTGGGCTTATAATATAAAAATTCCAAAGCATAAGCCTTCCATTGCTTTACTGTCAACCAATAATATACCATGATTTTATTGTTCTCACTCCAGTTCTTCTCGATATGGTGACTGTCTGAATCTCTAAACTTCACCTTCTCCGGTTTATACCCTTGTTCCTACCTTTATTTGTGGCAGGCATGGCCTTTAAAATATGCAGGTAAATATTGCTATCTACCTTGAATTTTAAAACAATGATAGTAAAAAACAATTGACCGCAAATCTAAACTTTCAAGAGAAACCAGGAAAATAAAGTGTTAGCAAACAAAAAGAACAGAATATGGTCTATGATATGCCCATCTTTCAGTGGCATTTCTTGTTCCAGTTCGCATAACCCTTCAAACTTTAAATAGCTGAAAACCTGCTTAAAGTGTGTCATCAGGGTCAATTTTCAGCTGAGACTTTAGTGGCCCTCATTTAATTTTGGTACCAACACTAGGATAAATGTTTATTCGATCACAATATTTTATATTTAAGTTATGGCAGGATTTCTAGGATGCCTAGCTGACTGGTTTAACATTAGCATTAATATGTATGACTATGATAATGAAATCAGACATATACAAAGGGCAAGGCATTTGACTTGAAATATCAGAATCATATGCTCTCATGTCTTTGTTTTTTTTCTTCTTCTTCTTCTTTTTTCCTTTGAGGGAACACATACTATCATTGTCAATGCACATAAACAACGGATTAAGGGACATAGCTTACCCTTCACCGAGGAAGGCGCCGCCATTCACGGTCTCTATAGACAGATGTGCCAAAGCCAATATCAGTTCTGCCCCACTACAGCAAGTGACAAATGCAAAGTTCAAACGTTGAAGCAAAATCAATAAATCCATAAACCCGAGGGCAAGGGGGTAGAAGAATCTGACCCTTTCTTATGAAAGCCAGTTCTGCGAAGGCTCAAAAAAGTAAAAAAGAAAAGAAAAAGAAAAAGAAAACCAGTTCTGCGAGCAAAAGCTCCGATCTTGATGCCTGAGAGCATCACAAAACCAGCCTCCTCATCTAATCTGAATGTCCAAACCAGAATGCGCGTGATCTTGAAGAACCCGAGAAAACGAACAATCGAATCACGGAGACAATCATCACCTAGGAAGGCGATTTTAAAGCAAACTAACAAATTCGGGCCACAAGCCTCATTACGCCAACATAAACTGAAACGTCAAAGAAACAGGACTCTCTAGGGTTCTTCCCAATCCCGTGTTCGTGCATCAAGAAAGGGGGGTGGGAAGAGAGAGAGGGAACAAGAGGGAACCACCTGAATTCCCTCGAACTCGAAAGGCGACTACGCTGCGACGATGCTGGAGAGAAGAGAGGACGGCTTCTCTCTCGCTCCCGCCCGTTCCACCTCTTGTCCTCCCCCTCCCCCCACGCTGAGAAGGTTTTGTGAGCCACCGGTGGACGAACAGTGTGAAGAAACCTGCGTGCTGGAGCAAAATCATCCATCGTTGTTCCAATATTTCAATTCAAGTCCCATTCCATAAAAAAAAATTAAAAATAAAAATAAAATGATTCCATCCCACAAGATTTAAAGTCCATTATTAGAATGTTGCTTGGCTTTGTTCTAATGCATGCAGTTTAATAAGTGCAAAGAGGATAAAAAAAAATATATTATTATTATTTGAATAAGTTGTGCAATCAAGGTTTTGGGGGTATCATTTGATGCTTTTGTTAGCAATATGGCAATATTAACTCATCTTCCTTTGATATAATCATGGTTGGAGCATAGAATGTAAAATCAATTTGAAAAAAATATTGTTCTTTTGCCTAATTATATGTATTGGATATTGATGTGCAAAGGCATGCCAATAGTATTAATTTTTGTTCATTCAAATCTAGTAAAGATTAAAAATTGAATTGCTCAAGCGTATTGATGCTTCTCTCCGCAGCACTTTCGGTCCATCAGTCTATGCACTACCCTCTATAAGGTTTGTGCTCGTCTTTTAGCCCGCCGCCTTTGTCTGGTGATCCCTCGTCTTATTTCTGTCGAACAGGGGGCTTTTCTTAGAGGCGTTCCATTTCAGACAATGTTCTTATAGCTCAGAATTTATGCATGATCTTCAGAGAGCTCCGGCCAGTTATTAGCGTGCTTATGATAGACTTAGTTGGGCCTTCTTGCAGAACTCTCTTCTGGAGTTTGGGTTTGATGGGTTATTTATAGAGTGGATTATGGCATGTATTCAAAGGCCTTCCTTTTCGCTGATAGTCAATGGGAGCCCGACTGAGTTCTTTCGCTCTGTTGTGGGACTCCAGCAGGGATGTTCATTATCTCTCTGCTGTTTATTCTGACAGCTGATGACCTTTTCCATGCTTTATGTCAGGCTCAGCTAGATATGCAGATTGTCCCATTTATGACCGGGTTGGGGGGCCCCTTGTTTCTCATCTTCTTTTTGCGGATGATTGTATCATCTGGGGCAGGCTTCCATTGCTAATGCGGCTTCGTTTCACTCAATTATTCAGCAGTACTGTCAGGTTTCGGGCCAGAAGGTTAATCTTCTAAAGTCCTCCATTTGTTTTAGCCCGAAGACCTCTAGAAAAACCAGGGAAGCCATTATAAATCTGTCAGGTATTACTTCTCAGACTGATAGATTGATGTATTTGGGGATCCCTATTACGGGGAGACGGCCTCGTTGTTCTGATTATGCTGAGATTGAGAGGCGTGTTCGCCAGTATTGAGGGATGGCAGGTCACAGGCCTTTCGATGATGGCGAGGATTATCATTATTCGTTCGGTTCTGTCTTCCATTCCCTTGTATCTCCTATCGAATGCTGCCATTCCGATTACTTGTTTGAGGAGGATTGAGCGATATTTTTGTGATTTTCTGTGGGCTTCTATGCACGAAGGTCATGGTATTCACCTCCTATCCTGGGACAGTATCTATCTGCCTATCAGTGAGGGCGGTCTCGGGATCCAGTCCCTGATCGTTAGATCATGCCCTTCTAGCCAGACATGCTTCGAGATTCCTTCTCGAGCCGCATTGCTGTGGAGCTCTCTAATGCGTGCGAGGTATGGTGACTGGTCGTCAGTCTCGTATATTTCTCCGCCTCGGGATGTTCCTCCTTTGGAAGGAGGTTTGTCGGTATGGTCGGGCTATCTCGGATCATGTTTCGTGGATGATTGGTGATGGATCTTCGATTGATGTTATTCATGATACCTGGATTTCTGACCTTCCGCTTTCTCGGTGGCCTACTTTTATTAGCATTGATGCTCTTGTCAGTTTCAAGGTGAAGGATTTGATTTCCTCATCCCCTATCTGGCATGTCCCTTCGGTGATGAGATTCTTTGGTATAGAACTATCGCGTCGGATTCTCTCGATGCCCCTTACTCCTGGCCGGTTATCTAATTTCCAGGCTATGGCAAAGATCCTGTCTCTCTAAGGCCCCCTCTAGGGATCTGATGAAGTTGTTCAGGCCCCGCCCCAGCGGTCGGAGGATGCTGCATGGATTTGGAAGCTGCCTATCATTCCCAGGGTTCAGCTTTTTATTTGGAAGCTTCTGTGGGACTGTCTTCCAACCTGTGGCCTTCTCTCCTGGAGGGGTCTTGCTATCCAGCCGACCTGTCCTTTATGTAGTATGGAGGAGGAATCGTTAGATCATGCTATTTTCACCTGCCCCAGAGCTAGAGGAATCTGGAATATGATCGGCTATTCATTTAGACAGGATGACTCGGGTCCCTTGCGCTCCTCTTTCCTTTTTGATCTTTGGAGGGGTCCTCAACAGAAGAAAGGTCTTTGGGCTATCACGGCTTATCAGATATGGTTGTCCAGGAACCAGTTCATTTTCTCTGATGATACTATTTCTCCTCATAAGATTGTGAGGAAGATTAGATTGTTGACAGCGGACTGTGCCCATATTGGTCCTGACAACTCTGGCCTCTGGGTTCTCCTGCTACTTCGGCAGCGAGCCGGTATACGGTTTGTATCTCCTGGGAGCCCCCTCCTCCAGGGTTTGTCAAAATCAATTTTGACGGGAGTGTCCGTGGTAGAGCTGATGGTTCTGGTTTTATCATCCGAGGTCCTCATGGTGATTTATTGGCTGCGGGAGGTTTTGGAACTCTCGACTCTTCTGTCCCCATGACCGAGCTTTATGCAGCCTGGGCTGGTATTTCTTATGTTGTCCGTATCTTCAGGCTAATAGGCTCTTCATTGAGGGTGATTCTATATCGGTTATTTCTTGGTTGAAGAAGGAGAATTGCCTTTCGGGTTTTAGTAATCCGATCTCAGGGATATTTGGTCTATACTGCGGAAGGTGGAAGGTGCCCAGATCCGTCATATCTACCGTGAAGCAAATTCGGTGGCGGATTGGGTGGCTACTTTTGTGGCGCAGCATGCTGGATCGTGGTCTTGGCGGCCGGGTGATCTATGCCCTTCTCTATTGCAGCTAATTTTGTACTCAGATCTATCTGGCTGATTCGCATTAGACTAGTGTGATCGTCCGTTTGTACCAAAAAAAAAGATTAAAAATTACAAAAGAGTGCCTATATTGAAATATGGAATAGAGAAATTGTAATTTAAAAAAAAAGAAAAGTATTGACATGGATAATTTAGCTGCATTATTAATTTTAGGGTCAAAAAATTTTATGGCGTTATGGTTTTAGTCTAACCATGATTTTTTATAAAATACATGATTTCAATCATGGCCGATCTCCTCGAATTGATATTAAAGATATGTTTGGGGGAAAATCAAGCTAGCTTAGGTGAACTTGAAGTTGAGCTAGCCTCTATTATTGCATATATTAAATGGGTTGAAATCAATTTTGATCCCCTAGTAAGATGGTAACTACGGAACCAATGTACCATTTAATTAAAAACCTTCATCTGATCTAGCATGGAGAATTTAAAAAATATATTTGGGTTTTAAAAATTAATATGTGAATAAAAGTTAAAATTGTTAACCTTTTAATCAACCACATCATCTCGTCTAAAATCTTATTAAGATCTTATGATCAAGAATCAAATTTTCTTTTTGGCAAGAAAGAATCTAATTTCTTATAACAAAGCATATTTTATAAAAACCCTAATTTCTTACTTGGTTTTAATGTTTTGATCCAAAAGATGTTGAAATATACATATATTTTTTGACCCAATAAAAGGTAAAGAAGTATTGAGATAATAAAAAACTATTGATCATCGTTGAAAGCAAAGAGCAATAAGAGAACAAATAGCATAACATTTTAGTGAAAAGAAGATAAGGAAAGAAAAACCCCTCGTAATGATGTATATGAAAAAAAATTAGGCTGGCTTAAATAAATTTGAAGTCGAGCGGCAATTTATTATTACATATAATAAATTGACAAAACCATATGTACTATTTGATAAAAAACTAATTAAAATTAAAATTATAATTGTTAACCTTTGAATCATCCAAAATCATCATAAATCTTAACAAGATATTGTAATCAAGATTATAATGTTTTTTTTGCCCAAAAAAGACAACTTTTTAAACTCTAATTGCTTGATCATGAAAGATAACCTTTTTAAAACCCTGACTTTTTACTTGGCTTTCACGGTTCGAACTAGAAGATGTTGGAATATATGCACCTTTTGATGATGCTCGATCATCGGCTTCGACCGTCAGAAGGCTCCGTGAGGATCGTTGATGATGCTCCTGCTCTGAGAGGGCCTGCAAAAAATCCCAGGACCGGAGGTTACTCCGGTAGGGACCCTCTGATGGAAAGTTAGTGACCGAAGTTCAAGCTGTAAATTTGAGGAAGTTTGGAAAGAGAGCTCAGAGAACCTCAGTGCTCTTCGAGTGCAAGTATGTTTTTCTTAGAGCTTCCAGCTTACCTTGCTAAGGATCCTTCTTACCCTTTTATGGATCTCTGGTTTCAATCGGGGATCAGCCATGTGGAGTTTCGTGGAAGTGAACGTCTGTTAAACTCATGGTGATTACGTGAGTTCAGAGGCAGTTGATGGGCCAGGTCTTGTCGGACACGCAGGCCAGTTGGTAGGTAGGCCTGGTTCCATCGGGTGTGTAGGACAGGTGGTAGGTGGGCTTGATCCCATCAAGCATGTGGAATAGGTGGTAGGTGGGCCTGGTCCCATCGGGCACATGAAACAGGCGGCGGGCGTGGCTAACCCATGCGGAGGCCACGTAGGCATCACAGCCCGTCCAGGGACTGATATAGGTGTTGGTGTCACGGCCAGTGTTGGAGTCGCCTTAGACGGAGCCATCGAGGGCTGCCTTGGAGAGACGGGGCCGCTGAGGTCGCCTTAAAGAGACGGGGCCACTGAGGGCCGCCTTAGAGGACGGAGCCACCAAGGGCCGCCTTGGAGAGACGGGGCCGCTGAGGGCTGCCTATCTTAAATTCCAACGTCAGTCAGGTCGACTGTTAACGCTTGTATGGCGTTATCAGCATATCAGATGCCCCTCCGCTCTTGAGCTCGAGGGGCCACGCGTCCGCTGACCCTTGGATGAAGGAGCACAGAAATTTATCATCATTGCTAGCTTTGTGCACCATTAATTGTCAGAGACAGAGGCACACCTCCCCGAGGTGATGTCGCTTTGAGGTCTGTCCGTATTTAAAGAGAAGCACGGAAAGTGAAACCGATTTCGGGTGCATCGAGGAGATATTTCTTGAGAGACAAAAAAGTTGGGTGCCATCATTAAGCCACCACTCCCCATGTCCTATCATGATCGTGGATCCCGCTCCTTGTGCAGAACCGAGGTGCCATATCTCGAGTGAAGGGGGAGTGATCGACAGCTAGGAGTTAGCCTCAATCATGGACGGTCACGTGGCAATGCCTCGGGCAGGCGATTTAAAAAGCATGTATAAAAGCACTTCATCCGCCCGAGCGCGCCTTTTATTCCTTCATCATCTTCCCTATCGTCTTCCTCCCAGAGCTCTAAACCTTTCCTAAGTCCAAACCTTCTGCTCCTTCATCTTGACACTAGGTTAGTCTCCTTGTCTTCTCGTTCTTTGTCTTCTTCCTTTTGAGTCTATAGATCGTCATGCCATTAGGGAGGGCAAGAGGCCCGTTGTGAGTCCCCTCGGTCCTCGAAGGAGGAAAAGGAGATCCCTCTGGTGCATCGTCGCCGTCGGCCAATTGGTGGTGTGACCATCTGTGACCGTCCGGTGGAGGCTGAGCAGCCTCCAACCCGAGCGTCTCCGCCTAGGGTAGCTCCACCGCCCATAGTCTGTCCGACCCCTCCTCCGACGGTCACTTCTGATCTGGCAGGGTCAGAGGGGACGGTCTCCACCATGACCTTTGAGGAGGTAGAAGACCTCATGGTTAGGTATAGGATTCCTAGTTATGTTTGTCTATCCGCTCCCAGACCCGAGGACAGGGTGACCTTCGATCAGCTCGATTGGGTGGCCCTGTATGAGGAGTTCTTCAAGAGTGGACTCCGTCTTTCTTTCTATCAGTTCGTCCTTAACCTGCTTGATAAGTATGGACTTGTCCCAGCACAGTTGACTCCGAACTCGATTCGGATCATCTGTGCCTTTGTTGTTCTTAGCTTTTTCCATGGCTCGGACGCTAGGATTTCACTGTTTCGAGCCTTCTATAAACTCCATCACCATAACGAGGTCGGGTGGTGGATCTTCACTTCCCGACCCAGTAGGACCTTGCTACTTGGCCTTCCCTCCAAAGTCAAGGGATAAAAATCTCGATTCCTATTTGCCCACGTAAAGGGGTTAAGGATGAGTTGGGGGAGTCCCGATGTCGGCCCTAATAGGAACCCCCAATGGACGAGAGGGACCAGGAGCTCTTTGCCCATCTGATGTCCTTCGAGACTCCATCTTGCAAGGAGTTGTTGGCCGAGGCCGACCTCTATGAGGTCGGCATGTCCCTGACAGTTGGTGAGCATGAAATCTTGCTTTTCTTGTCCTTTATTGTTTTTCTCCTTTCTGATTGTTGGCTCCCTGTGCAGCAATGAAGTTGCCCATCGAGAAATGGAGTGTGGCAATGCAGAAAAGGAGAGAGGAGGCCAGCGAGGTTAATTGTGAGGCCGGCCAAGAGGGTCCGGCAAAAGGGCCAAGGCGAGCCGGCCTAGGCCTCCGCGGCTCCGATGGAGGCGGCTCCCGTGGAGGAGTCGAGGGAGAGCATCCCAGTCGAGGCGGCGATGAGCGAAGATGTTCCTGCCGCAGCCGAGGTAGGACCAGAGATGGGGGGGTTAGCCAGCCTAGGCGGAAGGGTCCACGGACGAAACTTTGCCCCCTATCGTGCCATCAGAGGTTATCGACCCAAAAGCCAATGACGAGCCTCCCGCTCCCATCGAGCCGGTGGAGGCAGCAGACCTTGGGGCCGAGGGCGAGCACCCAGCCCCCACCGAGCCCAGGGTAGAGGCGTCGACTCCGAAGACCAGGGAGGCGAGGGATCAGTCAACGGTGGCGAGGTGGAGACGGAAGCGAGGCCGGGAGTGGGGCTGGAAGCCCTATGCTCATCGTCCGATTGGGGTCCTCGCAGGGAGCTGCGGCGGCCACCTAGGTTCTCGGCCATGGACAACGGGTGCCTGCTGGAGAGGATTCATCTGCCAAAGTTCCACGAGCAGCTCAAGCGCGAGCCCATCACCCAAGTTCTTGACACCACATACGTGTTAGTTCTCCAGGTATGTTTTCTTTTGGTTATTCTCTTTGTCATTCATTCTGGCCGAGTTGTAACTAACTTTTCGATCCTTGCAGATGGCCAATGAGGTTCTCATCCTCTGAGACGCCTTAAGCCATACCGGTGATGCCATCAAGCATTCCCAAGCTCGGTTGGACAAGTGCCGAGGCCAGTGCGAGAAGTTGGCTGGGAAGATGGCCGAGGCCCGGGCCAAGGAGACTGAGATGGCCGAGAAGATTCTCGTGGCTGACACCGACCGCGATAAATGGAGGGCTTGGTGTAGAGAGGCTGAGACGAAGGTGGCGACCGAGCTCACCCAGAACCTAGCGACGGAGATCAAATTGGTGATGCTCGGGGAGAGACTGGAGTCGACCGAGGGCAAGGTCGACGATCTGTCTCAGAAGCTCGGGGATGCCTTGGACCGAGCAGAGGCGGCAGAACTCAATGCCCTCGCCATCGAGGAGAGGGTCATCTTGGCGACATTTGATGCCCAGGTGGCCGAGGTGAGAAGGGCCAATGTCGAGGCCCAGGCTCGGAGCACCGAGGCCAGGGGCCGGAATGCCGAGGCCTGAGCCGAGGAGGCCGAGAGTTGAGCCCATGATGCTGAGACCCAGGCGCAGAATGCCATCGAGCAATTCAAAAGCTCCCCAGCATTCGAGCAGGAGGTGATCGAAGCCAGCCTTGATGCCTATGCCCAAGGCTTCGAGGAGTGCAAGGTGAAGGTTGCCCAAGTCTTCGGCATTAGCAACCTCAGTACCATCCAGGCTGGGGACCTGAACTATTGACCCAATTATTGATTTTGATGATTAATAAAAGCATTGAGTACATTGCTTATGTTTCTGATAAGTTTGACAAGTGTTTCAGGAATTAAGATTGGTTATTCATCAATATGTTACTGAAAATCTATTTCAAGTTGAAGTTAAAAGGAATCAATGAAAGTTCAGAACTTGGAGCCGACACCCTAAGTCCTTGGAGTCGACACCTAAGAGTATCAGAACAGTGTTGATTTTTGGCATGGTTCGGAGCTGATCCCTAGATTCCTGGAGTCGACACATGAGAAATTAGAGTCGACACCTGCAGAGTGTGGAGCCGACCCCAGGCTAGTTACAGAGAGTGGTTTTTTCGGGCACTGGCAGAGCCGACACCTTCAGAAAATTAGAGTTGACCCCAGATATCACCGAATCGACACTTCAAAAATCTCAGAGCCGATACCTTGATGGATCGTCTTTTTCTATTTTTGTACACCCGATCTGGAGCCGACACTTGAAGACCTGAAGTCGACCCCTCCACGTCAGAAATAGAATTTCAAGTTTCCAACAGATATATTTTTCTTACCTAACCTCTAACGGATCTATTTCTTTTGTAAGGATCATCCAAGGACAACTCCAACGACTATTTCTCACCTACTCATGGATTGGAATGTATAAAAAGGGATTGAAGCCATTCAAAATGAGAGGAACGGAAAAACAGAGAAACAAAAAGAAAGAAAGAGAAATCAAAAATTCCAGTTCAAGAAATCTTTTGAGCCAAAGCCTATTCACTATTGAGAGTTAGAAGAGGAATCCAAAGACGTCAAAAAGAGATATTTCAAATGATTTCCTCAGCTTTGAAAAAGAGGGAGAAAAGCCCTAAAATCTTCAGTCGGTTCTTTATCTCTTCAAGTGCTCTACTTCCATTTAATTCAAAAGAGGAGGAGAAAAGAAAAGAAGAAAAGCTCAAGCCCTACATTGCTTCAGAAATCAGGCTTTTCTATTTTCATTTACTTATATTGTTCATTTGCTTAATTTAGGAGCTATTATTGTTATAAATTCTTAATTGATTTATAGTTTGTCTAATTCAATCAGAGGATTGAATTAGTGGAGGTAGTATACCTCGGGACAAGCTAAGGATAGCTTGTGGTTAGGTTTTGTGCTGGTGAGCCTGTGAAAACCAGCTGGGTTCGTTGTGACCCCGGGAAAATAATAAGTTTTTTGAGTTGTGAGCTTGTAAAACAACTCGACTATAATCTAGTGGATTATAGTGTGGACCCAAGTGCTGCTTGAGAGTCGACATAGGTGTTGGATACACCGAACCACTATAAAAACTTTGTGTTTGCCGTGCTTTGTCTCTCTTTCTCTCTATCTTATTTATTTGTGCTTAGCATGTATATATACATTGTATTCAAGCATCTTCATATCAAAGCAATTGGTTTTTAAAGTGTTAAAATTTTTTAAGAACCCAATTCATCCCCCCTCTTGGGTTGCCATCTAGGCCAACACAAACATCAAAGAGTCGGACGAGGATGATGCCGAGGATGAGACGGGGCCCGCTGAACCCTATATATTTAGGCTTTTTCTTCTTTATTACTTTCTTCTTTGATTGTAACTGACTTCAGGTCAGCCTTTGTAACTTTTTCAAGTATTAATGAAGAAAAATTTTTCCCAAGTGCGTAACACTTAACCTTTGCAATGGTTTTGACTTGCTGTGGCAGTGTACTAGTCCTGATCCTTAGGCTCGATCGTAAGTGGCCATAACTCTACTTGTGATCTGACTAGGGTCTGTGCGAACTCACGTAGTCAATCGAGTCCTTAGTCCCTTAGGCATATGTTAGAGTGATCGCAGGGTGCCGGGGCCGGCTAAGGGATGTCTAGGTGCGCTTAGGGGCCCTTTAGAACTGCTTTGAGGGTTTGTGTGCCGATCTGAGGGACGACTTTAGCGGGTATGGAACTGTTAGGGCATTGAACCGACTCGAGGGTGTCTCCAAGCCGGACCGAGTGGTCATCCGTTAGCCGCGATGCTGCCGAGCTCCTTTAGAACTGTCTCGGGGGTTTGTGTGTTGGCCTGAGGGGCGACTCGAGTGGGTACGGAGCTGTTAGGATATTGAACCGACTCGGAGGCATATCCAAGCCAGACCGAGTGACGCTCATTAGCCGTGATACCACTGAGCTCCTTTAGAATTGCCTCAAGGTTTGTGTGCCGGCCCGAGGGATGACTCGAGTGGGTACGAAGCTGTTAGGGTATTGAACTGACTCGGAGGCATCTCCAAGCCGGACCGAGTGGTCATCCATTAGCTGCGATGCCACAAAGCTCCTTTAGAACTGCATCAGGGATTTATGTGTTGGCTCGAGGGGTGACTCAAGCGGGTACAGAGCTGTTAAGGTATTGAACTGACTCGGAGGCATCTCCAAGCCGGACCGAGTGGTCACCCGTTAGCCGCGATGCTGCTGAGCTCTTTTAGAACCGGCTCGGAGGTTGTGTGTCGCCCCAAGGGATGACTCAAGTGGGTACGGAGCTATTATGGTATTGAACCGATTCGAGGGCATCTTCAAGCCGGATTGAGTGGTCACCCATTAGCCGAGATGCCGCCGAGCTCCTTTAGAATCGCCTTTGGGGTTTGTGTTCCAGCTCAAGGGGCGACTCGAGTGGGTACGAAGCTATTAGGGTATTGAACTGACTCGAGAGCATCTCCAAGCCAGACTGAGTGGTCACCTATTAGCCGCGATGCCGCCGAGCTCCTTTACAATCGCCTCAGGGGTTTGTGTGCCGACCTAAGGGATGATTCGAGCAGGTACGGAGCTGTTATGGTATTGAACCAACTTAGGGGCATCTCCAAGCTAGACCGAGTGATCACCCATTTGCTGCAATGCTACCGAGCTCCTTTAGAACTGCCTCGGGGATTTGTGTGCCGGCCTGAGGGATGACTCGAGCGGATATGGAGCTATTAGGGTATTAAACTGACTTACGGGCATCTCTAAGCCAGACCGAGTGGTCACTCATTAGTCGCGATGCTGCCGAGCTCCTTTAGAACCACCTCAAAGGTTTGTTGCTGGCCCGAAGGGTTACTCGGGCAGGTACGGAGCTATTAGGGTATTGAACCGACTCGAGGGCGTCTCTAAATTGGATCGAGTGGTCATCCGTTAGCCGCGATACCGTCGAGCTCTTTAGAACTGCCTTGGGGGTTTGTATGCCGACCCAAGGGGCGAATCGAGTGGGTACGGAGCTGTTAGGGTATTGAACCGACTCGAGGGCATCTCCAAGCTGGACCAAGTGGTCATCCATTAGCCGCGATGCCGTCGAGCTCCTTTAGATGATAGGTCCTTAGCCTCGGAGATAAGTCAAGTATAGTATTCGAAAGTCCTTTTATTATCATCAACCGAGAGGATACATCATTGATAGTATTGGCAGAGGTTATCCGCATTTTAGGTACGTGGAATGGGCCATCCACCAAGGTTTTCGATCCAATATGCTCCTCGGTGAAGTACCTCAGTGACGCGATAAGGACCTTTCATATTTGGAGACAATTTGCCCCCTTATGTCGACTTGGACACCTTGGCCTTTCTGAGGACCAGATCTTTGGGGCAAAAAGTCTTGGGGCAGACCCGGGCGTTATAATACTTGGCTGCTCACTGGCAAAAGGTTGGCATTATGTACCGCACCCGGTCACGTGCCTCGTCAATGAAATCGAGATTGGCCCTTAGCTGCGTGGGATTGTCCTTTTCATTATAGGACTCCACTCGAGGGCTTGGGAGGCCAATCTCGACGGGGATGACCGTCTCGGATCCGAAGATAAGGCTAAAGGAGGTCTCTCCCATCGGGGTCCAAGGAGTTATGTGATATGCCCATAGCACGCTTGGGAGTTCCTTCATCCATCTGCCTTTAGACCCATCCAGCCAGGTTCTGAGTCCCCGAAGGATGGTCTGATTCATAACCTCGGCCTCCCTGTTGGATTGTGGGTGGCCGACAGAGGTGAATTAGTGGCGGATATTCAGCTCAGCGCAAAAGTTTTGAATGTGGTGTTGTCGAACTGCAGGCCATTATCGATGATGATGGTGTGAGGTAACCCGAACCGGCATATGATAGACCTCCAGAAGAAAGCTTTGACTTTGATCTCAGTGATCTTAGCTAGTGCCTCGACTTCAACTCATTTTGTGAAGTAGTCGATAGCGACGAGCAAGAACCTTCACTGATCTGAAGCCAGGGAAACGGTCTGAGGATATCTATTCCCCATTGGGCGAAGGGCCATGGGGCCGAGAGCAAACTCAGTAGAGAAGATGGTTATCACTGGATGTGTGTGTGTCGTTGGCAACAGTCGCACCTCTGGACTAGCTTGGCGGCATGCTCCCTCATGGTAAGCCGATAATATCCTTGGCGAAGGGCCTTCTATGCCAGTAACCTACCCCCCAGATGATCCACGCAGATGCCTTCATGTATCTCTCTGAGGATGTAGTCAGTGTTTGCAGGATCAACGCATTTGAGAAGAGAATAGGAGAATGGCCTTATGTATAGTCGTCCATCCAGCAAGATGAACTTGGAGGCTCTTCATTTGAGCAGTCTGGCTTCCTCTCGATTGGCCGAGAGGGTGCCATCCGCGAGGTAGCGGATGTAGGCATCCATCCATGTCGGCTCTTGTGCGATCGGGAGGACTTCCTCTTTATCTTCAATGCTGGGCCTCTCCAAGCGTTCTATGTAAGCACTCCCCAGGACGTTGTCCGCTGAGGTGGCCAGACGGGAAAGGGCATCCGCCTTGGCGTTCTCACTTTGGGGGATGTAGCTGATATTGAAATATGTCAGTGAGAAGGTCAGGAGTCGAACCTTCTCCAGGTACTGTGCCATGGTTGGATCCCGTACCTTGTATTCTCCATTGATTTGCCCGGAGACGAGCTGGGAATCATTGAAAGTCCTGAGGCATCTAACCCCAAGCTCTCGGGCAAGCCTTACTCCGGCCAACACAGCTTCATACTTGGCCTGGTTGTTGGTAGCTTTGAAGAGGAGTCGAAGGGCGTATTCCACCTTTTCACCCTCTGAACCCGCTAGGATGAGGCTGACACCACTTCCTTGGGAGTTTGAGCCGTCGTCTACATGGAGGATCCAAGATTCCCCCACATCCTCGAGCTTGCCATCTGGTTGCACCATGGGAGGCTCTTCCGCTTGTTCCTTTGTCCAGGTGCACTCGACCAAGAAGTCGGCTAAGACTTGAGACTTCAGAGCTGGCCTTGCTTGAAACAAGAGGTCGAACTCTCCCAACTTGATCGCCCACATAGCCAACCATCCCGAGGTGTCAGGACGGGCTAGAATAGCCTTGAGGGATTGGTCTATGAGTACCATGATGGGATGACCTTGGAAATACTACCTGAGACACTAGATGAAAATAATTAGAGCAAAAATAATTTTCTCTGTCTTAGAGTACCTGACCTCAGCATCGTAGAGTACTTTGCTCATATAGTAGATAAGCTTCTGGGTTTCGTCGGCATCGAGGCGTACCAAGATGGAGCTGACGGCCTCCATGGAGGCGGTGAGGTAGAGGAAAAGGTTCTCTCCATCCTTTGGCTTAGACAGCAACGGTGGGGTAGACAAGAATGCCTTCAGTCCTTCAAATGCTTTTTGGTAGTCTTTCATCCACTCAAACCCGTTCACTTTGCATAGGGCCTTGAAGAAAGGCAAGCACCTCTTGGCCGACTTGAAGAGAAAATGGTTTAGGACTGTTACTCTTCCATGAGCCGTTGCACTTTCTTTTTGCTAGCCGATGGCCTCATATCGAGGATGGCTCTGATTTTCTCTAGATTTGACTCAATTCCTCGCTGAGTCACTATGAAGCTCAAAAACTTCCCCGTCGTGACTCCGAAAGCACATTTTCACGGGTTCAGCTTTACCTGGGAGCGGTGGAGATATTGAAGGTTTCCTCCAAGTTGGAGACACGGTCGAAGGCGCGGATGCTTTTTGTTAGCATGTCATCCACGTAGACTTCCTTGTTCCATCCGAGTTGGTCTTTAAAAACCTTATTCATTAGCCTCTAGTAGGTTGCTCCTGCATTTTGAGGTTGAACGACATTATCTTGTAACAGTAGATGCCCTTTTTGGTCACGAAGGATGTGTGCTCTTCGTCGTTCGGGTTCATTTTTATTTGGTTGTACTCAGAGAAGGCATCCATGAAGCTGAGGAGCTCGTGACCGGATGTGGAGTCCACCAGTTGGTCAATCCAAGGAAATAGGAAACTATCCTTTGGGCACGCCTTGTTAAGGTCGATGAAGTCGATGCAGATCCTCTAGCTCCCGTTTGCCTTATGGACCATCACTACATTGGCTAACCAATCTGGGTAATGTGATTCCCGGATGTGGCCGACAGTAAGTAGCTTGCTGACCTCCTCATCAATAGCTCTTTGTCTCTCCGAGGTGAAGCTCTTTTTTTGTTGGTGGATCGGACGATGTTTTGGATCGATGTTGAGCCGGTGTGTAATTACCTTTGATGGTATGCCGGGCATGTCAGACGTCGACCAGGCAAAAATGTTCGAGTTGGCCTGCAAGAAATCCATGAGACAGTCTCGATCCTCTGTCAAGAGAAGCTCACCGATCTGCACCGTCCTCATCAGGTCGTCCCCTAATGAAAAAGTCAATAGTTGCTCAGCTGGCTCTCTTTCTTTACTAGACTCTATGGGATCTGGTACCTCTGGGGCTAGCGCGACCTTCTGAGGGCTTGAAGCTGCGTGGTAGCAGGTCAGGACCAGACTGGCCTCTCCTTGCATCTCGCCGATTCCGTTGTTAGTTGGGAATCTGACGAGTAACTATTTGGTGAAAATAACTGCATTGAGGAGATTCAGGCCGGGTCGACTGAGGATGGAATTATACACCAAAGGCACTCGTACGATCAAGAACTTCATCATAACTATGCTTTGACACAGCGGAATCTCGGTCGTAACTGGAAGGGTGATCTCGCCTTCCACTCTCACCGAGTCTCCCATGAAGATGACTAAAGGTGCTGCCACTGGCTGGAGAGAGTCAAGGGATAGATTCATTCTAACAAAAGTGTCGTAGGTAATGATATTGGCTAAGCTTCCACTGTCAACTAGGATTCATTTTACAGGATGTTTGGCGATTGTCATTGAGACAACGACATCATCATTATTTACATTTTCAATCCCAGCTGGCTCCCTCTTAGGAAAAGAAAATACATCATCTACCCCTCCATCATCCCTCGGTCGTTTGGATGAAGAGCCCACCCCTCAGGAGACCATTCCCATCGTCTTCTCTATTGGAGTGTTGTCAACGTTGGCCTGAGCTGGTGGAGGACCCATGAGCTCCGGAACAGCTGGAGGTCCCTTCTAGATATATTTTCTGAGGTAACCCCATTAGATGAGTTCCTCGATGGTGCGCTTTAGGCCGTAGCAGTTCTCAGTATCATGGTCGTAGTCTCAGTGGAAACGATAGTAGCATCTCTTGTCACGGGGAGCTCCCTTCTTCATTAGTTAATGTTGACCCAATTATTGATTTTGATGATTAATAAAGGAATTGAGTATATTTATTTGATTACTAATAATTTGATAAGTGTTTCAGGGCTTAAAATATTTGATTGATTTAAAGGCATTAAGAAACGTGTTTTGAATCAATTGCAAAATAAGTTTCAAAGTTTCAGAGCCTGGAGTCGACACCTAGGAATCTGGAGCCGACCCCATGGCCAGTCAAATATTCTTCTGATTTTTGATACGGTTCGGAGCCGACACCTAGAGTTTCGGAGCCGACACCCAGAGTTTCGGAGTCGACACTTACAGTGTCTGGAGCCGACTCCGATGCGGGGACAGAACGCTTGATTTTTGACACCTGGAGCCGACACTTACAGTCTTTTGGAGCCGACACCTGACGATGGCGAGCCGACACCTAACTTTTTCGGAGCCGACTCCTCGACGAACTCAGAACTTTCTATTTTTGGATAAACGACTTGGAGCCGACACCTGAAAAGTTGGAGCCGACTCCAACCTGTCTGGAACAAAATTTTAAAATGCCAGATCAGCTCTAACGGTAATATTTTCTTTTACCTAACTTCTAACGGATATATTTTGTTTTTTCCAGGTACACTCCAACGGCTAGTTTTCTCCCAAAAATGGATTAAAGGAAATCTATAAAAAGGGGGAGAAAGCCGTTTGAAAAAATAACGAAAAAATAGAGAGAATACAAATCAAAAATCCGAGAAGTCTTGAGCCTGAAATCAAGAGAAAGTATTCAAACTCAAATCCTTCCACTCCAAAAAGCTCAAAGAGAATCCAAGGCATTCAATTGAAAAATCGGAGGATTCTCAAAAAGAAGAAAAAGCTTTTTTTCCAACTTCTCATCTGCAACATTTGCAACGAATCAAAGCTGAGGCCTGATTCAACATCTCCAAGAGAAGAGGAAAAGAAGAAAAGAAGAAAAGCTCAAATTCAATATCTTCAAACAGGCTTTTCTAACCTTTTATTTATTTTGAATATTTGCTCATTTGAGGAGCTTTGTATTATTGAAAAATATTATTCTTTCTTGTTTGTGCTAGTTCAATCAAGGGGATTGAACTAGTGGAGGTTGTATACCTCGGGTCAAGCTAGATTAGCTTGAGTTTAGGGTTTTGTGCTGGTGAGCCCAAAAACCGGCTGGGTTCGTTGTGATCCCGGGAAACAACAA
Source organism: Calamus simplicifolius (assembly GCA_900491605.1). Lineage (NCBI taxonomy): Eukaryota > Viridiplantae > Streptophyta > Magnoliopsida > Arecales > Arecaceae > Calamus > Calamus simplicifolius. Next base: position 564,486 of record UESW01004866.1, read on the forward strand.
GTTTGAGTTGTGAGCTTGAAAACAACTCGCTGTAATCAAGAGGATTATAGTGTGGACCCAAGTGAATCTTGGGAGTGGACGTAGGTGTTGGATACACCGAACCACTATAAAATCTTTGTGTTTGCCGTGCTTTGATTATCTCTATCTCTATCTCCTTTTGTGCTTTTGCATTGCATTTCATTATCTCAAAGCAATATTTTAAAAGGTTAAATTTTTTTTAAGAACCCAATTCACCCCCCCCCTCTTGGGTTGCCATCTGGGCCAACAATTGGTATCAGAGCTAGTGCTCATTTTTATTTGATCACACGATCAAGAGCTAAAGATCCAAATGGCAACTCAAGTTGGATCTTCATTTGCTGAAGGTCATTCTACGAATAGACCTCCTTGTTTAATGGTTCCAACTATTCATATTGGAAAGCTAGAATGAGGATATTCATTCAAGCTTCTGATTATGAATTGTGGAGTGTTATAATTAATGGACCTAGTACACCCACACACTTAGTTGATGGCACTATTGTTCCTAAGCCCGAAAGGGATTGGAATGATAATGATAGGAAAATGGCTCAGCTTAATGCTAAAGCCATGAATGTTTATATTGTTCCTTAGATGCAAATTTAATCGAATCTCTACATGTAATTCCGCAAAAGAAATATGGGATAGATTAGAAGTTACCCATGAGGGAACAAACCAAGTTAAAGAATCAAAGATAAATATTCTTGTTCATAAATATGAATTATTTAGCATGGAACAAACTGAAACTATACATGCATGTTACTAGATTCACTGATATTGTAAATGGTTTGAAAAGTCTTGGTAAGATTTATACTAATTCTGAACTTGTTCGCAAAATTCTTAGGTCACTTCCAAGGACTTGGGAAAAAAGGTGACAGCAATCCAAGAAGCCAAGGACCTCAACACTTTACCCTTGGAGGAGCTTCTTGGATCCTAATGACCCATGAGTTAACCATGAAGCAGCACATAGAGGAAGAAAAAAGAAAAAGACATGCTCTTAAGGCTGCAGAAAGTGAGGAGAGCTGCAGTGATAATGATGATGATGATGAGACAGCTCTTCTAGCAAAAAATTCAAAAAATTCATGAGAAGAAAGAGACCCTTCCACAAGAAGAAATTTGGAAAAATGGAAGGAGAAAAAGAAAAGGAAAAGGACAAGGAAAGAGAAAGACCCCTTGATATGCTATGAGTGTAAGAAACCGGGGCACTTTAGATATGATTGTCCTCAACTGAAGAAAACCTACAAGAAGAAGAAGAAAGCCTATGTTGCAACATGGAGTGACAGCGATGAATCTTCTTCGAGGAAGAACAAAAAGAAGTTGCAAACATTTGCTTTATGGCAAACGACGACAACGAGGTAAGTTCTGAAAATGATGATTTGCATTTGATGAATTGTTTGAAGCTTTTAATGAACTAGTTGATGATTTTAAAGTTTTGAAAAAGAAATAAATTTTGAAAAATGATAATTTAATTTAAAGAAAAAGATAATCTTACTAATGAATTAAGATGCTGAAATCTGAAAATAAAAATTTGACAAAAGAAAAAGATCAATTTCCAATGAAAATGATAAATTAAAGAAGGAAGTTGATAAATATAAAATATTGTTGATAAATTTACTTATAGTTCTGAAAAACTTAATTTATTTTAGTAATCAAAGAGCTATTTTGATAAGCTGGATTAGGATATAACCTAACATAAAACAAAAATTTCAAAAATTTTTAGAAAAGAACAAAATAAATATTACATGTCATTATTGTAACAAGAAAGGACATAAATCCTATGAATGTAAAAAAATAACAAAATTAAATATAAAGGAAAGAAAATATGGGTTCCCAAAGGAACAATTTTTATGCTACTAACCATGAAGGACCCAAGAAGGCTTGGGTACCTAAATATAAGACTTAATATTTTTGCAGGAGTGTCTTGCGGCCAAAAGATCAAAGCGAAAGTGGTATCTTGATAGTGGCTGCTCAAGACACATGACGGGTGACAAAGATCAATTCATCACCCTTGAAAGCAAAAGAGGAGGAGTTGTTACGTTTGGTGATAATGGCAAAGGCCAAATCATGGGGTTTGGTAAATTCAAATAACTCCATCCACATATATTGAAAATGTTTATATGTTAATGGTTTAAAACATAATCTAATTAGTATTAGCCAATTATGTGATAAAGGTTTTAAAGTTCATTTGAAGCTTCTATTGCACTGTTTCTAATCCCATTGATAATAGCATTGTTTTTATTGGAAATAGAAATGGCAATGTATACTTGATTGATTTAGACAATTTGTCTACTAGTAATCATTGCTTAGTTGCTAATAATGCTAATATGAATGAGATTGGTTGGTTATGGCATCGTAGATAGGTCATGCAAGCACACACCTAATTTCAAAATTAATTAAGAATGGATTTAGTAAAGGACTTCCAAACTAGATTTTGAAAATAACAAAATTTGTGATGCATGTCAATTTGGAAAACAAACTAGAAATTCTTTCAAATCTAAAAATATTGTTTCAACTTCTAGGCCACTTGAGCTACTTCACATGGACCTTTTTGGACCTACTAGAACCACAAGTCTAGGAGGAAAGAAATATGGTCTTGTGATTGTAGATGATTATTCTAGATACACTTGGGTATGTTTTTAGCTCATAAAGATGAGACTTTCTCATATTTTTGAAATTCTTCAAGAAAGTCACAAATGAGAAAAAACACCATAGTGTCTCTTAGAAGTGATCATGGAACTGAATTTGAAAATCATTATTTGAAAACTTTTGCATGAAAATGGCATTCATCATAATTTTTCAGCACCTAGAACACCACAACAAAATGGAGTAGAAAGGAAAAATAGAACTTTAGAAGACATGGCCCGTACCATGCTATGTGAAAGCAACTTACCAAAATACTTTTGGGCGGAAGCTATAAACACGGCATGTTACATTCTTAATAGAGCTTTAATTAGGCCAATCTTAAGAAAACTCCTTATGAACTATGGAATAATAGAAAACCAAACATAAGTTACTTTCATGCATTTGGTTGTAAATGTTTCATTCATAATAATGGTAAAGATAATCTAGGAAAATTTGATGCAAAATCTGATGAAGGCATTTTCTTAGGATATTCAACATCTAGTAAAGCCTATAGAGTATTTAACAAGAGAAACTTAATTGTAGAAGAATCTATTCATGTAGTTTTTGATGAATCTTTAGCATCAAGTTCAAAAGATTGATGATGAGGAAGATACAAACATTTAGAAAGAGACATTGAAAAATTAATATTGATGTATCTTCAGATCATGAACAAGAAGCTAAAGATAATGATTCACCTAGGTTGATGTTGTTGATGCAAATCATAATGATATAGATCTTCCTAGAGATTGGAGATATGCCTATGGTCATCCAAAGGAATTAATTATAGGTGATCCATCTCAAGGAGTAAGAACTAGATCATCAATGAGAAATATCAATAATCATCTTGCATTTGTATCTCAAATTGAACCTAAAACTATTGAAGAAGCTGAAAAAGATAATAATTGGATGTTAGCTATGCAAGAAGAATTAAATCAATTTACTAGAAATAATGTTTGGACTCTTGTAGATAGACCTAAAGATCATTCTGTTATAGGATCAAAATGGGTATTTAGAAATAAATTAGATGAAAATGGCATAGTAATTAGAAACAAAGCTAGATTAGTTGCAAAAGGATATAATCAAGAAGAAGGAATTGATTTTGATGAAACTTTTGCACCTGTAGCTAGATTAGAAGCAATTAGATTATTACTTGCATTTGCATGTCATATGAATCAATTTATTTCAAATGGATGTTAAAAGTGCATTTTTAAATGGATTTATAAATGAGGAAGTTTATGTTGAACAACCTCCTGGTTTTGAAGATCATGAATTTTCAAATCATGTTTTTAAATTGCACAAAGCACTATATGGTTTAAAACAAGCACCTAGAGCTTGGTATGATAGATTAAGTAAATTTTTAATTGAAAATGATTTTACAAGAGGAAATGTTGATAAAACACTATTTTTGAAAAGAAAAGAAAGGATTTATTAGTAGTACAATATATGTTGATGATATTGTATTCGGTGCTACTAACAATCTGTTATGTCAAGAATTTGCTAAGTTAATGCAGGGTGAGTTTGAGATGAGCATGATGGGAGAACTCAACTTCTTCCTAGGACTTCAAATCAACAAAGCAAAGAGGGAATTTTCATCAATCAAGCAAATACACAAAAGAACTTCTCAAGAAGTTTGGAATGGAGTCAATCAAACCACTTGGAACACCTATGAGTCCTTCATGCAAACTGGACAAAGATGAAGATGGTAAGAAAGTAGATCAAAATATTACAGAGGTATGATCGGATCTCTTCTTTACTTAACAGCTAGTAGACCAGATATCATGTTTGCTGTTTGTCTATGCGCTAGATTTCAATCTGAACCTAAAGAATCTCACTTAATTGCTGTAAAAAGAATCTTAAGATATTTAAGTGGAACTAAAAATGTAGGTTTATGGTATTCTAGAGACTCAACATTAAACTTGATTGCATATTCTGATTCTGACTATGCTGGATGTAAATTAGATAGAAAAAGCACAAGTGGTGCATGTCAATTTTTAGGAAGTAACTTAATCTCTTGGTTTAGCAAAAAGCAAAATTCGGTTGCATTATCAACTGCTGAAGCATATGTTGCAGCTGGAAGTTGCTGTGCTCAAATCCTTTGGATTAAGAGACAACTTGAAGATTATGGCATAACACTTGATAAAACTCCAATTAGATGTGATAACACAAGTGCAATTAATTTAACTAAAAATCCAATTCAACATTCAAGAACAAAACACATTGAAATTAGATATCACTTTATAAGAGAACATGTAGCTAATAATGAAATTTGTCTTGATTATGTTAATACTGAAGAACAATTAGCTGATATATTTACAAAACCTTTGAGTGAAGAAAGATTTTGTTATCTTAGAGGTGAATTAGGGATTTGTGACCCTTTGGAATGATTTTGAAACTCTAAGGAATGACTATCTAGATTTCTATTAATTTCTTGATATTTCTTTCATAATTTTAAGGACAAATTATCTAGTCATCTGAGCAATTTGTTCCTCATATTCCAAAGATTTTTTCAAAATTTTATTGAACCTATTTGACAAGTTTCAGATGTTTGAATCTCATTATTTTTCTCTGAAACTATCAGTGGAGTCGACACCTCAGTTTGAGGAGTCGACACCTTGTCATTTCATTTCTTCTCAAATTCTTAACCAAACTCTTCCCAAACTCTCTCAAAGCCTCCCCATCTCTAATTCCACCCTATTCAAGCCTTCCTAAGGATCTAATGGCACCTAAGAGGAGAGGATCAGTGCTTGGAGTGCCCGTGGCAACCGGAAAACGATCGGTGAGCGACCCATGCGCGAGCCGTCTCCGAGTGATTCCTCTTCAACTGCTTCGGACAATCCAACCCTTCATCTCCTCAGGTAGATACCCTAGCAGGGAGAGTGATAACTATGGGTAGGAAAGTTGATTTCGAGTTCTTTGAATCCGAGGGCTTCTCTATTGGGAATCAAATCAAGGAACTAGGCTGGGATAAAGTGTGTTCTCTTGATGTTCCTACATACCCAGCCTTGTCAAGGAATTCTATTTCAATTGTCGAGAGGTGATGGTGGAATCGTGAGCTCAGTCAGAGGTAAAAGGATCCATCTCACTTTTTAAAATTAGGAAACCTCCTTAGCATTCCCATTACTGGATTAGTTGCCGACATCCACAGTGAGAGGTCAGCCGCTCTATCGAGGATGTTAGGGAGAGAAGTTACAGAATTTGAAGGAGATTAGGGCTAACCAACTGCCCTTGGAATTAAGATTACTTCACAATATTTGCAGTAGAATTTATTTTCCAAAAATCGTCGATTTGAGTATGTCTCCGAGCGAGACATTGTTGTGATGGACAGTGTGTTGACCAGTCAACCCATAAATTTAGCTGCAATGATGATATTTTATATGGCTGAGGCTGGAGGGAAAAGAAGATCATCCTTACCCTACGGCATGGTGCTAACTATGGTTTTCAGGAGCCAAGGTGTTGTGATATTAGACAATGAACCTTCAAGAATCTCAGGCATACTGATTACTACAGTTTGGCCACCTTGCATCGGATGGGATTTGTTAAGTCAACGGGCAATGGGAAAGGAAAGGAAACTTGGATGAGAGAGCCCCTGAACCTAGACCTTCTGCATCTTTTGAGGCTGGACCATCTGTGAGGGTTCCCTCTCCGCAGCCTAGCAGTCCTGTTCCTGCCCCTGCACCCGCTCAAGTTCATGTTCAGTCATCCACTTCATCAGTTGGTTTTTCAGACCTTCAATTGGAGCAACTCAAAGGATTACTTGCTGCTCAGAAGGATGAATTGAAGACTGAGTTTGATAATAAGTTTATGAATCTTAAAGAAACCCTTTATTCCCTGGATGATCGCATTGGCAAAATAGAATCAACTCTTAGTTCATCTGCGGATTCCTTAAGTAATGATCTGAAAAATATATTTGAAGAACTTAAAGATATCTGTGGAGATTCTGAGACCTATTCCAAGTGCAATGCCGAGCTTCAAGATAAAATCATGACTGCTTGCTCTTTTGTTGATAGAAGGTTGAAAGAATTTGTAGCTACTCAAAGTGATGGAATGGGAAAGATTTTGGATCATTTAACAAGAATCATTAGAACCAATTTGTAATTTTCATGTAATGAAGTCAAGTTTTTTTTTTTTTTTTTGTTGTTGTTTGATGTTTGTAATGAAAGTTTAGTTTCTTATTGTAATACTTGACCTTTGATGAAATGAAATTATCCTTGATCTATCAATTTTATCATTTGACTTAACTCTTTCTAACCTTTTTGTTGATTACAAAAAAGGGGGAGAAAGTTATGTCGTATATGCATTAATTAGTTATGCTTTGATTGGCATTTTATTTGATTGGTATTGATTGATTGGTATCAAATTTGATTGGTATCAAGTGATTTGGATATGCATTAATTCAAATAAGCCTAAGTGAAATTGATATAATGAATTCTAAGTATCAAACTATGTAGAGCAAAAGGAAGAACAATTGCTAATTTGAACTTCATAGGGGGAGCTACCTTATTCAGGGGGAGCTTACTTGTGAGGATCACTTCCTTGAAAATTTTGATTTAAGAATCCTATGCATATACTCAATGTTTTTATAATCATCAAAAAGGGGGAGATTGTTGACCCAATTATTGATTTTGATGATTAATAAAGGAATTGAGTATATTTATTTGATTACTAATAGATTTGATAAGTGTTTCAGGGCTTAAAAATATTTGATTGATTTAAAGGCATTAAGAAACGTGTTTTGAATCAATTGCAAAATATAAGTTTCAAAGTTTCAGAGCCTGGAGTCGACACCTAGAATGCTGGAGCCGACCCCATGGCCAGTCAAATATTCTTCTGATTTTTGATACGGTTCGGAGCCGACACCTAGAGTTTTGGAGCCGACACCCAGAGTTTCGGAGTCGACACTTACAGTGTCTGGAGCCGACTCCGATGCGGGGACAGAACGCTTGATTTTTGACTACCTGGAGCCGACACTTACAGTCTTTTGGAGCCGACACCTGACGATGGCGAGCCGACACCTAACTTTTTCGGAGCCGACTCCTCGACGAACTCAGAACTTTCTATTTTTGGATAAACGACTTGGAGCCGACACCTGAAAAGTTGGAGCCGACTCCAACCTATCTGGAACGAAATTTTAAAATGCCAGATCAGCTCTAACGGTAATATTTTCTTTTTACCTAACTTCTAACGGATATATTTTGTTTGTTTCCAGGTACACTCCAACGGCTAGTTTTCTCACCAAAAACGGATTAAAGGAAATCTATAAAAAGGGGAGAAAGCTCGTTTTGAAAAAATAACGAAAAAATAGAGAGAATACAAATCAAAAATCCGAGAAGTCTTGAGCCTGAAATCAAGAGAAAGTATTCAAACTCAAATCCTTCCACTCCAAAAAGCTCAAAGAGAATCCAAGGCATTCAAATTGAAAAATCGAGGATTCTCAAAAAGAAGAAAAAGCTCTGTTTTTCAACTTCTCATCTGCAACATTTGCAACGAATCAAAGCTGAGGCCTGATTCAACATCTCCAAAGAGAAGAGGAAAAGAAGAAAAGAAGAAAAGCTCAAATCCAATAACTTCAAAATAGGCTTTTCTAACCTTCATTTATTTTGAATATTTGCTCATTTGAGGAGCTTTGTATTATTGAAAAACACTATTCTTTCTTGTTTGTGCTAGTTCTATCAAGGGGATTGAACTAGTGGAGGTAGTATACCTCGGGTCAAGCTAGATTAGCTTGAGTTTAGGGTTTTGTGCTGGTGAGCCGGAAAACCGGCTGGGTTCGTTGTGATCCCTGGGAAACAACAAGTTTGAGTTGTGATCTTGTAAAACAACTCGACTGTAATCAAGAGGATTATAGTGTGGACCCAAGTGGATCTTGGGAGTGGACGTAGGTGTTGGATACACCGAACCACTATAAAATCTTTGTGTTTGCCGTGCTTTGATTATCTCTTTCTCTATCTTCTTGGTTGTACTTAACATTCGCATTGCATTTCATCTATCTCCAAGCACATAGTTTTAAAAGGTTAAAATTTTTTAGAACCCAATTCACCCCCCCTCTTGGGTTGCCATCTGGGCCAACAGTTAAGGACGCTGGAAATATGGCTTGCCCTCGATCTCCATGAGAATGTGGGAGCGAGGGGCTAGAAGAGGGGTGAGCTCGCTCTCCTTGGGAGCGAGGCTTCGGCGATGATCGCTCGGTTGGCGCGGTGGCTTGAGCTTCTTAAAGCAGGAGGGTCTATTGGATTGCGGGTGAGCAGACCTTCTGCTAAAACCTCCGTCAGAATTTCGGCGAGTAGAGTCAGCCTCATCGGTGCAGATGTACTTCTGCACGCAAAGTAGAAGATCGAAGTAAGAGCTGGATGGCTTCTTGTCCAGCAAGAAGGTGAAACGGGAAGGACAGAGCCTCCGTTTCAAAGCCAAAGTTGCCACCGCATCATCCAAGTGGTAGACTTTGAGGGTCACTGCTTTGAAATGCACCACAAAGTCTCTGAGGGATTCTTCCTCCTTTTATCGGACAGAGAAGAGGCTGTCCACCACCCTGGAGATCCTCCAGTAGGCATCGAAGTGAGCCAAGAAGGGCTTCTCCAGCTATCAGAAAGAATCGATGCTGTGTGGGGATAGACGGAAGTGCCAGACGCGTGCGGCCTTCCATAAAGTGACTGAAAAGGCTTTGCATAGGAGGGCATCGGTAGCCCCTTGACTAGCATGAGAGCCTTGTAGCTCTCGAGATGGTCAAGTGGATCCATCGTACCATCATACGAATCTAGCTGAGGGAGACGGAACCTGGAGGAGATGAGCTCCTCCAGAATATGTCAGGAGTAGGAAGGATGGGTGTCGTAGTCCTCCTCTGGTTGATTATTAATTTTTCTGCTAAGCTCCTTCAACCATCGGTTGTACTCGTCCAGACGTTCCTCCGCCTGGCAATTGATGGTTGATATCTTTCTTGATGACTCGGAAGATGAAGAAGAAGAAGGAAAAGAGCGCAGACGGGGGAGTGTGACCTCATGAAGGTCTTCCGATGGTGTCCTCTGGGCAAGGTACGGTGGTGATGAGTCTCTCGTTGGGAAGACCTCCTCTGAGAGGATTGCTGATTAAGCAGTGCGTCTGCCATAGACGGTGGAAGAGGCCTGGGCTGGTATTGAGTGGCCACAGACTGCTGCTCATGCAATCCGTGCACCATCATCGTCAAGTTCTGGACTTGCTGGGTGAGTGCAGCCAGCTGATCCACTTGATTGGCCACAGCTGGTGGGGTGAAAGTAACCGAAGGGTTGGCCGCGGGAGGGTTGGCCTCCTACTGCTGTTCTGCTGGTTGGGGATGCCCCCCATCGTGGCTAATGAAGGCCTCCTGAGCTCGTGTTACCACCATCGTTGTTGTTGGGGAAGAAGAAGAAGAAAAAGAGGGCTTATAGCTTAGTGTTACAAAGCTCTGCTTTTCCCTTTCCTGGCGCGCCAATCTGATGATTCCCGATCACTGGCTTCGACCGTCAGAAGGCTCTGTGAGGATTGTTGATGATGCTCCTGCTCTGGGAGGGCCTGCAAGAAGTCCCAGGGCCGAAGATTGCTCCAGCGGGGACCCTTCGACGGGCAAGTTAGTGACCGGAGTCATAGCTGTAAATTTGAGAAAGTTTGGAAAGAGAGCTCAGAGAACCTTAGTGCTCTCTGAGTGCAAGTATGTTTTTCTTAGAGCTTCCAGCTTACCTTGCTAAGGATCCTTCTTACCCTTTTATGGATCTCTGGTTTCAATCGGGGATCAGCTACGTGGAGTTTCATGGAAGTGAATGTCTATTAAACTCATGGTGATTACGTGAGTTCAGAGGCAGTTGGTGGGCCGGATCTTATCCAACATGTGGGCCAGTTGGTAGGTAGACCTAGTCCCAATGGGTGCGTGGGACAGGTGATAGGTAGGTCTGATCCCATTAGGCATGTGGAACAGATGGTAGGTGGGCCTGGTCCCATCAGGCATATGGAACAAGCGGTGGGCGTGGCTAACCCATGCGGGGGTCACGTAGCCACCGCAGCCTATTCAAGGGCTGACATAGGTGTTGGTGTCGTGGCCAGTGTTGGGGTTGCCTTAGACGGAGCCACCGAGGGCCATCTTGAAGAGACGGAACCATCGAGGGCCATCTATCTTAAGTTTCACCGTCAGTCAGGTCAGCCGTTAACGCTTGCATGGTGTTATCAGCCATATCACCTTTTATTAACCTCAAAAGATGAAGAGATATCGAATAAAACTATTGATTGTTATTAGACTCACCATTGATAAAAGAGAGTGGTGCGAGGAATCTAAAATAAGAGCATTTAGGTGACAAAGTATGAGAAGGGAAGAAAAAACCTCTCATTTAATATTAAGGTAATTTTGAGATTCAAAAGGTAAAATGATAGGAAGAAACTATATTAGTCAAAACTCATACGCAAGCGCACACTTAAACACTAAATGACCATTTAATGGCCATGATTAATAATTTTAGCTCTTTTATATTAAGCAAAATATTGCATGTACTTATTAGTATAAAAAAGATTTGAATTACAAAATTGCTTTGATATGGCATTAGTTTATCAAAAATTCTAGATTTTCGTTATAAGATTCAAAAAAAAATGACCACAACTTATGTTAAAATAAGTTAATAGGTCAAGTCAAAAGCCTAAGAGCAAGCATTTCTTAGTAAAAGTAAGAATAAGCTAACTAGTTTGTTTCTTTATACGACAAATCCTTCAATCTATCCCTTTAACCTAATGAATTCTATAGTTGTTATCATAAAAATTGCCATTCCTATGAGAATGACATCAATCATAAATGTTTATATAGTATATCAATTTTATTTAAAAATATACCGTATCTTAGAGTTTTTTGTCATAATTTATTTTTTCCACATGCATCCCCTTGCAAATTTAACTAGTTTTAAATGGAACCAAAAGAGACAAATTTGATTATAATTTTTTTCAGATTCACTAGCCATATGTGCATTATATGTAGTGCCTTTAAAAACATCCAGATTATAAGTTTCCATCTTTTTTTAAAAAAGTATTTTTATCCCTATAATTTTATTTATATTAGCTTCATATTATATGGTATAAAGACATTTATGATTTGATTTCTTGATTTAATTAGTAAAAGAGTGGACCATATGAGAGAGATTTTATCGAAGCAAGCATGGCAGATGAAAGAAAAGATGGAGGAAATTTTAATTTATTTTAATTAATATTATTATGTGTAGAAAAAAATGGTCACACATGATGAATGAAGAGCTTTCTTGAAATGTATACTTGTTAAGCTAATATGCACTACTACCATAAAAGTTAATGTTTATAATATATATATTATATTATAAAAATTAGTTTTCACATTAGTGATGGGTATAAGTTTGACACATATGTATTCTAAGGAAGCTCTTCATTTGCCATGCATTTCTGGAGACTATCTATTCATGAACCATGTGTCCACGGAGAATATCTCTTACAATGCTCCATAGATATCCATAGTTGGTGGTGGCTTTTTTTCAGCTTCCTCTTGCCACTACATATTTTAATTCTTTGGGCATTCTATATTTAAGTTCATGCTCCATATTCCAAGAAGATGAGGGCATCATCATAGTTATCAACGGAGGAGACAAGCCAAGATCCCAAATAAGCTCATATTTTGTGCTTATCCCATCCCTTCCTTAAAAAAAAAAAAAAACCTTGAATCCAAAATCAAGAATCTCAACTATATATTTTTATATTTTTATATTTTCTTTTTTTTCTTTGAGTTTGCATGGTTAATTAGTGTTGCCGTCGGGATCTGTCCTCCGATTCGGGCGCGATCGGTCTCTTGATCGGGCTTCCTTCTGGACGGACCTACACAGAAGTCCTCATGCGAGAGGCGTTGGGGGTGTCCCTTCGCGGAAGACCCTCCGACACTCAAGTCAGTGGGGATCGACGATCAACAGAAAAGAGGAGAAGGATCTCTCTGGGGAGTCCCTCCAGGGGTGGCCAATCGGGAGCTCTAGGGGAGCGCCGATGAGCAGTGAAAGAGAGAGAGAATCAGTGAGAGTGAGAGTGTGCCAGGAGCTATGTACGGGGGGCTGTGCGCATACCCGAGAGAATCTGGGAGTATCGTATTTATAGGCAATCACCTGGATCTTGAGCGCCTTCTGGAAGGTTCGAAGGTTGTAAGGATACGGAGATGATTCGAATCAAGCTGTTGTAAGGCCGATGGGATCTGTATCTTGTTCGTTGAAGGATCGATGGCTGTGAGGGCTCTCAGATGGCCTGAGATCTGATGAGTGCGTAGGTCCTAGGCCGCTCCTCGATATGATTCTTTGTTTGGGATTCTGTTACGCTAGGCTTGGGCTCTCCCGCATCGGGTTCCACGGAGGTGTGTGTCGAGCCATAGATTGTTCGGGGGTTACTCGGAGGACCAGGCTATTGGTAGCTCGGGGGGAACTGAGCTATGAATGACTTGGGGAAGCCGAGCTATGGGTAGCTCGGGGGAGCCGAGCTATGGGAAATTCGTGGGAGCCGAGCTATGGGTAGCTCGGGGGAAGCCGAGCTATGAATGGCTCGGGAAAGCCGAGCTACGGAAAGCTCGGGGAAGGCCGAGCTATGGGAAGCTCGTGGAAGGCGAGCTATGGGAAGCTCGGGGGAGCCGAGCTATGGGTAGCTCGTGGAAGGCTGAGCTACGGAAAGCTCGGAGGAAGCCGAGCTATGGGTAGCTCGGGGAAAGCTGAGCTATGGAAGTTCGGGGAAGCCGAGCTATGGGTAACTCAGGGGGAGCCGAGCTATGAGAAGCTCGTGGAAGCCGAGCTATGGGTAGCTCGGGGGAGCCGAGCTATGGGTAGCTCAGGGAAAGCCGAGCTATGAATGGCTCGGGGAGCCGAGCTATGGGTAGCTCGGGGGAAGCCGAGCTATGAATGGCTCGGGGAAGCCGAGCTACGGAAAGCTCTGGGAAGGCCGAGCTATGGGAAGCTCGGGGAAAGCCGAGCTATGGAAAGCTCGTGGAAGGCGAGCTATGAGAAGCTTGGGGGAGCCGAGCTATGGGAAGCTCGGGGAAAGCCGAGCTATGGGTAGCTCGTGGAAGGCCGAGCTATGGGAAGCTCGGGGGAAGCCGAGCTACGGAAAGCTTGGGGAAAGCCGAGCTATAGGTTGCTCGGCCCGTTGAACCACATTAGTTAGCTCGTTCTTCATGGGCGTAATGTAGCGGACGGAGGGATGGGGCTGATCTTAGCCCCTTCGCACGGTTATCAATGCAATGACGATTTTACCCCTCAACAATTAGAATAAATTTGATCTTGATTTTATCGTTTTCCTCTCCATGATTGAGAACCATTGGTTCTCCAATTTGGGGATTAGCAATGGTGGTTCTTGAATACTTTGTGATGGACGTTTGATGTTTTCAACAGTGGTTAAAATAATTTCTTTTATTGAAACCATTGCTTTTGTTTTTGGTTATTTTTCTTCTAAGATTCTTTCAACTTTAATGAGGTTACTCTGATTCTTAAGGAGCGAGGGTTCTGGAGCTTGAGAGCCAGAGTTTAAGGTTAATTCATTGTATTTCAGATTCTCCATGGAGTCTCAATTCCATAAGAGCCAGCAGAGGCTTTTATACGATCTTAAGATTTGAATTCTTTCTTTTTCTTTTCTTTTTTTAAAGATATAATTGTCATGCATCTCTTTGAGTTTTCAGCTAATTAGAAAAATAAAAAGTTTCCTTTTTATCACAAATATAGTGTTATCTTGTTTCTTTAATGATTCATTTAGAAATATTTGTTTCTGATCGCCTTTTTTTCAATGTTTTTGGTAAGTTAAATTCCCAAGTAATTACTTAAGTAAAATATTTTTTATCTTTTTCAAATATCTCTATACAATTATAATTTTTCTTTCATTACTACTCCTACATTGTTCCTCTCATCTTTGGCTATGAAAACCTTCCTCTGTCTCTCACACTCTCTATTACTTAAAGTCTATCTTTGTGCTTGCTTGAATGCATGTTTTATCTTCTATTTCTATGGTATTTATGTGACATGTTTAAAAGTATTTTGTTGAATTTCTTCTCAGCGTGCCATGATATGATGCTCTCTATTTTTTGTCTAATCCTTCACCGTTCTATGGTTGGTTGAGTATAGAATTTATATAGTTTGGCAATAGATTAACCATTAACCATCAAACTGGCCCTCCTTTGGTGCGATTGATTTCATTTTATATAACAAAACAAAAATACATCGATTAGGGTTTCATTAATTTTCCTTTTCTTGTATCTCATCGAATAATTAGACTCACAAAAGAAGAACCATGGCCGGCAGTTCGAAGAACAGTGAAACATGATCATCCCGTGCTAAGGTTACTAACTGGACTGATGAAGAGAATAAAATCTTGTCAAGATTACTGAAGAAGGAGTTTCTTAGCGGTGGTACAATCAAAAATACATTTACCAAGCTGCACTCCTTCGAGTTCTAGAATGGTTCAATATGGAGGCTAAAACCAACTATAGTGTTCAGAATATGCAAAATAGAATGAAGAATTTAAGAAAACTATTTCACCAATATCATTACTTGGCAACTTTGTTTGGTTGGGGTTGGGACCCCGAGAGATAAATCCCAGCCAATACTGATGAACAGTGGGACAATGTGATCTCGGTAAGCAAAGCAATCCATGTTTCTTACATTTGCATTTACTTTAAATAAACTGAAGCTAATTGTATATTTGGGTGTATAATAGGTCAATAAGGAACCGATATATTGCAGGGACAAGCCTTTCACACCATTTGAGGATATGCTCATATGGTATGGAAGGCAAGTTGCTACCGGTGGAAGGGCTGCGACACGCATTGATTACACTCCTTTACAAGCAATTCCAGCTCTTCAATCGTCAGACATTACAATTTCAAGGACTAGTGGCCCTCCTCTATTTACTCATTCCGATGACTGCTATTTTAATGAACCGAATTTACATAATGATACTGACAATGATGTGATCCATATAGATCTTGAGGGAGGAGGAGACTCCGATGATTCTATTGTTTCCTCTAGACATAGGATGGATGATATTGGACCTTCACCAATCCTACAATATCAATCTGACAACCCTTTTGTTAATCCTAGTGATTCGACCTTTGATGGTGCAGCATCAAGACAAGAGGCCGCGTCAGGATACTACCCCTACAACACAACGACGTAGAAGAGTTGGAGGGGTAGACAGACTAAAAATATTAGAGGATTTGAAGCGACAATCTTCACAGTATTTGGAGTTCTCACAACAAGTTCTTGAACTAGAGAAGAAAATGTTGGCTGTCTAATTAGAGAAGGCAGAAATGGAAGCTTCATATCGTATCGACAAGTGCGTATTGAAGTTTTTTAGCTTAAATTTATCGATCGAAGACTTTTCAGTGATGTCTAACATCTTGTGTCAATCTTTGGAGACTCGTCATTTATTCATGATGTTAGAAGGAGAGTAAATTTAAGGTTTTGTTAATTACTACTTGAATCGTCATTGAGGTCTTTGAACTTGTTGTGTACCCTTCTTTGGTATATGTAATGATGTGATTTGCTTGCTTAATTTGATGAGACATTTGATGGATACGTAACCTATGTCATTCTAATATCATTGACATGTTTAATTTGATGTTGAATGTACCAATATTTTTTTGTGCTAATGATATTTGTATGGAATGTAGTGCTTTGTTTCAATTTGATTGTCAGCACATATTAACGTGCTTATGTACTGTGGTTGTTGACCTATGATAAATACATATTTTATTTTCTTGTAAATGTAGCTGGTGTCTTTGCAATTAACATGGCAAGTAATTGATTTGCTTTAATTGAAACTATGGAGTCAATGCTACTTGATGATGCCATTATGATCGCAATGTTGGAAGAGTTAATGAGATCAGATGAAGAGACCTCGTGTCGTCAAAGGGTTCCATGCCATACTTAACAATTTAGCGGTGCAAACATTATTCGAGACATTTTGAATGATCATTATGACCGTAGCTACTGGTACCTTAGAATGAGCACACAGATGTTTTGAATTTTCAAAGACAAAGTTGTTGATATGGGGTCCCTAAAATCGGGTAGGATAGTGGAACTTGATGAGCAATTGGCCATCTTTTTGTCATGTCTAGGTCATGATCAATTGAATAGGATTATTCAGGAGACCGACCAGCATTCGAAAAAGACGATAAGTAGGTATTTCCACAAGGCTATGGATGCTGTATTGCATTTGCAAATGAGTTCATTCAATTTCCATCAAATGATTCATCGGTATATCCGAAGATAAGAGATAATCGAACTTTCTATCCATTCTTTAAGGTAACGGTCTAACATTAAGAATGACTTGTATCATCAACTACATTTCATATGCTTTTTTGAAAAATTTCTTTGAATGTAGGATGCAATTGGTGCCATAGATGGCACGCATATAAAGGTCATCTACCTAAGGAGGATCAACCTCGATTTCGCAATCGAAAGAACGCTATATCTCAGAACATAATGGATGTTATATCTTTCGACTATATGTTTATGTTTGTGTGCGTTGGATGGAAAGGATCGATAGCGGACATGAGAGTTTTGAAGTGGTGCTATAACCATGAAGGATTTACAGTTCCCAAAGGTATATTTATGAAATCATAACCACATTGCCTGAATGATAACAATTCACATGTTTTTGTTTACGTGTGCTTAGTGTAAATATATGCAGGAAAGTATTACTTGGATGACTCAGAGTATGCGAATGCAGATCAATTTTTGGGACCGTATAGGGGTACTAGATATCATCTTAGTGCTTTTCATACATCCGCACCGGGTCGGCAAAATTATGAGAACTATAAGGACCTATACAACGATCGGCACGCACAACTGTGTAACTATATAAAAAAGGCTTTTGGGATTTTGAAGAAACGATTCAAGATTCTTCGATTGTCGCTGCCTTACCGGTTCGAAGTTCAAAAAAAATTATTTTGGCTTGCTGCATCATACATAATTTATCCAAGAACTCAAGGCAACGATAAGTATTTCAATGCTAATGATATCAATGACTCACTAGATGATAGTAAGCAATTAAGTTTCAACCCATTGGTCAAGATGAATTAATGAGGGGTGAACATAAGAGGGATTGTATTGCTAACGCAATGTGCAATAATTATATTAAAAGTATGATTTAATCTGAAGCTTGTAATATTCTTACTGTTTCAGTGATTTCATGCTGGATATGACATTTTCTAATCATTCTATCCTTTGCAGGATCATCCATAAGAGACGGAGGTCCTAGCAAAGAATAGGATTACTTTTGTTTGCTACCTTGTCCTCATAATTCCCTTCTATTTGTATTCGTTGGATGCAAAAGAGAAATCGTTAGGGAGTGGGATGATTGCAAGGCATTGATCAATAGCTTTCCGAATAATAAACACAAATGGTACAATGCATGGCATGAAGTCCAAGCTGCTTTTCTTGAATGATGCCTCACACCTGAAGTTTGGGAAAGCCTTGATGACATGCCGAGTGGCCCTCTAGCGAGGATGCAGCTAGTGCAGCTAGTTCCACCAATTAGGGGAGTTGACAATGGTGGGACAGTGATTAATGAGAATAGGGGTGGAATGAGGCCTACTTCAATGGTCCTATATGGAACTTCCTTTTTATTTCAAGATTTCTTATCAGATTTGCTCACTGCCGTTGGATGAAGTAAAAACTTTTACTTGTTGTTTGCACTCGAATATCACTGGTCCTATGATAAGTACATATTTTTATTTTATTACGATGTTCTTAAATTATCGTCAACAAATTGTATTAGATATTTTCATGTGATGACTTTATGCTTCTAGCTATATAATTTGATGCAAATTCTATATGCAGGTTACCAATGTTGCCATGTATCGTGGGCAACCGATACCGACATGTTGCCATGTATTGGGGGCAACCAATACCTGCATGTTGCCATGTATCAGGGGCAACTGACCTGCCAATGTTGCCTTGTTCATATGATTCCAAAATTTGTGTGTGGGCTGTGATATTATTTTGAGCCTATTCAATTCAATTCGGCAATGATGATAGGGACTTTTTATTTGTTTTGATGCTCAATGTGTGGGATATGATATCATAACTTGGAGGGCATTTCTAAATGCAACCATTGTGAAGCATATGTTTGACATCCTATCGAGTAAAGGGCCATGATGTTAGGCAACTCATAGCATTTCTTGACTCGGATGCATGCAAATTGTAACCGTCAGGAAATAACAGCTGATAATATCTTTTTGAGCCAACTCAATCTATGTTATATTATGCATGCTGATACTTGAGTTTGATACATAAACTTGGTGTGTTCACAATAAATTAATGTTGTGGCTGTGTTGACCAAATAGGTTTTTTTTGTTTTTTTTTTCATCTTGGTGTCTGGGAGATCAAACAGGATCTATGGCTTGTAACAGCAGAAGATGGGGCTTTAGAAGTATATTTCTGGGCATATGAGTTGTAGCTGAGCTTCTTAGCGTTCAGGGATTTGGTTCTTGTGTTTGCAAGCTGTAATATTCGATTCTGGAAAGAGTTTAATGCTTGTACTTAATTCTTAGTAAGAGCGTAAAACCATCACTAGGACTGTGGATGATTCTCAGCTGGAGAAGTTATCTACTTCTATTTTGGTGTTGTTGAGCTTGCTGAATCTTGAAACAGCCAAGCTAAAATTTGGAAGAACTTGCTATGGTGGATGGTGAAATATCATTTGGCCACTGGTTGGTGTGGTGGAAGGTGGCATCTGTTGTGAAGGATCTTTATTTTGCAATAAACTACTTCTCTGACCTGTTATAAGTGGTGTTAAAAAGCAACAGTTGGTCGCTGCATTACTATGGCTATGGAAAATATAAGCTGGAAGCAACAAATACATGGATTAATTATCAGTAAGTGGTATAGGGGTTGTTGGTTGGTTTACACATAGCTTCCAACAAGACCAGCCTTGCATCGTCCCTAGGGCTAGGTAGGAGATGAATTCTGCTAGTCTCTTCATTCTAAGTTTATGGAGTTGGCTAATTTTGATTACGGTTCCATGTTTCAGGTATATCAGGGGCACTACTGGGCGTGATGGGTTCTCGCTTCAAGAAGTCTGGGAAGATATTTTCAGCAGGTGTTGTATCTCTTGTGTCTTTAATCATGGTTGGTGGCTATTTTCATTGATTTCTGCATAGCATACATGCATGATAACTGCTATCAGTGGACTGTGGATCTAAAACCTATTGTAAATGATCCTTTAGCGGGCCTGTCTAGCTCTCAAAAGTTTTTGTCCTTGATCGATGATGGTCAATCTACTATTGAAAACAGTTAATTGGTTTGTAATAAGTGCTTTTCATGACTCTGACTTACTCTCATAGTTGATTACTTTTATGTTTCCGAAAATTGTACAAAAGGGTTTTACTTGCATTCGATTTGCTGAAATGAACTTCACTTAGCTGTAATAGCATGCATGCTTAGATTTTCTGTTGTATACAACATTTTAGTTGAGGAGGAAAAATTCATTCGCAGGTATTTCTGCCATTTCTTTCACACTTCCAATTTGATTCATCTCTTGACAGAAGAACATATTTCGAAAAAAAGGCTTCTAATTATTCACCTGTGTAAGGAGATGCCAATTTTTGAACTTCAAACCACTGTAAGGTGCTAAATATCATTAATTTACCACTTAGTACTTTTTTTAGTAATTAGCTAAAAGCATCTAAACATCCAGTTTATAGCTTTTGAAAAAGGATTATTTGTTGCTTGGTAATTATTTTTGCTTGATCTCGGCTTCAGTTCATTATTTTTTTAATCGGTTGTTAACAACTTAGTAATTTTAATATCCAACTAGATACATTATTAGTTCAGTTAAATTAATTTTTTTAATTTAATATGATTGAAATATGTGTTTGAAATAAGAAATAAGGGGATATCTAGAATATCCCTCCTTATTCCCAAAGGTAGTGTTTGGATGTAAAAGTTATTACGACTGTGTTTGGATGCCAAAAATTTATTACGGCTATGTTTGAATTCCCTATTTCCACCTAGAATAGGGCCTTATTCCACCTTATTCCTTCAAACAGCATAAAAAGGCATGTGAGCCCCATAGAAAATCTTATTCCCATCAACGCTGGTATTCCTGTTTTGCTATTCCATGGTACCCCATGAAATAGCACGTTTTCTCAGTCAATGTATTCCAAGGGCAGCCGTGGAAGGGAAAAAGGGAAATAGCTCGTGAAGCCTCGTTCTTCATCCATTCCCCAAACTAGGGTTTGAGAGCGGCGATCTCATCGGCGACCGATCTTGGCTTCCAGAAGCTATCCGGCAACATCCCGGAGTTGTAGGCTTCCGGTCCACCTCAGGCGTGAAGTGCACAGTACCGAAGGTAGTCTTTGTCTTCAATCCCTTTCGTCTCCGAAGGTTTCGTGGTTGATTTTTTTGTTTTAAATTGTCATTTTGCAGTTGTAATGCTCCTCCATTTGATCGCTGGATTTGGTTTTGTTTTTCATTGATGGTTCTTTGGAGGTTGTCGCTTGTTTTCTTGACAGAGAGAAGGAGCTACCGTCTCCTATGTCACAATGAAATCTTATTTTTATAAAATTTCTTTCTTTTTATTTTTTTTTCCTTCCTTCGCATGAACCAAACAAAGTCAGTAGGAACATTTCCTATTTCACCATGGATTAAAAACCCTTGGCTATTAACATTCCAAAATAGGCTTCTAGGTTATTCCCGGCACATTTATCAAACAATCTTTTGAAATCCTAAAGAATATGTTGTTATCTCATCCTAAGGTCTCATTTGGTAAATTATAGACTGATTTATGGGAAAAAATTTTCATTCATATCAGGGGATGGCACTTTTTTATGACTGCAGCTTATGTGGTTTCTCTGGCGATGAGGAGTTTAGAAATATTATTGTGTTTGTTGACTTTTCTCAACAATACCAATGTATTGATTTTCTTTAAAACTTGGCATAGGCCATTCAATCCACAAAACATGAGTTTAACGTTAGTGCCATCCACAAAACATAAGTTTAAACTTAACCAATCATGATTATTGTTTTGCATAAAAAAAGACCACTTGTAATGTCCCTGTTCAACATAGCAAAATATCATTATTGTGTTTATTTTTTCTACTTTTCTCACGGGAATCTCTCTTTCTTTCATTATGCAGAATGAAACTTTTACCCATTGAATATGATTGATGTTGGTGTTTGTATGATATTGAAAGACTAAATCATTTGCATAAAAATATTACTTTATCAAGAATGAAACTTTACAAAAATGATAGCTGATTTATAAAACTTCAATTAGCTATACTTATTAAGATTGATTAGATCTTAACCAACTCCATCTTCAAAATTACACTTGGCCATTATATTCAAACCATAGATTTTAGGCAGCATATAAGATTTAATGTGCAAATCTCTTTCTTGTATTTGCTTACATTGCTGATCCATTTATCCATGGCCTTATAATAATGCGTTCCATGCTTGTTACAAGTGGTTTACAGAAATCTGGAATAACAATTAGTAGTAAGATGGTAGTGTATTTCAGTTGATTTGTGTAAGATGGTTGATTTGAGATCAAGACTCGATTAGATCTCATACATTGTCCACTTTTGGTTCTTGTTATGAAATTATTTTCATTTTTGTCAATGGAATGATTTTCTTATTTTAGAACATGTCTTTGTTATTATTAATTTTGCTTCATTTGTCAAGCAATTATAACAATAAATATTTCCATTCTGACAATTTCTCAATGTTTTGGGTCCTATAGATAAGATGCCTAAATCAAAAAAGATAGTCAACCTGTACATGCGAGAGAAGGATCAAGTCGTACTAGAGCATTTGAGTGTCAGTTGGATGTTACAGCTGGCTGCATTTTGTATCTACATTCTATGAACTCTCTTGTATCTACATTCTTGTATCTACATTTTAACTATACTGCAGCTTCATATTGTGCTAGTATTGTCTCTTGTACAAAGATAGAGTTGATTATCAGTTTGTGGTGCTGATTCTTGTCACAGGAACATGGTTTATTGTGTCAATATCGAATGCTGGGACAAAGCTGCTATCTTAAGTGATGTTGTCCGCATGGTGACTCAATTGGGATCCATTTTGGAACCAGGAAAGCCACCGAAAGCGGACAAACTGCTATCTTAAGTGATGCTGTCGGCATGGTGACTTACGCAATGAAGCACAAAAGCTGAAAGATTAAAATGAGTCTTTAGAGAAGATCAAAGAATTGAAAGAAGATTTGAATTTATCTTTCATCTACTTCACTGTATCCATGGTCAATGTGTTTGAACCTATAAATTGTATGAGAAAGCTGTCCAGGAATTTTTTTACATATGTTACAAATATTTTCACATCCATTGTACTGTACGGACATGGAATTTGTTGATTGTATTATAGAGTCTTTTACTACACATGCATTTCATAGCTTGATATATGGCTCCTGGGTGTGATATCTTTATCATTATATGCATCTGAATAGGTTGTTATGGGATGTACATGCTTAAGATCTATTGTATCAGAGCTTAGGATTTACATAGGTGTCATCAACTGAGGACTGTCTATAAGATTGGTTTATCCTTTTCCAATATCTAAATTGGTTTGAATGATGATGTGATTTATTATGCTCTATTATTTTGCCATAAACAAGGTTAATATGACTGACTGACTATTGAGTTTTGCAATCAAGGTTCATGTATAGGTAACATCTAATGGCAGACTGCGATTTTGTAAACAGGGCAAGCTATCGACGTCGTGGTGCCCGCCTTGTACTCTTTTATTAAAATCAAATCTAGCATTTCTTTGATTGAAAATATATGTACTGGTTTCCGATTCTCAAATTTTAAGTTTCATTCCAAATATGTATTTCTAAACTATTTAATTTGTTGCATTGTACGTTAAGCTCGAAGCCCCTTCGCTATTCAAAACCATGCCAAGTACACGAATATTTAAAAAAAATTCCACATGTTGGTGTAATTATTAAGATTAGTAACTATATATACTTATTTTCTTACATTTTTTATTATGAAATTTAAATTAAATTAATTTATTTTAAATAATAGTATAAAATTAATAAATTAATATGTTAAATTTTAACAAAATAATTTATTTAAAGCTATATAAATTATTATAATTTAATAATATTTAAGTTTTATATGTGGAAAAAATTCTTATTTTATTTATTATTAAAAAATAATTTATTAAAGTCAATGTAATAAAAATTAAATTGATAAACCATTTTTTCTTCTCATTTGGGTCAAGCGGTATGTTTGGGATTTCTAAAAAAAATTTATCTATTCTTAATGGAATACATGCTTATTCCCATGTCATCCAAACATCATTTGGAATAACACTGCATTAATTGCACTGAAATAATATGAAATATCAGATTTTCATCCAAACAGAAATCTGAAATAATAAGGGAAATAAGAGAAATTTGTATTCCTATTCCCAGAATAACTTTTTGACATCCAAACACTGCCTTTATGTTTGTGTTTCTCCTTATAGCGAAGCAGTAGCATCAGCAACTCGTTGTTATCAGCTAAGGCAGAAGGTCTGGGATTCAGCCCTTTTCAACAATGTGGATGCAAAGATCACAACCGCGAAGCGTGCCACAGCAGAGCTTCTTCTCCGCCCACACTACCTTGACAAGTATGTGGAAATAAAAAATGTCAGACGAACGCTGATCAAGCTTCGAAGCCAATTATAATTTGGTTAAACACCAAGAGCACACCTCTTCGATTTAATTTAAGAATGATGGATGAATTGAAAGTGCACACTTGAAGTTTAATGGAATTTTGGAAAAGGATTTTTTGAATTAAAAAAGGATAATTACCAAGCATATTCAATTTGTGGTAAATTGATGATTGGCTTATTTGAGTGTCCATGACCTTGAAATGGCAGCAAAAGAGCATAGAATGGTCATAGTATGTCATTCCTAGTGCACTGCATGCAATTCATTTAAGAAAAATCAATGCTAAATACCGATTGCTAAATTTTTTTTAACATTTTTCAACATTATACAACATATTAATAAGAAATAATTAACTTATATAATCAATAATTAATATATAACATTGCATATAACTAGAAATAACACATTTTAATGTCACAAAATTCATATCAAAGATACAATATAAAATTATTTTGAAGGCACATGCTACCTCTTACCAGCAATAGTGGCCGGAAGGGAGGCGACGACGAGAAGATCGACCAGGGGGCGAGGGCGGGATAGGGGAATCGAGCGGGGGGGGGGGGGGGGGGGCGGAACTGGCTAAGGGGGAGTGGAGGGAACTGGCCAAGGAGGGCCGGGACCGAGGGGCTCAGGGGGAGCCGGCCAAGGGGAGAGAGGAGGGGCGAGGGGGGGGCTGGAGGGAACTGGTCAAGGGGGGTGAGGGAGAGATGGGGGGCCGAGGGGGGCCAGGGGGGAGTGCCGGCTGGGGGGAATCGGGCAAGGGGCGAAGAGCCGAGGGGGGCCGGGGGGAGGGCGGAGCCGGTGAGCAAGTAGGGCCCAACGAAGGGCTGAAGAGGGGGATCGGGCAAGTGGGGTGTTGGTCCAGATAGCAACCCAAGAGGGGAGGGTGAATTGTGTTTTTCAAAAATTTAAACTCTTTGAAAAAAGGCCCCCAGCGGAAATAAAAACTTAGATTCACACAAATTAAAACAGAGTATGCACAAATAGAGAGTTAAGGATAAAGAGACAATCAAGGCAAACACAAGAGATTTTATAGTGGTTCGGTGTACCTACACCTACGTCCACTCCCAAGTATCTCTTGGGTCCACACTATAATCAATCTGATTACAGCAGAGTTGTTTTGCAAGCTCACAACTCGAACTTGTTGTTATCCCGGGTGCACAACGAACCCAGCTAGTTTTCAAGGCTCACCAGCACAAAACCTAACACCACAAGCTAATGCTTGCACAAGGCTAATAGCCTCAACTGAATCAATCACCAGATTGACCCAGCAAACAATATTTGTTTTACAAGATAAACAGCTCCTCCAATGAGCAAATATACAATAATGAAACAAGAATAAAAGTGTTGGCCCAGATGGCAACCCAAGAGGGGGGGGGGTGAATTGGGTTCTTAAAAATTTAAGTCTTTTTAACTTTAGTTGATTAGTTAGCTAAATGTGCAAGTGAGAGGCTAACTTTAATCAATGCACAAGCAAATAATAAAGAGAGATAGAGAGAGAGAAAATATAGAACGACAAACACAAGATAATTTTATAGTGGTTCGGTGCAACCAACACCTACGTCCACTCCCAAGGTTCACTTGGGTCCACACTATAATCTCTTCGATTACAGCCGAGTTGTTTTACAAGTTCACAACTCAAACTTGTTGTTTTCCCGGGATCACAACGAACCCAGCTGGTTTTACTCGGGCCCACCAGCACAAAACCCTACACGTTGTTTTTCACGGGGTCACAACTAACCCAACACAAGCACTCCGGCTTGCAACGAGGTATAATAACCTCCACTGATTCAATCCACTGATTGAATCAGCAAACAACCAGAATAACAGAGTTTAAATATTGAAATGCTCCCCTTGAGCAAATATACAAATAAAGTATAAAGGGTTAGAAAAGCCTGATAAGATTACAGATGGTTGTGGCTTTGGCTTTCTTCCTTCTCCTCTTTAACTCCTCTTGAAGTATTGAATCAGGCCTCAGCAAGATTCTTGACCGTTTGAAAACTTTGGAGTTGAGATGAAGCTTTTTCTCCTTTTGTTGAATGTTGAAAATCCTCCGATTTGATCTTTGAAAAGCTTTTGGATTTTCTTTTGGCTCTTGTGGATTGATGATCTGGAGTAGATGAAACTTCCTCTTTGATTTCACTCCTTTTGAATCACTCTATTTTGAACTAGAAGATTTTTCCAATAAGCTCTGTTTTTCCCTCTTTTGAAAGATATTCTTTTCTCTCTTTTTGATTTTCTATTTCATTTTTTTGATTTGAAAAGGGCTCCTCTATTTATAGATTCTGCAAAAATATATCCGTTAGAAACACAGAAAAATAGCCGTTATTTGAAAATCTTACCGTTGGAGCTGATGTGTCATCGTGAAAAATCGCGTCCAGATTCCGTGGAGTCGGCTCGAGCTTTGTAGGAGTCGGCTCGCACAGTCGATTCCAGAAACGCCTAACTTTCAGGGGTCGACTCGCGATATGCGGGGAGTCGACTCGAGAAGTGCTCAAAAATGAGCCTTTCTGCCGTCTGAGTCGAGTCGGCTCGCACAGTCCATGAGTCGGCTCGCGAAGGTTCAGGGGTCGACTCTTGAAAACTCAAGTGTCGACTCTGGACAACATTGAAAAACAGATTTTTGGGGAGTCGACTCGGAAACCCTTGAGTCGGCTCGGGAGCGATACAAAAATCAGAAAAATGTTCTGATAGACTTTAAAACTTGTCCCAAATAAATTTAAATATAAATGTGATTTGAATAGAATTGATATGACATTAAGCATGAATTCAAGACATGTTTCAAGAAATCATGATTGATATAACATGTAAAGAATTCCTTTTTGAAATCTTCAATATAGAGTTTGAAACTTCTCTTTCAAATTGATTCAAAACTCAGTGAATTTAAACATTTAGAGTCCATTGCTTTCCTTTTGAATAAGCTCAAGGTTTTGATAAATAAACTCATTGTTTCCTTTAAAATACTCATGGCTTTTGGAAATCATCAAAATCAATAAAGTTGGGGTAAATATTTTTCAATAATTTCTCAACAATCTCCCCCTTTTTGATGATGACAAAAACATTGAGTATATGCATTATAAATTGAAAATTTATGATACCAAAATCAACTTTTGTGTTCATGGAAAGGCTCCCCCTCAATGAGGTAGCTCCCCCTATGAACCTCAATTTTATAATTCATTCAAAATTTTTAAAATTCAAAAACTTAAGCAAATAAACCTTTTTCTTTATGAAATTCAAATTATCTCTTCCCCTTATATGAAACATATATTTTCTTTTTCTTATTTAATTCTCTCCCCCTTATTTAATTAGGGCAATTAAAAGCATATAAGGTTTAATGATGATATACGATTAAATCATATAAATCTCTCCCCCTTTTTTGTAATCAACAAAAAGGTTGAGATGCATCAGAGCATCAACTTGATTAAATTCATTCGAATTCATTCAGCATCTAAGTTATCAATTGAGTATTGAGATTCAAAATTATATCAAATTAAACATAAGCATTCAAGGATATTCAAAAGTACTCATAATTGAAATGAACATAACTTTTCTCATTACTTCAAAAGTATGTCAAATTACATCAAAATGTAACACAAGCTCATTGTAATGAAATTAAACTAACTTAATTCATCAAAGTTCAAATACAGTCATATTAAAACAAAACTTCCTAGATACAATCTAGTAAGGAAATCTAGAAATACAAAGTATCAAAATCATTTGACACGCTTGAAAATTAAACTCTTTAAGTGTCCAATCATTTTCATGATATCATCCTTTGTGATTTGTTAAAGTCATTCATAGTTACTTGAATCTGATCAACTGCTGCATCAATATCTGTTCTTAACTGATTGGTTCTATCAAGATACACATTGGATCCATCAGCTATCCCTTGAAGTCTTTCAAATATCTTCTTAAGCTCAGCATTGAGTGAATCCACATGGGTACCAATAGAAAATGAAAATAAGTCAAGTCTTGAAATAATGTCTTCCTTTAATTCTCTAATGTCTTCTCTCAATTGATCAATTTCATCTTTCCTTTGATTATCAAATTCTGCAAACATAGATCTAAGTTGACATAACTGCTCATCTAAAAATCTCACAGAAGAAGATGAAGTCTGAGGTGGAGGAGAATAATGCATGCTAGGTCCTGCCTCAGACGGTCCAGCAACAGAAGGTCCAACCTCGACCTCAGCTCCAATGTCTTCAACTCTGTCCTCCGCTCTAACATCTTCTTGACCTTTTCTTATCCAACTACCATTAACTTTCTTGAAGCCCATGCGGTGAATAGTGGCCAATGAATAGTAGTCAGTATGTCTCAAATTTTTCTGGGCTCACTATCACTAATTTCAATTCCTTGGCTTCTGAATAACTGAGTCAAGATCATGCCATAGGGAAGACAGGATTTCCTCTTACTCCCACAATCAGCTATATACCATAATATCATGATGGGTAAGTTGATTGGCTTGCCTGAAACTACAGCATCCATAACAAAGATATCCCTCTCAGACAAGTAGTCAAAACGGCCTGTCTTAGGGAAAAGAATCCTGCTGCAGATGTTGTGAAGCAATCTTAAGTCCAGTGGCAGCTGATTGGCAAAGACTTCTTCAAATCCCTCAAAATTTCTATTCAATAATCTGTGAGGGCAGGAGACCTATCCTCTGGGTCAAAAGTGGAAGGTCCAGATAGGGGTAAGTCCAATAACTTAGAAAGAATGACGGCAGTGACATTCAAACCAATTCCTCTAACAGCTGATCAAACCATTGTCCCCTCTAGTCAAATTTCTATAAAACTCTTTAACTAATGCTGGGTATGTTGGGCAGTCTAAGGAGCATATCTTTTCAAATCCCATTTCTTTCAACTGTGACCCTACAAGCAATCCCTCTCTCAAACAAATCAAATCAAACTTCCTTCCTATAGTAATGACTCTACTCGCAAGATCTACCTGAGGAGTAGTGGCAGTAGGAGCAGGCGAATCGTCCGAAGAGGAAGCAGGCGAAGAGTCCGGAGTCGGCTCGCGACGGGTCGACGCACGGTCTTCTTCCTTTTCATCCCGCACGGCTACTACTAGCTCCACGGGTTTTGGGGGCCATTGAATCAAAGTGGAATGATTGTTTAAGGATTTTGGAAGATTTGGAAGGTTTGAAGGGTTTTGGAGGGTTTTGAAAATGATTTGGAATGATTAGAATCGATCGATGGGTCGGCTCGTGCCCTAATAAAGCGATTTGGGACCACGTCGAGTCGACTCGCGCAAAGCGTAGAGTCGGCTCGGGTAAGTCACAGAGCAGACTCGATCTCGAGTCGACTCGCTCAGAGAAGGGGTCGACTCCTGAGTTTCAGCAGAAACTCGAGTCGACTCCGATACTCTCGAGTCGGCTCCGAGACCATTTCAGAGTAAAAAATCGAAATTTTTAGAGTGTCTGAAATGAACCCGGATTTGATCTTTGAGTATGATTAAAAATCAGGATTTGATAGATCAAATTGATATGAGTTCTAGATAAAATTTCCTTAAGATTTTGAGAAAT
This sequence comes from Calamus simplicifolius, assembly GCA_900491605.1. Taxonomy (NCBI): domain Eukaryota; kingdom Viridiplantae; phylum Streptophyta; class Magnoliopsida; order Arecales; family Arecaceae; genus Calamus; species Calamus simplicifolius. The sequence goes on from UESW01004866.1 coordinate 594,286, forward strand.
TGAAAGAACTCTAGATATATTTCCTTAGAGGTTTCAAAATCTATTCAAAAGGATTACAAATTCCTAACTCTCCTCTAAGATAACAAAATCTTTCTTCGCTTAAAGGTTTTGTAAAGATGTCAGCTAATTGTTCTTCAGTGTTTACATAATCTAAACAAATTTCATCATTAGCTACATGTTCCCTTATAAAATGATATCTAATTTCTATGTGTTTTGTCCTTGAGTGTTGAATTGGATTTTTAGTTAAATTGATTGCGCTAGTATTATCACATTTATGGGTGTTTATTAAGTGTGATACCATAGTCTTCAAGTTGTCGCTTAATCCATAGGATTTGCGCACAGCAACTTCCAGCTGCTACATATTCAGCTTCAGTAGTTGATAATGCAACTGAATTTTGCTTTTTGCTAAACCATGTGATTAAGTTACTTCCTAAGAAATGGCATGCACCACTTGTGCTTTTTCTATCTAATTTACATCCAGCATAATCAGAATCTGAATATGCAATTAGGTTTAATGTTGAGTCTCTAGAATACCATAAACCTACATTTTTTGTTCCATTAGATATCTTAATATTCTTTTAACAGCTATTAAATGTGATTCTTTAGGTTCAGATTGAAATCTAGCACATAAACATACTGAAAACATAATATCTGGTCTACTTGCTGTTAATAAAGAAGGGATCCGATAATACCTCGATAATACTTTTGATCAACCTTTTTACCTTCTTCATCTTTGTCCAGCTTGCATGAAGGACTCATTGGAGTTCCGAGGGGTTTCATTGTTTCCATACCAAACTTTTTGAGTAGTTCTCTTGTGTATTTGGTTTGGTTGATAAAGATTCCCTCCTTGCATTGTTTGATTTGGAGTCCAAGGAAGAAGTTGAGTTCTCCCATCATGCTCATCTCGAATTCTCCCTGCATCAACTTTGCAAATTCTTGACAAAGAGAATCGTTAGTAGCACCAAAAATAATGTCATCTACGTATATTTGTACTACAAGTAAATCTTTACTTTTTCTTTTCAAAAATAGGTTTTATCAACATTTCCTCTTGTAAAATCATTTTCTATTAAGAATTTACTTAACCTATCATACCAAGCTCTAGGTGCTTGTTTCAAACCATATAAAGCTTTGTGCAATTTAAAAACGTGATTTGAAAATTCATGATCTTCAAAACCTGGTGGTTGTTCTACATAACTTCTTCATTTATAAATCCATTTAAAAATGCGCTTTTAACATCCATTTGAAATAAGTTAAAATTCATATGACATGCAAATGCAAGTAAAATCTAATGGCTTCTAATCTAGCTACAGGTGCAAAGGTTTCATCAAAATCAATACCTTCTTCTTGATTATATCCTTTGCAACTAATCTAGCTTTGTTTCTAATTACAATGCCATTTTCATCTAATTTATTTCTAAAAACCCATTTTGATCCTATTACTGAATGATTTTTAGGTCTTTCAACTAAAGTCCAAACATTATTTCTAGTAAATTGATTTAGTTCTTCTTGCATTGCTAACATCCAATTATTATCTTTTCAGCTTCTTCTATAGTTTTAGGTTCTATTTGAGATACAAATGCAAGATGATTACTAATATTTCTCATATGATCTAGTTCTTATTCCTTGAGATGGATCACCTATAATCAATTCCTTAGGATGACTATAAGCATATCTCCAATCTCTTGGAAGATCTATATCATTATGATCATTATTAACATCATCATCCTTATGTGAATCATCATCTTTAGCCTCTTGTTCATGATCAGAAGATACTTCAATATTAAGTTTTTCAAGATCTTTTTCAATTATGTTTGTATCTTCCTCATCATCAATCTTTTCAGATCCAGTTGCTAAAGATTCATCAAAAACTACATGAATGGATTCTTCTACTACTAAGGTTTTCTTGTTAAAGATTCTATATGCCTTACTAGTTGTTGAATAACCTAGAAAAATTCCTTCATCAGATTTAGCATCAATTATGAATGAAACATTTACATCCAAATGCATGAAAGTATTTTATATTTGGTTTTCTTTCATTCCATAATTCATAAGGTGTTTTCTTTAATATTGGTCTTATTAAGCTCTATTTAAGATGTAACATGCTGTGTTAATTGCTTCCGCCCAAAAATACTTTGGTAAGTTGCTTTCACATAGCATGGTACGGGCCATGTCTTCTAAGTTCTATTTTTTCTTTCAACTACACCGTTTTGTTGTGGAGTCCTAGGGGCTGAAAATTATGATTAATTCCATTTTCAGAACAGAAATTTTCAAATAAGTGATTTTCAAATTCAGTTCCATGATCACTTCTTAGAGATACTATGGTAGTGTTTTTCTCATTTGTGACTTTCTTGAAGAATTTCAGGAATATCGAGAAAGTCTCATCTTTGTGAGCTAAAAACATTACCCAAGTATATCTAGAGTAATCATCTACAATCACTAGACCATATTTCTTTCCTCCTAGACTTGTGGTTCTAGTTGGTCCGAAAAGGTCCATGTGAAGTAGCTCTAGGGCCTAGAAGTTGAAACAATGTTTTTAGATTTGAAAGAACTTCTAGTTTGTTTTCCAAATTGACATGCATCACAGATTTTATTATTTTCAAAATCTAATTTAGGTAAACCTTTAACTAAATCCATTTTAATTAGTTTTGAAATAAGGTGTGTGCTTGCATGACCTAATCTACGATGCCACAACCAACTAATATCATTTATGTTAGCATTGTCAGCAATTAGGCAATGACTACTTTAGATAATTTGTCTAAGTCAACTAAGTATACATTGCCATGTCTATAACCAGTAAAAACAATGCTATCATCAATAGAATTAGTTACAGTGCAAATAGAAGATTTAAAGAAACATTAAAGTTTTATCACATAATTGCTTATACTAATTAATTATGCTTCAAACCATCAACATAAAGTACATTATCAATAAATATAGATGGAGTTATGCGAACTTTACCAAGGCCCATAATTTGACCTTTACCGTTATCGCCAAACGTCACAACTCCACCTTTCTTTTCTTCTAGGGTGATGAATTCCTCTTTGTCACCCGTCATATGTCTTGAGCAGCCACTATCAAGATACCACTTTTTCTTTGATCTTTTGGCTACAAGACATTCCTGCAATATAATCAAACTTTATGTTTAGGTACCCAAGCTTTCTTGGGTCCTTCATGGTTAGTAGCAACAAAAATTGTTCCTTTCGGAACCCATATTTTATNTTCCTTTAGGAACCCATATTTTCTTTGTTCCATTGCTATTTTTCAATTTCTTGTTGTTCATTAAGGTTTTACATTCAAAGGATTTGTGTCCTTTTTGATTGCATTTAAAACAAGTAATATTACTTTGGTTAGCTTTTACAAAAATATTTTTAATGATTTTTGTTTTCTTAAAGTGTTATACCCTAACCCAGCTTTGTCAAAAACAGCCTTTTGACTATCTAGAATCATGTTTAATTTAGTTGAGCTTAAAGTGAATTTCTCAACAATGTCCTTATATTTTTTAACATCTTTCTTAAGAGAGTCAATTTCTTTAGCTTGCTGTTCTTTATCTAAAGCTAAAGTTCTATTTGATCTTTTAAATCTTTAGTTGAGTTTTTAGTTTCAGATTTTAATAAATCTTTTTCTTGATTAGATATCTCTTTCTTTCCTAAGTTCTTCCTTTTCATTAGTTAAGTTTTTAACTTCTAAAGCTAATTCATTTTTACTTTTAGCTAAACTAATGTTATCATTTTTCACAGATTTAAATTTCTTTTTCAACAATTTAAAATCTATCATAAGTTCATTAAAAGCCTCAAACATTTCATCAAAAGTAAAATCATCATTTGAGTCTTCAGAACTTACCTCATTGTCGCAGTCGTCGTCGTTGGCCATGAAGCAGATGTTGGCAACTTCCTTTTGCTCTTCTTCTTCCGATGAAGAAGACTCATCAGACCATGTTGCCATGTATGCTTTCTTCTTTTTCTTGTAGGCCTTTTTCAGCAAAGGACAATCATATTTAAAGTGCCCTGGCTTTTTGCACTCATAACATATTAAGGGCTCTTTTTCTTTCTCTTTCTCCTTGTCCTTTTTCTTATCCTTATCTCCATCATTTCTTGCTCCAAATTTCTTTTTGTGGAATGGCCTTTTTCTCATAAATCTCCTGAATTTCTTGGCCAAGAGAGCAGTTTCATCATCATCTTCATCACTATCATCACTGCTGCTCTCTTCCACTTCTTTTGCAGCCTTTAGAGCAATGGTTTTCTTCCTTTTAGTTTCCTCCTCAATATGCTGCCTCATTGTCAATTCGTGGGTCATGAGAGATCCTAGAAGCTCCTCTAAGGGTAGTGCATTGAGGTCTTTGGCTTCTTGGATTGCTGTGACTTTTGCTTCCCACGATCTTGGCAATGACCTGAGTATTTTGCGAACAAGATCAGCATTAGTATAAACTTTTCCTAGACTTTTCAACCATTCACAATATCGGTGAATCTAGTGAACATGCATGTGATGGTTTCAGCTTGTTCCATTGTGAACAATTCATATTTATGAACCAAAATATTTATCTTTGATTCTTTTACTTGGTTTGTTCCTTCATGTGTAATTTCCAACCTATCCCATATTTCTTTAGCGGAATTACAAGTAGAGATGCGGTTGAATTCATTTGAATCTAAGGAACAATATAAGATATTAATGGCTTTGGCATTAAGTTGAGCCATTCTCCTATCATTATCATTCCAATCCCTTTCGGGCTTTGGAACAATAGTGCCATCAATAAGGTGTGTGGGTGTACTAGGTCCATTAATTATAACACCCCAAAGCTCATAATCAGAAGCTTGAATGAATATCCTCATTCTAGCTTTCCAATATGAATAGTTTGAGCCATTAAAAAGAGGAGGTCTATTCGTAGAATGACCTTCAGCAAGCAAGAACCACTTTGTGTTGCCATAATGACCTTTAGCTCTTGATCGTGAGATCAAACTCTAAATGAGCACTATGCTCTGATACCAATTGTTGGCCCAGATGGCAACCCAAGAGGGGGGGGGGTGAATTGGGTTCTTAAAAATTTAAGTCCTTTTTAACTTCAATTGAGATGTGCAAGTGAAAGGATAACTAATAAGCAAAGCACAACACAAGTATATGAGAGATAGAGAGAGAAAATGAACACGGCAAACACAAAAGTTTTATAGTGGTTCGGTGTATCCAACACCTACATCCACTCCCAAGGATCACTTGGGTCCACTATAATCACTCGATTACAGCCGAGTTGTTTTACAAGCTCACAACTCAAACTTGTTGTTTTTCCGGGATCACAACGAACCCAGCCGATTTTACACGGGCTCACCGGCACAAAACCCTACACGTTGTTTTTCACGGGCTCACAACTAACCCAAACACAAGCTATACCTAGCTTGTCCCGAAGTTTAACAACTTCCTCTAGTTTAATCCCTCAGATTAAACTAGACTCAAACAAATAAAATGAGTTTAATTACAAGCAGCTCCTTTTTGAGCAGATATTTCAAAATAGAAATTGAGTTTAGAAAAGCCTGAATATTTAGAGCTTGAGAGCTGGCTTGGCTTCTTTGGTTTCCTTCCTTCAACTCCTCTTGTTGTTGAATCAGGCCTTAGCACCGATTCTTCACGGATTTTGCTTTGGAGTTGGGTTGAAGCTTTTTCTCCCTTTTTCTTGAATGTGGAAGATCTTTGATTTTGAACGCTTTGGATTCCTCTTGAGCTTTTTGGAGTGGAGTGGATTTGAGCTAGAAGGTTTTTCTTTCAAGATTCAAGCTCACGGATTTTTGAAATGGGATTTGTCTATCTCAGATTTTCTCTCTAGTTTTTCGAATTTTTTCTTCTCTCTTGCTCTCTTCTTTTTGAACAATAGACTTCCCTTTTTATAGATTTCTTTTACACCTCTTTTGGAATAAAACTATCCGTTGGAGTGTACCTTCTATCAAAATATATCTGTTAGAAATGAGTAAAAATAGAAAAGTTACCGTTAGAGCTGATCTGGCAACTTTGTTTTTCATTCCAGGTGGGTTGGAGTCAACTCTAACTTTTCTGGAGTCGGCTCTAGCTCGAGGCGTTTCAAACTGACTTTTCCGGAGTCGTCTCTGGCTTTTCTGGGGTCGACAAGATGCTTTTCCGGAGTCGACTCTAACTTACCCGGAGTCGACTCTAGGTTGGAGCCAGAAAAATCGACTTTCTGCTCCGTCTGTGAGAGTCGACTCTCACAGTCTCGGAGTCGACTCTAATGGCCGTGCCAGTTCCGGAGTCGGCTCTGTGATTCTCAGAGTCGACTCTAATGTCTGCATTTCTTACCTAGACATTAGATTCGATCCAGAACACATTGTAACCCTTGATTTGATCTTTCAATAGTCTTATTGGCTGAAACACTAAATCAAAATCATTAGAGCCTTCAAAAATTATACTCACATAGTTTTGTTAATCATCAAAATCATCAATTGGGTCAACAGCTCTTAAATATGCAACTCATATGGCAGAGAGTTAGTTAATTTTTTATTTTGATGAGTATCTTAAATTATATATGATAGTGCAATAACTATTGTTAAAATAATAATAAGAGAAACTAGTGAGTTTTTAATTACTGTAGATTTACATCAAGGATCTGCCTTAAATTCATATCTTTTTGCACTAGTTATGGATGAATTAACTAAACATATTCAAGATAATATCCCATGGTGTATGTTATTTGCAGACGGTATAGTGTTGATTGATGAAACTAAATCTAGAGTAAATGCTAAGCTAGAGATTTGGAGAAAGGCTTTAGAATCTAAAGGTTTCAAGATTAGTAGAATTAAAACTGAATACATGAAATATAATTTTAGTGGAAATAGAAATATAAATAAAGAAATAGTGAAGATTGTAAGCCAAGAGATAATAAGGAGTAAAAAATTTAGGTATTTGGGATCAATTATCTAGCAAGAAGATGAAATAGGTGAAGATGTAAATCATAAAGTTAAAGCACGATAGATTAAGTGAAGGAGTGCTTTGGAAGTAGTGTATGATTTGCACATCCTATTAAATTAAAAGAAAAATTTTATAAAACCGCTCTTAGACCAGCTATGCTATATCGAACAAAGATTGAAAAATACTAAAACAACATGTGAATTAATTAAGTGTAACAAAAATGCGCATATTAAGATGGATATATGGTAAAACTTTGAAAGATAGAATTAGAAGTAAATATATATGAGAAATGATAGGAGTAGCCCTAATTGAAGATAAAATGAGAGAAAACCGATTATGGTGGTTTGAACATTTACAACAAAAACCTTTAGACGTATCTATTAAAAGAGTAATTTTTAAATAGTCTATTGTATTGATAGAGGTAGAAGTAGACTTAAATTAACATGAATATAAATAATTAAAAAAATATAAGTATTTGTAATTTGAGTGTTGACTTAGTCTTGAATAGAGCAGAGTGAAGGAAGCAGATTCATGTTGCCAACCCATGTAGTTGAAAAAAAGGCTTAGATGAGTTGAGTTGAGTTATCTTCAAACACACTTGGGACTTTTTTGGATGTCCAATCCCTCTATTTGCAGATAATCTACTAGGGGAATATCAAGAAAGTAAGGGGAATAGATGAAAAAAAAAAAAAAAAAAGAAAGGCTGCCAAGCACTTGTAATTTATAGTTCCAAATAATGATATCCATCATTCAAAATAAGAGAAAAAGTCTTCATACGAGATATAATTTGCATATAGGAACAAATAAGGCCATAAAAATAATAGCTTCCATGTTCATAACATTATATAGATATGCAGTCACCACTTTATCCTTTCTCTTGTAAAGCATCAAACAAACATGTGCATTATAATTCTAAGTACTAAGATGTCCAAAAGCACAGTCACAACTTTAGGCGCAGACTATTCACCCTGATAAAAGGAGAGCACCTCTCGAACCTTTTCGAAACTTTGGTTTAGAATCTCTATGCATCGACTATGGAAGTTTAAAGAATCCTGTCTATGCATCGACTATGGAAGTTTAAAGAATCGAACCATAATGTGCAATTTTGGATCTCACAATTTGTAATCTCTATTACAAATTCCATATGCACAGTTCGCATTCTTTTGGACTTTATCTCACAGGTAAAATATATCTAATATATATATAATACCTGGATAGATAAAGAAACCAATAAATTTGATTTGCATTCATAAAGAAATGTGTACAAACTAACATCTTATCCAATTGGATCTAAGGCACACACTAACACTCTCTCCCACCTTGATCTCATAACTCTCAGATCAAGGGTTCTAGGGATGAAGCATGGAGCTTAGATACCTTAGACGCTCACTGGTTAGTCACTGGAGAGAGGTCAGGTCATCGAAAAAGGTCTCAGGCTAGAGATATTAATTTGCTCAAATTCTTTTTTTAGACTGTCTTTGAATTATGAAGACATGAAAATTGTATGGATGATTTTTCTCAGTGGGAGAACCCAAAGTCGTTCACCTTTTCTCGTCACCCTCTTCTTACTCTCGCTTTGTCTTCTTTTCTAATTTTAATGAAGTTTCGATGCACAACACCATTTTTCTCAAGAGAAGCAATTGCAAGGCTTATTTTAATTTCATGAATAAATAACGCATGATAGATCAATATGCTTTTTGTTATCATTTTTTTCCCATGGATTTCAAAGGTACAACGTTTAAGTTCATTTTAACACGAGAATTCTAAAAGGCGAAGCAGAATAGAAGTCCTCCGAGCAAGAATTTTCTACATGAACTCTAGATAATTAAGGTCATCGTATCTGTGCACAATGTCAGGTCACTTGCAATTCTTCTTTGAGATTTTGATTGTTTATCCAGTTCCACAAATGACAGGCATGCCCGCAAAAGTCTTCGTACTTATCCTTAATGCGTTTGCTTCTAAAATATTCCTGTATACCATGTATGGCATCATACCATGGCATCACTTCTCTATGGTTTCCTGACACTAACACATGAGGTCTGATAAAAGCTGATTGCCTACCGAAAGACCAGATACGTAAAATTAATATTATCACACCTCAGCGCCGGTAAACCATGGAGAAGCGAATGCCATGATATGATATTTTAATTCCCATATGCTATGGAATTAAAATAGAATTAAAGTTGATCTAGAATTCCCATATGCCATGAATTAAAATAGCTGTCCTACTAAAGTGCCCATGTCACGACCTTGATCCTGGTGCTGTGGCACGGTTGCATACCTTTGAGCAAACCTAAAGAGCATGCAAGATCTACCAAAACCCCGATATAAATATATTATAAACATTGTTACGAAAGTCAAAAGAAGACTCAAATATAAGAGATTCTATATCATATTATCAATCCTATACATGTCAACTCCATTTGCTACATACAAAATGTCTAATATAGCAAAACTAACTAATACCGCCCTCCTGCTTCACTCTTGGGTCCCTTTTCGAAACTTTGGTTTAGAATTTCTGCCATCATGAATATGCCAAAAAAAATAATTTTAACATATTCAAAATATATTTAAACAAAAATATCATATTGCATATAACCATTCAAAAAGTCAATAAAGTGCATACCACAAAAATATTCAAAACCCTTTGAATAATCAAACCCATAACTAAACCAACATAATTCAAACACTAACACGAAGAAAATTAATAACCATACTAAAGCACCAAAAACGCACCTAATATCCACCACCATACTGAACCAACACAAACCAACCATAATATCCATAACAAACACCATAACCCTATCAGCCACCGTATTCAAATAACCACTTCCATTACTAAACCATCTAGGCATCCGTAGGTATGGCATCATTAAGGAAGTCACCCTCACTTGTATGCAATATGCCTATTGGGCTCTTTTGCCACAATATGTAAGGCATCCCTCAAGTGAGCCCCTTCCTTAGCAAGAATGTCATACTGTCATAGTCTAGCTAGTGCCAGTATTACGTGTAAACAACCTAACCTATCGATACTTCTCCTACCCAAATTGATTTATATACTAGTGCTCCATATAAATAATTTTAGTCAGATCCTATACCATGACTTTGTTCTACACCAGCCTTCCTCGAGCCTACCCCCTTCTCCAATGACGCCAATCTAGGCAAGAGAGGGTACCAACTCCTTTGCAAGAACTAGTATCACGTAACAACAGTATCCATCCCATTTCCAAAATACCATCCCATCCCATCTCCACAAGACCATACTATGATGTAACCAAAAAATCAAAATCCTAATTAAACCAAAACTTATTTATAACAAAATATCATGCCACCCATATATATATATATATATATATATATATAATCTCCGTAATAATCATGATGTTCATTCAAATCATGCAAAGAAAACCAACCATATATAATACATACAGGCATATAAGTTATGAAAACATATTACATAAGAATAGAGCGTAGAACTCCTACTTTAGATCGCTAATACATAATAACTTTCTCGATGCAAATCAAATCAATTAATGATCACCTATAATCAAGCATAAACAATCAATTAATCCACCACAATCCATAACTGATTAAATTATCATTTTACCCCTTTAGCCTAAAATTCATAAATGACTATTCTACCTCTCTAATTCAATGTCTAGTAACCCTTATTTAGCTACTTTTATTCCAAATTTAATTATTTTCTAATTTTATAAATTTTGATTGACCTAACTATATTTATGACAATGCTCCTACCTTCAATGGCTAATTATCCTATAATTACCTTGGCCGTTATTCAATTTAAATACCATTATAAAAATTAGACTCATTGCTAATCACAACAGTTCAGTTCCAAGAACAAATTTGATTAATATAATTTTAAATAAACATATTTTTTTGAACTTTTCTAAATCATTTACTTTTATTTCAACACAAACTTTATACGATTTTAAGCAAAATAGGGCTCAATTTTTGCATCTATAAATCCAAATTTGAATCAACTGAAAAGATTTAATCAAACTCCATGAATCTTATAATCAAATCCTAGCATTTTTATCTAATTTTTAATTTTCTAAAATAAGCCCGATTGACTTAAATTAGCTTAAATCAGTCGGCCCACTGGGTCAAGCCCAAATAAGAAGAAGGCTGAGGCCTTCTTCACTTTCCAGTCTCACGTGAAGCCCTCCTCTCGTTCCACCTCGACGCGAGCGCCCCTCCTTTCTCCTTCTTCGTCCCTCCTCCGCTGCTTCTGGCTCGCTCTATCTCTCTCTAGTCCCTCCCGTCTCCCTCCCTCTCTTTGCACTCGCGCTCTCTCTCTCTCTCTCTCTCCCTCTCTTTGCTCTCTTTCTCCCTCTCGCACGCGCCACCTTGCCTCCGGCCACCGTGGCGGCGGTGGCGGCAGCGATACTCCCCCTCCCCGACAAGCACTCCGGCGTAAACCAACTCATGGGTCTCCCAAAATTCCATCAGTTTCTCAATTTAAATCAAAAAATAGAAGAGAAAAAATTTTACCTCTGCCTTGCCAGAGTTTCTGGCGACGATCCGAACTTTCTGAAGGTTCCTCGTACTCCGGTGATCCTCTGTTACTTTTTAATTAGAAAATCTCCCAGCAGGAATCAAAGAAATTGTCACGAAATTAAGGAATAACAGTGAAAAAATACGTAACTCTTTCACTTCTTTCGTACCTGCTTTCGTACTTTGCCCCGCGATGCTGACTTCGGCTCTGGCAATGTCCCATGGTCAAAAGGTTTTATACGAGGCCATCAAACAGTGGTTCACCAACCGAAATATCAGGAGAACAGAAAAGGAGAAAAAATATGAAGAAAAATGATATTATAAATAAAATAAAAATATGCGGTTCAGCTTCGATTTCTTAAAATTTTTGTTTTCGCTAGCGATCGATCGTCCGTCGTTCATCACGGAACGTTCACGATATAGGATCAATTTTGTGCAGAAGAATTTGTGCCATGATATAGGATCAATTTTGATTATGTTCATTATTAATGATGTTTTTTAGATTTTTAAAGATTTATTCTAGACAAGATAAATGTTAAATTTTAATTTATTTTGTTGGTTAGTTATCTATTGATATCTTGATGAGTGGTTTCCATAGTTATGAGGTCTCATCTTATAAGTATTTGATGGTTGTTACATTCTTAGCTCAAAATTTCAAATTGATAGCATGAAGAATAATTTTAAGAAAATACAAGGTATGTTTTTTTATCTTTATATTTACACCTGTAAGGTCTTGTTTGATAAAAAGGAAGTGAGAAAGAACATCAACATCTATAGTGACATTGGAATTGCCTATGAACTACCTTGTATCAACTAAAAGCCAGTGGGGATGTTTCCTTGCTGCAATGAAGTTGCCACTATGTTAGCTCTTAAATATGCAACTCATATGGCAGAGAGTTAATTAATTTTTTATTTTGATGAGTATTTTAAATTATATATGATAGTACAATAACTATTGTTAAAATAACAATAAGAGAAACTAGTGAGTTTTTAATTACTGTAGATTTACATCAAGGATCTGCCTTAAATTCATATCTTTTTGCACTAGTTATGGATGAATTAACTAAACATATTCAAGATAATATCCCATGGTATATGTTATTTGCAGACGGTATAGTGTTGATTGATGAAACTAAATCTAGAGTAAATGCTAAGCTAGAGATTTGGAGAGAGGCTTTAGAATTTAAAGGTTTCAAGACTAGTAGAATTAAAACTGAATACATGAAATATAATTTTAGTGAAAATAGAAATATAAATAAAGAAACAGTGAAGATTGTAAGCCAAAAGATAATAAGGAGTAAAAAATTTAGGTATTTGGGATTAATTATCTAGCAAGAAGATGAAATAGGTGAAGATGTAAATCATAAAGTTAAAGAAGGATAGATTAAGTGAAGGAGTGCTTTGGGAGTAGTGTATGATCTGCGCATCCTATTAAATTAAAAGAAAAATTTTATAAAACCGCTCTTAGGCCAGCTATGCTATATCGAATAAAGTATTGGACAATACTAAAACAACATGTGAATTAATTAAGTGTAACAGAAATGCGCATATTAAGATGGATATATGGTAAAACTTTGAAAGATAGAATTAGAAGTAAATATATACGAGAAATGATAGGAGTAGTCCTAATTGAAGATAAAATGAGAGAAAACCGATTATGGCGGTTTGGACATTTACAACAAAAACCTTTAGATGTACCTATTAAAAAGAGTAATTTTTTAACAGTCTATTGTACTGATAGAAGTAGAAGTAGACCTAAACTAACATGAACAGAAATAATTAAGAAAGATATAATTATTTGTAATTTGAGTGTTGACTTAGTCTTGAATAGAGCAGAGTGGAGGAAGCAGATTCATGTTGCCGACCCATGTAGTTGAAAAAAGGCTTAGATGAGTTGAGTTGAGTTATCTTCAAACACACTTGGACTTTTTTGGATGTCCAATCCCTCTATTTGCAGATAATCTACCAAGGGCATATCAAGAAAGTAAGGGGAATAGTTGAAAATAAATAAAAAAAAAAAGAAAGGCTGCCAAGCACTTGTAATATTTATAGTTCCAAATAATGATATCCATCATTCAAAATAAGAGAAAAAGTCTTCATACCAGATATAATTTGCATATAGGAACAAATAAGGCCATAAAAATAATAGCTGCCATGTTCATAACATTATATAGATATGCAGTCACCACTTTATCCTTTCTCTTGTAAAGCATCAAACAAACATGTGCATTATAATTCTAAGTACTAAGATGTCCAAAAGCACAGTCACAACTTTAGGCGCAGACTGTTCACCCTGGTAAAAGGAGAGCGCCTCTCGAACCTTATGGTCGTCCGCATACATTTTGCTCCATGTTCCTAACTCTGAAAACGACCATGACCATTTTTCCATAGGGAACTACGTCTCCTCCAGCCAGGTACCTCTCTTCCACCTTGATCTCATAACTCCTAGATCAAGGGCTTTAGGGATGAAGTGCAGAGGTTAAACACCTTAGATGCCCACTAGCTAGTTGCTGGAGAGAGGTTAGGGCGTCAGGAAAGGTCTCAGGGATATTAGTTTGCTCAAAAATTTCTTTTGACTGTCTTTGAATCATGAATACATGGAAACTGCATGGATGGTTTTTCTCAGGTGGGAGAATCCAAAATTGTTGGCCATTCCTCGTCACCCATTTCTTACCCACCGAAAGATCGGATACATAAAATTAATATTATCACGCCTCATGTGTGAAGTGCCAGGAAACCATGGAGAAGCGATGCCATGGCATGATTTTTTAATTCCTGCATCTAGAATTCTTGCATGCCATGAATTAAAATAGCTGACCCGCCCATTTCAACCTTACAGGAATTTAAGTTGATCTAGTTTCTGGCTTCTCTATTTCTCAAGAAAAAAAAAAACAATATTGGTCTCGAAGATAAAGGAGATACAAATATCAGCGATGGGGAGAGTCAGAGAAATGACGATTTTTGAACATAAATCCTAAGAGTTACACACAAGCAAATGATAAAGTCATTAAAAAAAAAATTACAAATATATCAAAATGCCTGGAAACAGCAATTACATGATAGAGAATAAACACAATATGAAAATTCAAACAAAAGAACTGCTTAGGAGGAAGAAAGGCAAAATGCTGAGCAGGTTGGTCCTCGGTTTCTGAGAAAGAAATACAAGCAGTGGTCTGGGAAGAGAGATTATCATATAATAAGCAACATACCAACCAATTTAAAGGTGCTAGAGAGATTAAAAATGAAACAAATATGCAATGGAAGGAGAAATTACCTCGCCAAAGAAGAAGTGATGGCAGATCCATGCTTTTAGTCTGATTCTTCCCATTCCCCAATGTTGGTTTCAAAGGTGGGAGGGGCCTTGGTATGCTCAATATAGAAGCGCCCCTTCTGTCCATAACTCGATTTTGACCTCGGGGATCCACTCAATAATGGGCCAATTGGGGCCATCCTTGAGAAAGGTCTTAAGGAGTGGTATGCTGCTGCATTTCAAGTGAAATTTTCTTAAATTCTGGAGAGAAGCTTGAGCATTTTGATGCTGGCCGAGTAGCCCCAATAACCACTCCGGGAGGCGTGGTGTCCGTCCATCATCATTAGTGGTAGACTCCTCTGAGATATCTCAAGTATTGCAACTGATCGAGATTCTCCACATGCTGCAACCTCGGGCAATCTCTTATCAAATATTTCAATGAGGGAAGGTTGGATACCCTTTCCAACATTGGATTTCCCAAATTGAAAGCTCTTCTGTCAGAGAGGGGAGGTCGTTGATTTCTGTTAGCTTGTTCGTAAACTGGTGGCATGCCTAGGTTTTCTGGAAGAGCTCTCAGATTATAACAAGAGTCAAGAGCCAAGAATCTGAGACAGGGCAGCAACTTGGGGGCTTCTCTTCTTTCTTCGCTAACCCCCTCCGCAGCAAAGGACCACTCTTCCCAGTTTTTCATGTAAAAAATAGCTCTTCAAGCTTGGGAAATGCTGTCGGTGCCGATGATGCACGGGGGCCAAGAAATTCAGGTCCGATGGTTGTGATTGCATTTGCAATGTGAAGGAATTTCAGCTGGCGCAATAAGCCCAATGAGAGAGCACTATTTTTGTCAGGTTAGGAAAAGAGGCATACAATGAAGGTGACATCATCCATATAGGGAATCCAGTACCAAAAAAAATAGATCTCAAGCGTCTGTAGGGTGGATGGCGGAGATAGTAGCCCTTCATATGTCTCATTAATTCTCTGGATTGCTTCATCTTGAATATTCCGGATAACTCGTCTTGTATCATATATAATCAATGTCCTCAAAAAGTGACAATTTGCAAGAGTCGGAGCTCCTCCTGCTTGTGCCATTTCCAACCTATCTATCTGCAAGAATCTCAGCTGGGGCAAAGATCGTAGCTCATCCAGATCGCACCCCTCCTCGTCTGGTGCACCTGTGTCATTATGGCCAACCACAAATCCTTGGAGATGGTTAAGATGTTTCAGTTTGCCTATTCCTTTGGGTACATGAGTCAGGAGTTCCTTCCAACCGAAGGCATCTTAGATTGCACAGTTTTGTAATGGTCTTAGGAAGCTTATGCAAGAATCGACAACCTGACAGATTTAATATCTGCAGGTTTACAAGGCACCCAATGGACTCTGGCAGCTCTCTAATTTTTGTCCAAGCAAGATCTAGATGCCTGAGATGTAATAGATTTCCTAGACAGCCTGGAACACTCTCAAGTCCTGTGCTTGTTATGGTTATGCTTCGTAGAAAACGCAGATTCTCATTAAGTTCATTCTCAATCATCTTTATCTCAGGACTGCTTCGGAGCATTAGAGTCCTCAAACAGGTTTGCTGTTTTATCACATTTGGGAGTCTCTCCTTCATGTTTACCATTGACAAGCGACGGAGTTTAACCAAGGGATTTATGTTGGGTGATTGATCATTGCTACAGAAAGTACTCTCATCCCCTATCAAGAAGATAGCAAGGGAACGTAGCACATCATGCATTCTGCA
>UESW01004867.1:0-118104 GCA_900491605.1 Calamus simplicifolius
TGTAGGTTCACAGTTGAGAGAAATGGGATTTGAGAAAATATGCTCCCTAGACTGTCCTACATACCCTGCACTGGTGAAAGAGTTTTATAGAAATTTATCTAGAGGAGACAATGGATTGGTCAGTACTGTCAGAGGAGTTTGTTTGAATGTCTCTGCCATCATTCTTTCTAAGCTATTGGACTTACCCCTATCAGGACCCTCAACCTTTGAACCAGAGGATAGATCTCCTGCCCTCACCAGATTATTGAATAGAAACTTTGAGGGATTTGAAGAAGTTTTCGCCAGTCAGCTGCCATTGGACTTAAGATTGCTACACAACATCTGCAGCAGAATTCTATTCCCTAAGACAGGCCGGTTTGACTACCTATCTGAGAGGGATATATTTGTCATGGATGCTGTAGTTTCAGGCAGGCCCATCAACTTACCCATCATGATTTTGTGGTACATGGCTGACTGTGGAAGTAAGAGGAAATCTTGTCTTCCATATGGCATGATCTTAACTCAGTTATTCAGAAGCCAAGGAATTGAATTTAGTGATAGTGAGCCCAAGAAAAATTTGAGACATACAGACTACTATTCACTGGCCACTATTCACCGTATGGGCTTCAAGAAAGTTAATGGTAATTGGATAAGAAAAGGTCAAGATGATATTAGAGCTGCTGAGGACAGAGTTGAGGACATTGGAGCTGAGGTCGAGGCTGGACCTTCTGTTGCTGGACCATCTGAGGCTGGACCTAGCATGCATTATTCTCCTCCACCTCAAGCTTCATCTACTTCTGTGAGATTTTCAGATGAGCAGCTATGTCAACTTAGATCTATGTTTGCTGAGTTTGATGATCAAAGAAAAGAAGAGATTGGTCAATTAAGAGAAGACTTTAAAGAATTAAAGGAAAACATCATTTCAAGGCTTGACTTATTTTCATTCTCTATTGGTACTCATGTGGATTCTCTCTATGCCGAGCTTAAGAATATCTTTGAAAGACTTCAAGGGATAGCCGATGGATCCAATGTATATCTTGATAGAACCAATCAGTTACGAAGAGACATTGATGCAGCAGTTGATCAAATTCAAGTAACCATGAATGATTTTAGCAAATCTCAAAAGGATGATATCATGGAGATGATTGGACACTTAAAAGTTGATATTCAAGCGTGTCAAATGAACTTAATACTTATCTTAGTTATATCTCTAAATTTCCTTCCTAGATTGTACCTAGGAAATTTTGCTCTAATATGAATGTTTTTGAACTTTGATGAATCTAAGTTAGTTTAAATTTGATTCCATAAGCTTGTATTACATTTTGATGTAATTTGATGTACTAGACTTTTGAATGAAATGAATTCTCTATTTCCTTATGTCAATGAAATTTGAATGAATGTTTATCTATCTTTTTGTTGATAACAAAAAAGGGGGAGAATTTTATAGTTTTATGATTGTCTATGATTGTGATAATCAATGGGTTAATTAATTAAGTTTCATAGGGGGAGCTACCTCATTAAGGGGGAGCCTAAACTTAACTATGAAAACAAAATTAATTCACTAATCAATCATGAACAAACTCAATATTTTTGTCATCATCAAAAAGGGGAGATTGTTGAGAAATTATTGAAACATAATTGCCCCAACTTATTGATTTTGATGATTTCCAAAAGACATTGCTTTACTTTCTAAAAGGCTATGAACATGATAAGTCAATCAATGAATTATTCTTGCTATGAGCAATTTCAAATTGAAAACTATGAACTATTAAAAATGTAATGAGTTTCTTGAATCAATTGAATATATGTTTCAGTGAGCTATACTTATAAATTCAAATATGATTTTCTATACCAATCTTTTAAAGATCAATGACTTAATGAAAATGCTTTGAAATTGAGCATTACTGTTAAATCAACTTTATCTAAGTTATATTTATATTTCAAAGTTGGTTGGGATGATTTTTAAAGCAAATCAGAATGTTTTCTGATTTTTGTATCAGTCCCGAGCCGACTCGAGAGTTTCCGAGTCGACTCCTGAACTTTCTCGAGCCGACTCGTGACTGTGCGAGCCGACTCGACTCAGACGGCAGAAAGACTCATTTTTGAGTGCTTCTCGAGTCGACTCCCAGCTTTTCGCGAGTCGACTCCTGAAAGTCAAGAGTCGACTCCCAGATTTTCACGAGTCGACCCCTGAAAACTCATTTTTTGGTGCGTTCTGGATTCGATTGCTCGAGCCGACTCGCACAGTACCCGAGCCGACTCCCCGAAATCTGGGCGGTAATTTTTGAGTTGACACATCAGCTCCAACGGTAATTTTTTGAATCAACGGCTATATTTTACTGTGTCTAACGGTTATATCTTTGCAGATTCTATAAATAGAGGAGTTCTTTTCAAATCAAAACATAAGAGAGAAAATCAAAAAGAGAGAAAAGAATATCATTTGAAAAGAGGGAAAAACAGAGCATTCTTGAAAAAATCTTTTAGCTCAAAGAAGAGAGATTCAAAAGGAGTGAAATCCAAGAGTGAGATTCGTGCACTCCAGAGCTACCTTCTACAAAAGATTCAAGAGGAGATCCTAACACTTTCAAGAGCAAATCAAAGATCTTCCACATTCAAGAAAAAGGGAGAAAAAGCTTCAACCCAACTCCAAAGCTCAAATCTGTGAAGAATCGGTGCTGAGGCCTGATTCAACATCAAGAGGAGTTGAAGGAAGGAAACCAAAGAAGCCAAGCCAGCTCTCAAGCTCTAAATATTCAGGCTTCTCTAAACTCAATTTCTATTTTGAAATATCTGCTCAAAAAGGAGCTGCTTGTAATTAAACTCATTTTATTAGTTTGTGTCTAGTTTAATCTGAGGGATTAAACTAGAGGAGGTTGTTAAACCTCGGTACAAGCTAGGTATAGCTTGTGTTTGGGTTTGGTGCCGGTGAGCCCGTGTAAAATCGGCTGGGTTCGTTGTGATCCCCGAAAAACAACAAGTTTGAGTTGTGAACTTGTAAAACAACTCGGCTGTAATCTAGAGAGATTATAGTGTGGACCCAAGTGATCCTTGGGAGTGGATGTAGGTGTTGGATACACCGAACCACTATAAAACTTTTGTGTTTGCCGTGTTCATTTTCTCTATCTCTATCTCTCTTTGTTAACTGCTTGTTCTTTGCTTATTAGTTAATCTCACTTGCACATCTTGCTAACTAATCAACTAAAGTTAAAAAGGGCTTAAATTTTTAAGAACCCAATTCACCCCCCCCCCTCTTGGGTTGCCATCTGGGCCAACAAAAATGCAGGGGCGACCTACCAGCGGCTGGTCAACAAGGTGTTCAAGGAGCAAATCGGCTGGAACATGGAGGTGTATGTGGACGACATGCTGGTTAAAAGCAAGGGCGTCACAGCATGTCGAGGACCTCTCGGAGAGCTTTGCCAACGCTGCGCAAATATGGAATGAAACTCAACCCGACCAAGTGCGCCTTCGGCGTCAACTCGGGGAAGTTCCTCGGCTTCATGGTCTCCCAGCGAGGCATCGAAGCTAACCCCCAGAAGATTCAAGCTCTCCAACAAATGGCGCCCCCAGCATCATTAAAGAGGTCCAGCGCCTAACCGGGAGGATAGCGGCCCTTAACCGCTTCGTGGCGCGGTCGGCCGAGAGATGCCTCCCCTTCTTCAAAACTCTCCGATCGGCCAAAAATTTCCAGTGGACTCCGAATGCCAGAAATCATTTCAAGATCTCAAGAAGTACCTCGGCTCGCCTCCGCTTCTCAGTAGTCCGACCCCAGGAGAGACCCTATTCTTGTACCTGGCGTTTCGGAGGGCGCAGTTTGTTCGGTGCTAGTCAAAGAAGAAGGCAAGATCCAGAAGCCGATCTACTATGTGAGCAGGCTGCTCCGCGACGCGGAGACGAGGTACACCAGGATTGAAAAGATGGTGCTGGCCTTGATCACCTCGGTTCGGAAGCTGCGGCCTTTCAAGCACATTCAGTGACGGTCCTGACCGACCAACCCATCAAGGCGGTGGTCCACCGTCCGAAACATCGGGGAGAATGACCAAATGGGCCGTCGACTAAGCGAGCATGACATACATTTTCAGCCTCGCCCAGCCATCAAAGCTCAAGTACTGGCCGACTTCCTCCTCGAGTGTACCATCCCGGAGGACGGTTCTACCCCAGACTCCGAAGAGCCAAAGTCTGAAGCCCGGTGGCTCCTCCACGTCGACGGGTCGTCCAATGCCCATCACTCCGGTGCGGGTCTAGTTCTCACCAGTCCTGAGGGGATGACCTTCGAATATGGCGTCCGATTCTCCTTCCCGGCTTCCAACAACGAAGCCGAGTACGAAGCCCTGTTAGCTGGTCTCCGGATCGCCCGCAATCTGAAGGTGGAAAAGCTAACGCCTTCACCGACTCTCAGCTGGTAGCCGGCCATGTTCGGGGAGAGTTTGAAGCCCGGGAACCAAATATGATTCGATATCTCCAGGAGGTGCGTAACTGCTTCCCCATTTTTCCGAATTTGAAATTATTCAAATTCCCAGATCCGAGAACGCCCGTGCCGACCTACTCTCCCGATTGGCAACCACGGAGACAATGGATGCCGAGCAAAAATTCCACCTGGAGACTCTGGAAAAGCCGAGCATCACGGAAGCCGACCGGGTGATGCAAGTTGAGCCGAACCATCCTGGTTCGACCCTATCCTCAAATATCTCAAAGAAGGGTCGCTTCCGTCCGACCGAAGAGAGGCTAGGAAATTGAAGCTGCAGGCCACCCACTACGTGTTGATTGACAACCAACTTTACAAGCGGTCTTTTTCCATGCCGCTGCTCAGATGCCTCCGCCCATCCGAAGCGGACTACGCTCTGCGCGAGGTACATGAAGGGATTTGCGGCAACCATCTGGGGAGCCGGTCCCTATGCCACAAAGTGCTGCGACAAGGCTATTACTGGCCGACCATGCAGAAAGACGCGGACGATCTAGTCCGAGCCTGCGACCCCTGCCAGAGACATTCAAGCATCCAAAGGCTCCCTTCCGCCGAGCTAGTTCTATATCCTCCGCTTGGCCCTTTGCCAATGGGGGATGGACATCCTCGGCCCATTCCCGCTTGCAACAGGGCAGCGGAAATTCTTATTTGTCGCCATCGACTACTTCACCAAATGGGTTGAAGCGGAAGCAGTTGCACAAATTACCGAGGCACGGGCCCGAGACTTTGTGTGGAGGTCCATCATCTGCCGATTCGGCCTCCCCACACCATAATCACCGATAACGGCAAGCAGTTCGACAACTCCAAATTCCGCCAGTTCTGCGAGGAGCACGGAATCCGTCACCACCTACTTCGGTCGGGCACCACAAGCCAACGGAGCGGCCGAGGTGACCAACAGGACCCTCCTCCAGGGAATCAAAGCTCGCCTCTCCAGAGCCCAAGGCAGGTGGGCAGATGAGCTACACCATGTCTTATGGGCCTACCGCACACCCCGAGAATCCCAACAGGCGAGACCCCATTCCGAATGGCTTTCGGTACAGAGGCCGTTATCCCTGTGGAAGTCGGCCTCCCATCATTGCGGGTGGAGAGCTACTCGGAGGAAGCAGCAACGAACAACTCCGCACCAACCTCGACCTGGTAGAGGAAATCAGAGAGAAGGCCCGGATCAGAACGGCTGCCTATCAACAAAGGGTGGCCTGTTACCATGCCTCCAGAGTCAAGGGAAAGACCTTCCTGCCGGCGACCTTGTCCTCCGGAAAGCCTCTGTTTCCAAACCGCTGGAGCAAGGAAAGCTGGCGCCAAACTGGGAGGGCCCATACCAAGGTAGCGGAGATTATTGGACCAGGAACCTACAAGCTGCAGGATCTGAAGGGAAAGTCCATTCCCCGGACGTGGAACGCGGACAACCTTCGCAATATTATCAATAGGGTATGTCCTCCCTGAATTCACCCTCGCATGCCTCACTATGCATTCCTGCTTATCTGCTTCCTCAAAACCTGTAGCGTGAATCATTATGCACTATATTGCTATAAATCGCAAAAGAAACAGATACTGCTTACCAATCCTCGGCATACCGAGCTCTCTGGTTGAACAGGAATCTCCGAACCTTGGCAGGGCCAAGTAAAATATTCTCCGAACCTCGGCAGGGCCGAGCAACAAATCTCCGAACCTTGGCAGGGCCAAGTAAAATATTTCTCCGAACCTCGGCAGGGCCGAGCAACAAATCTCCGAACCTCGCAGGGCCGAGCAACAAATCTCCGAACCTTGGCAGGGCCAAGTAAAATATTCTCGAACCTCGGCAGGGCCGAGCAACAAATCTCCGAACCTTGGCAGGGCCAAGTAAAATATTCTCCGAACCTCAAATCGAACCTTGGCAGGGCCAAGTAAAATATTTCTCCGAACCTCAGGGCCGAGCAACAAATCTCCGAACCTTGGCAGGGCCAAGTAAAACAAATCTCCGAACCTTGGCAGGGCCAAGTAAAATATTCTCCGAACCTTGGCAGGGCCGAGCAACAAATCTCCGAACCTTGGCAGGGCCAAGTAAAATATTCTCCAAACCTCGGCAGGGCCGAGCAGCAAATCTCCGAACCTTGGCAGGGCCAAGTAAAATATTCTCCGAACCTCGGCAGGGCCGAGCAACAAATCTCCGAACCTTGGCAGGGCCAAGTAAAATATTCTCCGAACCTCGGCAGGGCCGAGCAGCAAATCTCCGAACCTTGGCAGGGCCAAGTAAAATATTTCTCCGAACCTCGGCAGGGCCGAGCAACAAATCTCCGAACCTTGGCAGGGCCAAGTAAAACAAATCTCCGAACCTTGGTAGGGCCAAGTAAAACAAATCTCCGAACCTCGGCAGGGCTGAGCAACAAATCTTCGAACCTTGGCAGGGCCAAGTAAAATATTCTCCGAACCTCGGCAGGGCCGAGCAACAAATCTTCAAACCTTGGCAGGGCCAAGTAAAACAAATCTTCGAACCTTGGCAGGGCCAAGTAAAATATTATCCGAACCTTGGCATGGCCGAGCAACAAATCTCCGAACCTTGGCAGGGCCAAGTAAAACAAATCTCCGAACCTTAGCAGGGCCGAGCAACAAATCTCCGAACCTTGGCAGGGCCAAGTAAAACAAATCTCTGAACCTCGGCAGGGCCGAGCAACAAATCTCCGAACCTTGGCAGGGCCAAGTAAAACAAATCTCCGAACCTTAGCAGGGTCGAGCAACAAATCTCCGAACCTTGGCAGGGCCAAGTAAAACAAATCTCCGAACCTCGGCAGGGCCGAGCAACAAATCTCCGAACCTTGGCAGGGCCAAGTAAAATATTCTCTGAACCTCGGCAGGGCCGAGCAACAAATCTCCGAACCTTGGCAGGGCCAAGTAAAATATTCTCCGAACCTCGACAGGGCCGAGCAGCAAATCTCCGAACCTTGGCAGGGCCAAGTAAAATATTTCTCCGAACCTCGGCAAGGCCGAGCAACAAATCTCCGAACCTTGGCAGGGCCAAGTAAAACAAATCTCCGAACCTTGGCAGGGCCAAGTAAAATATTCCCGAACCTCGGCAGGGCCGAGCAGCAAATCTCCGAACCTTGGCAGGGCCAAGTAAAATATTTTTCCGAACCTCGGCAGGGCCGAGCAACAAATCTCCGAACCTTGGCAGGGCCAAGTAAAACAAATCTCCGAACCTCGATAGGACCGAGCAACAAATCTCCGAACCTTGGCAGGGCCAAGTAAAATATTTCTCCGAACCTCGGCAGGGCCGAGCAGCAAATCTCCGAACCTTGGCAGGGCCAAGTAAAATATTTCTCCAAACCTCGGCAGGGCCGAGCAACAAATCTCCGAACCTTGGCAGGGCCAAGTAAAACAAATCTCCGAACCTTGGCAGGGCCAAGTAAATATTCTCCGAACCTCGGCAGGGCCAAGCAATGAATCCTCCGAGCCATGGCAAGGCCAGGTAAAAGTCATTCGGGCTAAAACTCCAGCGAAAAGTCTAAGCCTACAAGCCTCGACCAAAGCCGAACGGCCCCCAAATAGTCCCCGAAGGACTTCGTCCGGTTTAAAAACGAGCGCGTTAAATAAAAACCGTCGACGCGCAAGAAGAAGCCACCATTGGCAAACCCACTCTCGAGGCCATCGAGCCCCACGTAGACGGCCAAAGGCCCCAGGCAGAGCTAGGAGATTTCCCTCTCTGCTACTGAAAACCTCTCTGGGTGACCCCCCCTGTAACTCGTCGTTCAAAATATCTACGTTAATGCATAGGACAACGGGGCCAGGCCAACACCCTAGCCTGTCAAGTGCATCAGGGCAATCGTTCTCAAAGAGGAAAAAGATTCCTAAAAATGGATCCATTTTTCATTAAAGAAGAAGGGTTACAACGAGACAGGAAAAACATAGAAAGAAAAACAAAAGCAAGAACAAGAAGAGAGGCCCTGGAGTCAGTCGCCCCCAGAGGTCAGCAACTCCTCCAAGCGTCCCGACAAATCAGCCACCTGCTGACGGAGAGACACGATTTCCTCCTCTTGTCGGTCCATTATCCGGCGTAGGGCCTCCACCTCCCTGGTTGTCACGTCCATATACTCCTCGGCAACCCTCGCGAGTTGCTGATTGCTCGTGAAGGCCGACGCGAGGCTCAGCCCGTCGACAGTGACGGAGACGCGCCCTCTTTCCGAACGTAAAAGACCGCCGAGCAAGGAATGCAGCTCGCCTGACGATCGCCCGGGATAGGCCATTTTCTCCGAACTCAAACCGAGGGATGGCAGGAACTGATCCCCCTCGGTCATATTTATACCCGCCTGGCAGGTATCTCGATCGGCCGCACCGCGACTGCCGACCCATGAGAACTCGCCATGTGTCACCATTTTAATGCATGAGGAATCCGAAGAGTCACGCCCTATCCAGAGTAAAATCGGAAAGCGCGAGCAGGTTGTTCGGGACTTCCCCAAGCAAACATTTTCCGATCTGTCGGCCCCCGCAATAAATACATTCGGCGCTTCCCCGAGCCTCTTAATGCTGGCCTCTTTTTGGGAAACGCAGAAGTCTGGCATCCGGCCAATAACCTGTCCCCTCGAGAAGAGTGGTGCCACCAATAAAAGCGTGAAGATATACCGCCCGTTCCGCTCCGACGCCCCTAATCAAGCGCCACGTGGACCTAACGATGTGGCCCGCCATGACAACTAAGTCGCTCCCTTGAGCCTGAGCCTCCGAACCTCGACAGGGCCGAGCTACAAAATTCTCCGAACCTCGGCAGGGCCGAGCTACAAAATCCTCTGAACCTCGGCAGGGCCGAGCTACAAAATCCTCCGAACCTCGGCAGGGCCGAGCTACAAAATTCTCCGAACCTCGGTAGGGCCGAGCTACAAAATTCTTCGAACCTCGGCAGGGCCGAGCTACAAAATTCTCCGAACCTTGGCAGGGCCAAGTAAAATGTTCTCCGAAACTCGACTAACCCGAGTGACTGGTTCCCTGAACCATAATGGGAAGGGGGGTACGAATTCCCTGAACTTCGGCCAAGGCCGATCCACGATAAACCGAGCCCCGGTAAAAGCGAAGCATGAAAACACCAAGTTTACGACTAGAGCAAGGAGCATGTTTCGCCGAATGATCTATGAACCGCCACACACGAACCTCGATTAGTTCGGACGGCGTGAGATCCTCGTCAAGGGACGAGCAGGATGCCTTCGTACCCCACAAACAACAATGACTACAAGTTCGGCACAAGAAAAGATAGAGATCAAAAAATAGAACATAACTCTCTTTATTGCCGATTAAGATTAGTTACAAATGCCTCACGGGCGTTACAAGAACATTGAAATGCATAAAATAAAGGCAAATGCAAAACCCGGACAACTTCTTCAAGGCAGACCTAGGCGACTGTGATGTTCCAACGACCGGATCGACAAATCAGGCAAACCACGAAACAATCAGTCCGCCTGGGCGGATGAATTAAAAGATCCAAAAGGAGGCATGGCCCGCGGATTCTGATTCTGAGGATTCGGACGACCCGGCCTGCTCCCCTAGGAGGGGGTGCTGGATCGCAGGTCGCCGTCCAGCTGAGGGAACCGGGGACCATCCGACCCCGGTTGCTCCCATATTTTCCCTCCCGTGGCAAGGATTCCCCTCAGAGAAGGGACGGGAACCCAAGCCAGCGAAAGAGGGAGAATCTGTGCGTGCTACGGGGGTGTCGATACACTTCTTACCGTAAGCCCCCCGTAACCGGTCGCAAAGGCCACACGGGAAGAGTATATGTGCGTTCCCCGTGTGATCTCTGCGCCCCCTATGTGCACTCTCCATGTGATCTCCGAGGCTCATGCCCTAAGGGTGAGCCATTCTTCGGCAGCTCCCCGGTCGCCCCAGCTGTCCGGCAGCAAGGAGCCTATGAGAGGAAGAATCGGTCCTCCCACTCGTAGCAGCAGAGAAATGGGCATAATGGAAGTTCTAAGGGAAAATACACTTTGGGGATAGCCAAGCATGACCCCTTTCTCCCCTTTTTATAGGCAGAAAGGACCCAGGATGAGCTATCAGAGCTGAAAGTCCCGAGATTCAAACACCTGGCCCGCGCCTCCACGTGGCCCCTCAGAATGAACGCAGCACCCCACTGCGCGCCAAGCCCACCGCCTTAGTTGTGACGTGTACGGAGATCCCTTCCTGATCCTGAATCACGGTCATTAAATGCAGGAAATCGTCCACTAACGCTTCGAAAACTGGCGGATTCAGAATATCGTCCTTCGAAAGTGATGTCCCCCAATGGTGAGCGATTGCGTGTGCGACGAAGTGATCCGCATGGGAAAAGAGCACCTTCCGAAAAGCTCTGATGCAGCTTTATGCCCCCCATTACGCCGTATTATCCATTCTGATGAAATAAAAACCGAATCACCTGCAGAACAGCAGGACGATTGACAGAACAGCAGAAAGCACAAAGGCCTTTTTGCCTGTCGGCCCCAGCCGACTTATTTTGGACCGTCGGCCCCAGCCAACCTATTTTGCCCGTCGGCCCCAGCCGACCCATTTCGTCTATTGGCCCCGGCCGACCTATTTTGATCCGTCGGCCCCAGCCGACCTATTCTGGTCCGTCGGCTCCAGCCGACCTATTTTGGTCCATCGGCCCCAGCTGACCTATTTTGTCTGTCGGCACCTGCCGACCTGGTTTGCCCATCGGCCTTAGCCAGTACATTTTCCTTCAATTTCGAGATAAGGATGACCTAAGAGCCTCAGGGGGCCATAGGTCGTTCACAACCGAGGCTAAACGACAGCAAAATCATGCGAGAAAGACACTTAAATGGAAACAGGAAATTCTTTCACTATGAAATGTTAGACAAATGTCTAAAGAGCGAAGATACAAGAACAGTTCCTAAGAACCGGGAGCTGCATCAGCTTTAGGAGGGCCCTCAGTTACATCTGCGAAAGTGTGACTAGACTCGCCCTTCTCCAATACTTTTGCCCCCTCGGCGGCAGCTTGCGACTGCCCCTCAGAAGCTGCAGCTTCGCTGGGACCGGGGGCGGCGCCAAGTTCGGCGTCAGAAACATCAACGTATTCGTCTTCATCTTCTTCTTCGGACTCGCCATCTTCGGGATCTTCAGCACTCAGGAAAGAAAGGTCCCATTTTGGGTGCTCGCTGAGAATCTGCTGTTTGCACTCCTCCTTCCCATGATGGAAGGCGTCAACGCTGATAGCGTCTTGCCTCCCCCTGAGTATGGCGTGCTGCGTCTTGGCCTCCGCCGTCTGTTTCTCAGCCTCAATCACCTGGGCCTTCAGGATGACGTTTTGCTCCTCGAGCTCGCTAGCCCGCGTCTCGAGCTCCGAGCTCCTATTGCGAGTGGACGCGAGCTCACCTTGAAGAGCCCGAACCTCCGACTCCATCTTCGCCATCTGAAAAACCCAAAATCAAATCAGCATTGCTAGAACCCAATAGGAAAAACAAAAAGGGTAAAATAAGAGCGTACCTCCCCCTCTCGCTTGGCCAACCTTTTAGCCATCTCTTCTGCCTCGCTCCTGGCTCTCGTCCTGTCAGCCCCTATCAGCTCAACCCTCTCATGCAGAGTGCTGATCTTCAACTGTCTGGCTTCAACATCCCTCCGGGCTTGGGATAACTCGTCGCTCACCCGAGCTATCGTCCCCTGGTCCCACCTAGCACCCTCCTTCAAATGGGCTATTTCACCATCACGTCGTTTCAATTTCTCCTCCACTTCGCCGAGCATCCTCACCAAACGCCTTCTTTCATCGTCGGCCTCTCTTTCCAGCCGACTCATACTTTCGCCGTGTTCACGCCGCATCGCCGCCACCTCCGCGGAGTGTTTTGACTCAATTCTGGCGAGCTCCAGACACGCATTTTCATTTCTCGCCAGGAGTTCCTGCAACTCCTCCACCCGGCGCTTCTGCTGGGATATCTCGGCCTGGGCAGCTTGATATGCCGCCCTCATCCCCTGCAAGCCCCTGTCGCTAATTGCCATGAGTTCCTCGAACTTCTCGGACACCTTCAGTCGCGACTAGAGCTCGGCGTTAGCCCTCCTGGCTTGGACACTGGCCCCCGTTGCCAAACTCAAGCGCCAGCATATCGCCCGGGAAAGCAAAACGCTTTGCAAAGGCAAAAAATGAATAAAAACCCACAATAGGGTCAATTGGGAAACATCTATCGCACAAGAACAGTAACTCACCCGCGAGGCATAGGCCCGAGTCATCCTCATCAGGGTTGTGTTGTCAATGTCGGGAAGGAGATGAATACTCTCGGCCACGCCCTGCTGACCGAATGCAGCATCCACCAATTCCAAATCGGCAAATTTGTTCGCCAAAGGATCCGCGCCCGAATACAGGGCCGACCTCATCATGGCGGAAAATGCCTCCTCAATATCAGCACCCGAGCTGCTGGGTTGGCCAACCCCACCTGAAGGACCGGCCTGGGCGGCCCCCGTCTGAGAGGCCTTCAACCTCCCAGCCTCCTCCACCAAGGCCCTGGCTTGGGTTTCTTCAGATAGTTCGGCCAGCCCAAGCGCCAGCTTCCCCAAAACCTTTTTCGAAGAAGCTCCCAATGTGGGGCTCCCGCCTTGCCGCGTCTCCTCCTTCGATGTCCCTTCCTCGGTCACCACCATCTGTGTCTCCGCCATCGGACCCCCCGAGGTCTCGGCCTGTTCTGCCACTTGCATCTCCTCCACAGGCTCTCCTGAGGCCTCAGTCTGACCTGCCTCACTGCTACCGTACTCCCCTACGAAGAGACCGAGAGAAAGCTCCCCCTGAACCTCCCCGGCTGCGGCTGCCACCTCTTCCTCTCCTGTTGGAGCCGATGGTGATCCCGCGGGGACAGTAGGCTCCTCGGCGATTACCGCCTCTGCCAGATCCGTCGCTGGTTCCTCTTTCAGGGGGGACGTGGTCGGACGAGCCAACGGAGCCTCGTCCGAACTATCTGAGATCTCTAACACGAGAGGGTCGGAGGCCATAACCTCTTTCTCCGGGCCCTCCTTCTCCCCCGGCGCTTCTGCTGTGACTGCCCCGGCATCCGGCGGGCTTCTCGCAGAAATATGAGCCCTTTTTTCGGGCCGGCCACTATCCACGCCGCTCCCTTCCCCCGGGCATTTTCCTCTCTTCCTTTTGGAGAGGTTCGACAATGCCGACCTTGCGGCTGCCACATCAGAGCACACGTGCTCAGGTCTGAGCACATTAATCGAGAAAAATGAACTGCACGAAAGAGACTCACCTTGCGGGTCCAGGGGGCTGAGCCTGGCTGCGAAGAGGGCCCCCTCTGATAGCAAGTCATTAGCCGAAAACACCTGCCCGTTGCGGAGGACGTCCAAGTCCTTCTCTTCCTGCGCCGATAAGGCCGGATGCGTCTCCGCATCCCTTACAACCTCCCCCCATCTCCGAGGGAAGTCAGAGCTGACGTTCCCCTCCGCAATAACAAATCGACTCTTCCACCCCTTGATGGAAGAGGGCTTATCCGCGATTACATTGAAGGATCTCCGGGGCCCGATGTAGGGCCACTCCGATTTCCTCCCGGGAATCAGGTGGTAGCAGGTGCGGAAAAGGGGGAGGGTGGCGACGATCCGAATCTGGTGGCACATCGAGATGAATCCGATGATATTCTGCCAGCTGTTCGGAGCCACCATTGACGGGCTGATGTTGTAGTGGGTCATGATCTCCTTCACCAGGGGGTGGAGAGGAAAATGAAGACCCGCCTTCAAACTATCTTCGTAGATGAAGACCCCAGACTCTAAATCCCGGGTAACCCTATCTTCGGGTTCCGACGCCCGTAGGACGACGTCCAAGGGCAAGCCATACCGCTAATGAATCCTCCCCAAGTCCTCGGCAACGATCTCGGAGGCCACATCGTCGGGGCTCATCGCCATTGAAAGAGGCACCAAACGAAAACAATAAGCGTCGAAGAAGATGAAAGACCAGAGCCCTTTTGAAAGCAAAACGAGAAGACGCCGGGCGCACGCGCACACATATATATAGCGACAATGCGGCCATCACTTCGCTTCTCCGCCAAGGAAGCCTCCCTAAAAAGGTGGGGCGTCTCATCCTAGGCGTCCCGGATCGCCTTGACAAACGCCCGATCGATCGGGTTTCATAGCGTGGTGCAATCCCAGCCGTTGCTCGCGAGGGAGCCTTAGCCTCGAAGGCAGGATGGCCCTGTCGCATTAATTAGGGCATCATTGCGCAAGCTAGTTAAACCAAGACGTCCCATCCAAGACGCGCCATTCGAACTCGTACTCCCTACGCCCGAACCTACGCTTCGAACTAGGGAGTGGAGGGCATGTGTTGGGGGGTAAAATCGTCATTGCATTAATATCTGTGCGAGGCGGCTAAGGCCAACCTCCCCCTTCGTCTTTTCCGGGCTTCCTTAGCTCGGCCCTTCCGGGCTTCCTTAGCTCGGTCCTTCCGGGCTCCCGTAGCTCGGCCCTTCCGGGCTTCCTTAGCTCGGCCCTTCCGGGCTTCCTTAGCTCGGCCCCTTCCGGGCTTCCGTAGCTCGGTCCTTCCGGGCTTCCGTAGCTCGGCTTCTTCGAGCGATCCACAACCTAACACCTACCTCCGCG
The DNA here is from genome assembly GCA_900491605.1 of Calamus simplicifolius. Classification (NCBI taxonomy): domain Eukaryota; kingdom Viridiplantae; phylum Streptophyta; class Magnoliopsida; order Arecales; family Arecaceae; genus Calamus; species Calamus simplicifolius. The sequence goes on from UESW01004867.1 coordinate 14,951, forward strand.
GAACCTAACGCGGGAGAGCCCGAGCCTACCAGAACGGCATCCTAGATAAGGAATCATGTCGGGACGTGGCCTAAAGCCTATCATAACCACCCCAAGCCTGCTCAACCAGATCTCGAGACATCAAGGAGCTCTCCCAGCCGTCGATACCAGAACAAGCGGGATATGGATTCTAACGGCCCCACAACGGCCTGATTCTGCCCGCCTTCGTATCTTAACAACCTCCGAACCTTCCGGAAGACGCTCAAGACCCAGGTGACAGCCTATAAATATCATAATCGCAGATTCCCTCAGGTACGCAACTTTGTACGCATACTTGCGCGCTTACACCCCCGCTCTTACTCTCCTGCTCTCGCCGGTAGCTCGTCGGCGCTCCTGCCCTCTGGAGCCTCCGATTGGCCGCCCCCGGAGAGGTCTCCCGGAGAGATCCACCTCCCCACTGTCTGGTTGATCGCCGATTTCTTCTCCACTGACTTGAGCGTCGGAGGGTCTTCCGCGGAGGACCACCCCCAGCGTCCCTCTGCGTGTAGACTTCTTTTGCAGGTCCGTCCCCCCTCTTCCTGAAGATCGACCGCGTCTGAATTGGAGAATGGATTTCAGCGGCAACACCATTGAAATTATTTTTATTGCTACGGTGAGAAGAAGCACGCCCATTTAATTTTTATGTCTATACGACTAGTTTGAATCAAGCAAAATTTATTACAGACAAGTACTTGGATTTTATTTAATTAGTAGGAAAAAGCGGGTACTACCATATGCCCTGAAAGCTGGCGGTTGGAGAACAGTTGCTAATTACAATAATGATTTTCTAGCGATTTTTTTTAAATAAACCAGAATGGCAAACAAAATAAGAAATTATACAGCTTTCCCATGGTGAAGAACAATACTCCTGTTGCTTTTTAAAAAAAATTATCCATAGCACAAACTTAACTGTGATTTTATGACAGCATTGTTAGTCTGCTTGACAATTTTTCTGGAAAACTGGCTTTACAAGTTTACATACTTGATTAAACTTAAAAGCCAAGTTTCATGAGTGGCAGAGCTTGGTCAGCATTCACCGTACTGTGTTTCCATAAAGGTTGGAGGCCATTAAACGCAAATAGTGCCATTTTCCATCAATTAGTTTAATTAAAGCAACCAGACAGAATTTTGTTAAAAATCCTTAGTTTAGCTGCCACTTGCCAGTTTTCTCATGCATTAGTTGCGCCATAAGTGTTCTATTGACAATTAATCATGCAAATGGTGCAGTCTTATGTTATGAGCTGAATTCCTTCTAGTTGACACCTCGGACTAGAAACTAAGTTTCTCTAACTTATCTTTATGAAGCTAGGGCTGGTTTCTTTTACGCTACTCGGATTCTACATGCTCATTATCTTATCATCGAGGATGACTCTACTACAGTCATCCAGTGGGTTTAGCAGGATTTCTGTGCTCATATACCTAACAACCCTTTACTCCATGATATCTGATCTATTCTTCGGGAGGTTCATATAGTTCAGATCCGGCATGTCTATAGGAAAGCTAATCCTATGGCGGATTGGATGGCGGCCTCAGTGGCCTATTATTTAGTTTTTAAATTTGGAAAAAGAAAGATCCATGTCCCATTGTACTCAACCAAATATTGTATTATGATGTATCAGGATTGATTTGTACTAGACTAATATGATCCTCCTTTTATCAAAATAATAATAATAATAATAATAATAATAATAATAATAATGTTTCCTTAATAGTCTGAGTGTGGTGCATGTGAGCCTGTTCGCAGGACTATTGGGTGCTCCTGCTATGTAGTCATAGAGAACCCTTCGTTCCAAGGATCATTAAAAACAAGTAGAGATGTAAACGTGACCAGGCCTGATGGCCAACCTTATAGTGTCGCTCTACAAGGAGAGATAAAATTGAGTACGACATGTAAATACAATTTGAAACCAATATGAAATAAATGCGTTCAGATTGACATTAAATAAATTTATGTTATAAACATATTGGCACAATTAGAATATGAAATCATCATGATATGCCATTAGTTGATCCATCAACCAAAAAATAACCTATTTAGAATATATTTAGTTGGTAACATATTAATGGATCGTATTAAATAGATCAGATCATATCTATTCATGTATATATATATATATATATATATATATATATATATATATATATATATTGTTGTACCTTAGCTTCAACATGATATAAATATGGTACGAAAACATGAACCACCATCCTCTGCTCTATTCCACCCCTCCAACCCACGGTCCCCTGCTTTAAACTCTAATTAACATCTTCCCTCCTGTGCCTCATTACCGTTCGCATCCTCAACTTCCGATGCTAATTTAAAAAGCAAGAGGTTGTTAGCCATCTATTAAACAATCAAACGTGGATGTAGTCCTACGATCTCAACAAGAGGAAGAATAGCACAGTGAACTTCTAACAACCGTGTGACTTCCCTGCTGCCCTCAGTCACCAATGGTATGCAGGCCCAAACAAATAAGTTGGTCAACTGTTTGCACTTTGCCTTTTGGATCTGGAAGACTTATACGCCCATATTTAGCGCATGATGCGGAGAAGAATCCGCAACCACTGATGAGTCCATTCGCAGCAGCATAATATACGTCTATTTTAGGCTACAAGGCATTTTGACCATGATTGGTGGATAAGGACTGCCTACTTAGAACCTCAAAATCTAAATAATGACTGCACTATCTCAGCAGCAGAAGTGTGCGATGAGATGAAGAATCCAATCTGTTGGCAAAGAGTGTCAAACATGGAAAACAGGACTAAGACAAAGATTTTGTAGTTTTTGATTCGATTAAGGGAACTAGTCTCCACCTTTTGTTAGAATTGAAACAGTTTCCATCAGAACGGTGTACTTCGCATGAGCTGTGGGACCTGTTCTAAACCAGTCCACTGTGAACTGATAATGAGAACCAAAACACTCTAAGAATTAATGGCAAGGTGGGATTCATAAATCCAGCCTAAGTAGATGACATAGGGTTTCTGGTTTATGTTCCCATATTTGTACGAGAAGAGGAATTGGTATATATGACGTCTGTTCATAGAAAATGGGTCTCATAATTATGTAACTGGTCCTTCCATTGATGAGGCTATAAAGTCTGTTTCTGTTGGCCAATTATGTAACACTCCTTGTTCTTTAATATGTGAATACCGTTCTTTGTTCTTATTATGTATAGTATAAAAAATTAATTATATGCAATATGAGAATAACTATGTATAACGTAAAAATAATTGCATGCAAAGATTAGAGTAACGATGCAACACATTTTACAAAGATGGCGGTAGCTTTTCTTTACTTACAAAGTGTGGTGAGAACATAATAATCCAAAGGAACATGTACACGGGTTTTTTAATACGTTTTCAAATTTGTTACACCAAGACAAATGCCATTTAATGTGGGAGAAACAGTTGTATGTGGCAGAGGAAGTTGGTTGCTGTGCCCATATAGGTTTTATGGAACTACTCATGAGGTCATTGAAACGATACGGGCAAACTGAGATCTGAATCTCAGCAACAACTCAGCATAAGAGTTGAAAACATTTCAGATTTCACCCAAGATGTAACCCAAAATAGAAACGGTAAATTTCTTCAAGATTTACAAATTACCACAAAGCATGGAAGTAGAGCTCGTGGATTAAGCAAATAGAGTTCCTCAATATTAGCGTACAGGCCCACTTTACCTGCCAAAGAGTCGAACCCAGACTGTCCTGCCAACTCTTGGAAGTTATCCAATGGCTTGTGAACCCTGCCTGCAATAACCCTACAAACCAGCAGTGCCTTTTTAACAGTTGGATCATCCTCATATATTTCAATAGATTCAAATGCTCTCCCACTGGTTGAAGTCGTAAACACTCCAATTCCTCCCTTCAGTTCCTTCTTCGTGGAGAACCCATGTCTTATAATCTGGCATACTTTGCACTTCTCCGATGCACAAAGGCTTGAAGTGCCATTCATGCCAAGAGAACAGGCAATTGTGGTTCCATAGAATCTTAGCAGTTCATTGCCGTCGGCCAGGCAACGGGGATGCTTCTTTGGGAGCTTGCTGGCTCTAATCTTCACCATTTCCCTGTATTCCTCAAAGCAAGCAAGAGTTTTTTGCATGTTATGGACTTTGAGGACTCTCTCTATCCGCCAACAACTGCTCTCGGACTTTACCGTGCTTGTTCTACATATAATTTCGACTATCTTTCTAGAGGAGTCTCCTTCCACAAGTTCAGTAACTACAGAGATAACAGAGAATCAGATTGTCACACCTTGACATTAAAGGATGCACTCAAGTTTGTAGGAGGCAAAGACCAAGAACTTTTTTCTTTTCAAAAGCTTGTGATGTGAACATTTAAGAATTCCATGACTTAAAATGCAAATATAGAACCTAAGGATCAGATGATGAAGTTGGGAGATTTGAATGCATGGAATTTTACAAACCATAAGAACCAGAATGATATATATATATATGTTTCAGAAGCATCTTTACAATGGTGCCAACAATATAAAGGATTTCTATGATGCGTATATCAACTGTCTGCCTTTATTAAGACCATCTTTAATTCATGCATTCAATGGTTCACTAGTTCTGATAAATCTCCAGGGACTAATTTGATGTTGTTGTAAAAGCTTAGCTAAAACTTGCTGAGGCCTCATCTATGACGCATAAGACTAAATAATGCAGAAAATAAAATCTAAAACACATGGCCTTCAGCAATATCGACAGCTTAATTTCAATGAATGGAAAAAGGAGAAATCAGAAATCAGAGTTATTTTTCTATATAATCCAAATAGATGTCAAAGATGACCAATGAAATCCCCTAGATTTCCAAAAGAACTGATAAAGTGAATATTTTTTTTTAAAGACCAACAAGTTTGTTAGGAAATCAAATCTGACATATCAAATATTAAGGAAATTGTTCATCAATGTCCGGACCTCTGAATTAGCATCAAGAAAGAGGTAGTAAAAATCAACATGAAGAATATAGGGGAAGAAAGAAACGGTTGTATGCTGCAAGATTGCTTTCCATACCTGCATGCTTAGAGAGATGGTGAGCTTCCAAGGCTTCCACCTTCCCGAACTGCTCCCCACACTTGTGACAGGTGATATTAGCAGAGGATCCATTTGACCCTGCTTCATGAGAGGCTCTAGGAGTCAAGGAAATATGATGAAGTCCAAGACCACCATTACCACGCACAGAAGCAGACAGAGATGAACCCCCAAAGCCACAGCCCTCTTGTCTCCAAACAAGCCAGGTGACCTCCTTGGAGGAGTGGCGCTGGATCCCCTGAAGGAAGGGTTGTGTTGGAGGCCAAAGTGCCCCCCCGGCCCCGGGGTCCCTGGCCGAAGTGTACCCACATAGGTTGAACCAACTCCAGCCTCCCCCTCATGCAGCCCCCAAAACCAGTTATCCTAAGCTCGCACCTGGAGTTGCTAAGGATAACCTCATGTGTGATAGGATTCAGGAACTCGCTGCTCCCAATGGACCTTGGGCTGCAGCTCGGTGGCTTCTCGAGGTGCCTTTTGCTCCCGTGGATGACATCCTTGAGGTTGGCAATAGATCTAGAGCACCCAGACCTCCCTGGTCTCCTTGTCAAAATGGCTCCCAGCTGCACCTTGGCCTTTGGATCATGGACATCAGATGGCTCAGATTTGCATTGGAGAGACTTCTTCAGAGCAAACCAAACTGTTGGCATCTTCTCTTCTATTCTCTTCTCTTCCCTCCTCTCCCTTCAGTGTATTTTTCCACCTTCCCCTGGGCTCTCTCAGAGATGCAAGCTATCTTTAATTCAGGCAGGCAACGTATTCAAGAAGATATTACTCCCTCCACTGCTTATCTTCCTTAATGTCATCTTGCACCATTAAAGCTGTACCTGTGATTTCCTTTCATCTTAGTCCTAGCAAGAAAGAGAATTCCATTAAAAGCAATTCATCTGAGAAGAGGCAGGAGTCTAGTCTCATTTGTACTGATTTTCCTCCCTTGGATAACCAACAGCAATTAAGATATAATCAAAACCCTGCAGCTCCAAAAACAACTAAACTAAGAGTTACAATAAAGGACCTCATAGACCTTCAAACGTTTGCACTTGAGAGGAGGCTTCCTCAATGGGCTCAAGGGAAGGAAACAGACAAGCTTGGGGGCTCAGAAGAGCAAAGGCGAAGCTTTAAGAGAGGAAAGAACAAATGTGTAATCAACACACGGATTCTTTGGCTCTTGAAGGCTTGAAAACCCAGCTGGAAGACCTTGGCATATATAGGAGAGGCAAAGAAGGAGAGGGGAAGAGGACGAGGGGCTGGCAGGATCTTTATCGCATTCAATTAAAAGCATGCAGGGAAAGAAACAATAGAATGATAGATTATTCTTGTAAGAAATGAGGGAAAACAGTTGGATGGATCTGAAGAAGATCATAGTCTGCCAAGTGGCACGATTACAATTTTTTTTTTCTTTTGAGCAAAATCTTGATCTTTTTAGTTGTTAAGTATTGCCAATAATAAATAATAATAATAAGTAAAGCCTTGACTTCCTTATCTAATTAACTCTCCACCCTTCCGTGTTGTTGTAATAAAATTTATTAATTAAAAAAAAGGAACTGTCATTAAATCATTAAATACCATTAAATGCTGAGCTGACAGGCCCTCCATCGGAAGTATTCCAGGCTCGGATTTTATAATCACGTTATCAGTGTCCCGAAAATGTCCCTCGTATTTAATGAAAATATTGGTAACCTGTACGCGACTGGGAATATGGCTCGGACCTTTTGTCTCGGACCGCTGTTACGGCCGGGACCACGATAGCTTTGTAGGCACCGAGTCGTGCAATTGCTCGTGGTAGAAACTGCCACCATTTGGGACCATCGTTCAGGTTGGTTCGTTTGCTGAATTTAACCATCCTAAATGGGCTTGTCTTCGTAATTATATTGCTGGATTTCCTACTGTCTTCCTCTTATCACCTCCTCTATCGTGCATGACCTGTCTTAGAACAGGTGATCAACAAAACGTGGTACCCCAATTTCCAGCTGACTTGGACCAGTCCTGTGCTAGCTAAATATGAGGTCACACCAACGGGTCCATGATGGATTGACTCATCCAAATACACATACAAAATCTAGATGAATGATTTAAGATAAAGGCTAAAACTGTATTTGGTATAGCTCTTAGGGACCAATTAATAGCTGTTGGCCCTTTCAAACGGATTAGCCATCTATACTATCTATTAGACCCCAACAATACACTAAATACAGCATTCAAACGAGATTATGTGGACTTACGTATAAGATGAAATTAAATGGGCCTATTTGGGTTAAGATGGTCCTTAGCAAAAAGGACGTGGTCATGCATCAATAAAGAGTGCTAGTTGCGGTTGACGATGCTGTTTATTGGTACCATTCTGCACTAATTTAAGTATGCATTTTTCCTTCATCTTATGAGCATCACATGCGGTTGTCATGAGCTTTAAGCTTTATTTCTAGTTAGACTCCCCTCGGATGAGATGCATCTAAACAACCCTAGGGTTTATATCTTACATTTTTAACCCCCCTTCCTTCTAGAGGTAATTTAGAGTTGGGGAAAACAAACTCTTAGATCTTAAATCCGATTAGAGCTAGGGATAAAAATAGGTCAACAAATTGTGTGAATGAGACCACATTGAATAGTGGACCCATTCAGTCGAGTCAAATAATTGGGCTGTCTAGATCGGTGGACCGAAGGCACATCGTCCAACCAGGCGCAGGGCCCATGGTGACACGGGCTTTGGTAAAACCCCCCACAACGTCACATACAGAACGGGGAAGGGACGTCCCTACCCCATTGGTTTCAAGGAAAAGACTTTCAATAGACGTCCCTGTCCTCGTTAGGGCCCCATTGGTTTCAATAGGTTCGAGACGGACGCGTTAAAGGAGTACAAATGGTTCCAAAATTTTAACCAATCTTGAGTTCGTGGGAATTAGAGCCTGTTGGATGGCAGCGGGGTATCATAATTAGGGAAGACTTGAGCACCACCCATTAAGAAGCTTCTTATTTATGACTCTAGAAATTGAGAAAGATACGTGGAAATGGTTAACGTCTTGGGATGCGTACCACGCCTCGATACCAAACTATGTCGATAGATATCGCACGAAAGACGTCTGATTTCCCCACAAAACGTTTGATTTAGAATCAACACCGTTTGCGCGGGGCCCATCTACACCACTTAGCAGAAGAAAAAGTCTTTGTACATTGCTCCCAATGCAGCAAGTTCTACGTGAGCTGCATCGCTCCTTCTTATTGGTCCATATGGATCCCATGTAGCCTGACACGATGGGACTAAATAGCATAAGGATAATTGTTGGCCCAGATGGCAACCCAAGAGGGAAGTGAATTGGGTTCTTAAAAATTTAAGACTTTTTAACTTTAATTGATTAGTTAGCAAGATGTGCAAGTGAGAGGCTAACTAAAATCAATACACAAGCAAATAAAGAGAGATAGAGAAAGAGAAAATATAGCACGGCAAACACAAGATAATTTTATAGTGGTTCGGTGCAATCAACACCTACGTCCACTCCCAAGATTCACTTGGGTCCACACTATAATCTCTCTAGATTACAGCCGAGTTGTTTTCCAAGCTCACAACTCAAACTTGTTGTTTTACCGGGTGCACAACGAACCCAGCTGGTTTTAACTCGGGCTTACCAGCACACAACCTACACGTTGTTTTTCACGGGCTCACAACTAACCCAACACAAACACTCCGGCTTGCAGCGAGGTATACCAACCTCCACTGATTCAATCCACTGATTGAATCAGCAAACAAATAGAATAGAAGTGTTTGGATAATGAAAATGCTCCCCTTGAGCAAATATACAAATGAAGTACAAAATAATATAAGGTTAGAAAAGCCTGATAGTATTGCAGATGGTAGAGGCTTGGGCTTTCTTCCTTCTTCTCTTTAACTCCTCTAGAGGTGTTGAATCACGCCTCAGCAAGATTATTGACCGTTGAAGACTTTGGAGTTGAGATGAAGCTTTTTCCTCTTTTGAAAATCCTCCGATTTGACCTTTGAAATGCTTGTGGATTTCTTTTGGCTCTTGTGGATTGATGAGAAGGAGCAGACGAAGCTTCCACTTGGATTTCACTCCTTTTGAATCTCTCTCCTTTGAGCTAGATGATTTTTTCAATATGCTATGTTTTTTCCTCTTTTCAAAAGATATTCTTTTCTCTCTTTGATTTTCAAAATCGATTCTTCTGAGTTGAAAAGAGCTTCTCTATTTATAGAATCTGCAAAAATATATCCGTTAGAGACAAGGAAAAATAGCTATTATTCAAAAATCTTACCGTTGGGGCTGATGTGTCATCGTTAAAAATCGCGCCCAGAATTCGCGGAGTCGACTCGAGCTTTGTGGGAGTCGGCTCGAGGTCGATTACTAAAAATAGAAACATTTTAAGCATTGAAGGGTCGACTCGCGAAAACTAAAGTGTCGGCTCCTGAAAGTCGGGAGTCGACTCGAGGAAAATGGGGAGTCGACTCGAGAAGTGCTCAAAAAACATGGTTCTGTTGTTTGAGCGGAGTCGGCTCGCACAGACAGGAGTCGGCTCGCAAGGAGTCAGGGGTCGACTCTTGAAAAACCAAGGGTCGACTCGAGAAAATCAGTCATTTTGGGGAGTCGACTCGGAAACCCTTGAGTCAGCTCGGGAGCGATACAAAAATCAGAAAAATGTTCTGATAGACTTTAAAACTTGTCCCAAATAAATTTAAAATATAAATTTGACTTGAATACATTAAATATGACATTTAGCATGGATTCAAGACGTGTTTCAAGAATTCATCGATTGAATTATAATATAAAAATTCCTTTTTGAAATCTTTTAAGCATAGAGCTTGAAACTCCTTTTTCTAACGGTTTAAAAACTCATTACATATAACCATTGATATTCCATTCCTTTCAATTTGAATAAGCTCAAAGTTTTTGATAAATAAACACATTGTATTCTTTAAGGTACTCATGGCTTTTGGAAATCATCAAAATCAATAAAGTTGGGGCAATTATGTTCAATAATTTCTCAACAATAATGTTACTTTTTGATCGTACATCCATTAAAAGTCGTTCAGCCTTTCACCATTGGTGTGCAGACGAAAATGCCCTTTCCTTCCAACCTACTTCAACCCGCCATCTTATTTGGATTTTGCTGATAGAAAACTCTTTCTAATTGTAAAACATTCTTCCTGTGGATGATGGTGCCGCGGAGCAGGAGTCTGAGGTTGAGGTTGTGGTTTATGAGCTTGACAATGGCTTTCAGGATATCCTACCAGATAAGATGGCGGGTAGAAGTAGGCATGCATGAGAGTGTTAGTTTGGACCAGCATCATCGCCTTGGCGTACCTTGATAGAAGGGGCTCGGTGCCGATGACATCGGCATTCAGGAACTGGATGGTTTCGTCTAGAGATCAATGGTCTTTTTGGTGCGGCGATAGGTTTGGAGGATTCATCAGCTTTGGTGCTAGCTTTTGATAATTCATCAGCTTTGGTTCATCTGTGTTCCTTAAACTCTAACTTTTTAACAACTTTGCTGCTCAAAAAGCATTAGTTCAACTAGGGTGTCGTAGGTTTTGAACTAATGCTTTGTCTTAACGTTTTGAACTAGGGTGTCGTGGGTTTTAAACTAGGCTGTCATGGGTTTTCAACCAGAGTGTTGTGGGTTTTGAACTAATGCTTTGTCTTAAGGTTTTGAAATAGGGTGTCGTGGCTTTTGAACTAGGGTGTCGTGAGTTTTCAACTAGGGTGCCGTAGGTTTTGAACTAATGCTTTGTCTTAACGTTTTGAACTAGGGTGTCGTGGGTTTTCAACTAGGGTGCCGTGGGTTTTGAACTAATGCTTTGTCTTAAGGTTTTGAACTAGGGTGTTGTGGGTTTTGAACTAGGGTGTCGTGGGTTTTCAACTAATGCTTTGTCTTAACGTTTTGAACTATGGTGTTGTGGGTTTTGAACTAGGGTGTCGTGGGTTTTAAACTAGGGTGTCGTGGGTTTTCAACTAGGGTGTCAAAACCCACGACACCCTAGTTTAAAACGTTAAGACAAAGCATTAGTTCAAAACCCACGACACCCTAGTTCAAAACCCACGACACCCTAGTTCAAAACGTTAAGACAAAGCATTAGTTCAAAACCCACGACACCCTAGTTCAAAACCCACGACACCCTAGTTCAAAACGTTAAAACAAAGCATTAGTTCAAAACCCACGATATCCTAGTTGAAAACCCACGACACCCTAGTTTAAAACCCACGACATCCTAGTTCAAAACGTTAAGACAAATCATTAGTTCAAAACCCACGATACCCTAGTTGAAAACCACGACACCCTAGTTCAAAACGTTAATGCTCTGTTTGGATGGAAAGAAAAGTGGAAGGAAAGAAAACTGGAAGGAGAGAAAAGTGGGAGGAAAGAAAATTGAAGAGAAAATATTTCTTTCCTTCTGTTTGGATGAATGGAAGGAAAATAGAGAGGGGAGAAAATTTGATGATTTACAATAACAATAATATCCTTATATAGATGATCAAAAATGCATCGGTTATTTTTTGGAAGGGTCAATATTGGAATGAAAAAAAAAGAAAAGCATTTTTGAGTTTTCTCTCCGAAATCTTTCCGGTTTTCGAGAGAAAACTTTTATGTAGGGCCCACCACTTTTTTCCCTCTATCTTCCCTCTAGTTTTCTTTCCTCCCGAGTTTTCTCTCCATCCAAACAAGATAAATTTTCATTTTCTCTCCTATTTTCTCTCCTAGTTTTCTTTCCTCCCTGTTTTCTCTCCATCCAAACAGAGGATAAGACAAAGCATTAGTTCAAAATCCACGACACCCTAGTTCAAAACCCACGATACCCTAGTTCAAAACGTTAAGACAAAGCATTAGTTCAAAACCCACGACACCCTAGTTGAAAACCCACGACACCCTAGTTCAAAACGTTAAGACAAAGCATTAGTTCAAAACCTACGATACCCTAGTTCAAAACCCACGACACCCTAGTTCAAAACCTTAAGACAAAGCATTAGTTCAAAACCCACGACACTCTAGTTGAAAACCCACGACACCCTAGTTCAAAACCTACGACACCTTAGTTCAAAACGTTAAAACAAAGCATTAGTTCAAAACCTACGACACCCTAGTTGAACTAATGCTTTTTGAGCAGCAAAGCTGTTAAGAAGTTAGAGTATAAGGAACACAGATAAACCAAAGCTGATGAATCATCAAAAGCTAGCACCAAAGCTGATGAATCCTCCAAAGCTATCGCCGCACCAAAAAGATCATTAATCTCCAGACGAAACCATCCAGTTCCTGAATGCCGATGTCATCGGCACCGAGCCCCTTCCATCAAGGTACGCTAAGGCGGTGATGTTGGTCCAAACTAACACCCTCATGCAGGCCTACTTCTACCCGCCATCTTATCTGGTAGAGATCTGAAAGTTATCGTCAAGCTCATAAACCACAACCTCAACCCCAGACTCCTGCTCCGCGGCATCATCATCCACAGGAAGAATGTTTTATAATCAGAAAGAGTTTTCTATCAGTAAAATCCAAATAAGATGGTGGGTTGAAGTAGGCTGGAGGGAAAGGGCATTTTGTCTGCACACCAATGGTGAAAGGCTGAATGACTTTTAATGAATGTACAATCAAAAAGTAACATTATCCCCCTGCTATTCTGTTCCATCGCGTCAGGCCACATAGGATTCATGTGGACCAATAAAAAGGAGCGGTGCAGCCCACGTAGGACTTGTTGCAGCGGGGGCGATGTACAAAGACTTTTCCCTGAGCAGAAACTGTTAATCCTGCCAACAAGTTGACAACATTCAAATTTTCAATAACGATGCTAGAAATTTTTTTAAAAAAATTAATATAAAAATAGCATAATTTTATTAATAAAAATATTAATTTTTAATTAAAAAGATTAAATTCATTGCAACTTACAATAGTTGTAACTAATTAGATTCCTATCTAAAATAGAAAACATTTAATTTTGAAGCAAAAGGTAGAATTTCTCGTTGAGTTATATTAGAGATGATAAAAAAAAAACGAGAAAAAAGAAAGTGGCTATGACTTTGGATAGAGAAATTTGGGCCAGTTTATTCACTTTAATATAACTTATGCAAACAATTTCAAGAACGTATAAAGTGAATTCTTTTTTTAAAAAAAATGCATATTGTGAAATGCATCCAAGATGATTCATGTAAGGCCTCACATGAACATGAATATATAATGGAAGTTCTAAAGATTCATAATTTGAAACTAAGAAATACTAACCGTGAAAGTACCGAAGCATCTTAGCTGGAGAGGAGCACCTATCTTTTTAAGGATACAATCAAATGTCTTGAGAGATTAGAAAACAAAGAGAAATTACAAGATAAATACCTCTTGCACGATGTGAGCGGTGTGCAGGATTTTTCCTTCTCATGGCTCGAAAGATCTCTATCATATGCAGCCACGCATGTATATATATACCTTCTGTTCCCAAGTTAAATTTAGGATTAGAATCTATCATGGAAATATCTAAATTTTCTAATCAACACTAATTTAGTGTGGAAAAAATTTTCACTTTACTAAAAACTGGAAACGGATATTAACCCCTTCCGACATTTCTTTAGGGTCTGAATCCATCACGGAAACATCCAAAATTTCTAATTCTTGCTCATTCATATTGAAAAGTTTCCTTTAACTGAATCAGGAAAGCAAAATCTCTGGCGAGGAGCTGGAAAGAAATACCAGCGTGCCATAATTCCCTGGCTTTTGGCATGACGAATAGATTAGGTTCCATAAAATAAATGATTCAAGGCTGAGCTGGATTCTTAAAATACCTTCGTGCGCACCCAAATGCGATGCTACTTGCGTGCCCGGTGCACCGTTTTGCACAACGGGGTGATTAAAACCACCACCCTCGTCTCCCTTGTTTTGTAATTCGAGGCATCAAGTTTTCAAATCGCGACACGGAGTTTTAGAACTGCTGAACTGACTGCCCGAATACAGCTTTTACCTGCGAGGATGCCAGCTGCGTTCAACGTGCCACACGACCGAACAAAATTTTGGGCCTAAACTAACTTATTACGGAAAAAAATTTTTACATCATTTTCGATGCAGTAAATTTACGTGAATTATATCATTCCTTTTTATTAGTCCATATAAATTTCATATGGTCTGACATAATTAAACAGAATAGCAGGAGGATAATATTACTTTTTGATTGTATATCCATTAAAAATCGTTCACCTTTCACCATTGATGTGCAGACGAAAAATCTTTTCCCTCCAGCCTACTTCAATCAGCCATCTTATTTGATTTTTCTGATAGAAAACTCTTTCTGATTGTAAAACATTTTCCTGTGAATGATGATGCCGCGGAGCAGGAGTCTAGGGTTGAGATTATGGTTTATGAGCTTGACGATGGCTTTCAGGATCTCCTACCATATAAGATGGCGGGTAGAAGTAGCCCTACATGAGGGTGTTAGTTTGGACCAGCATCACCGCCTTGGCATACCTTAATGAAGGGGCTCGGTGCCGATGACATCGGCATTCAGAAACTGGATGGTTTCGTCTGGATATCAATGGTCTTTTTGATGCGGCGATAGCTCTGGAGAATTCATCAGCTTTGGTGCCAGCTTTTGATGATTCATCATCTTTGGTTCGTCTGTGTTCCTTAAACTCCAACTTCTTAACTGCTTTGCTGCTCAAAAAGCATTAGTTCAACTAGGGTGTCGTGGGTTTTGAATTAGGGTGTCGTGGGTTTTGAACTAGGATTCGAGGGTTTTCAACTAGGGTATCGTGGGTTTTGAACTAGGGTGTCGTGGGTTTTCAACTAGGGTATCGTGGGTTTTGAACTGATGCTTTGTCTTAACGTTTTGAACTAGGGTATCGTGGGTTTTGAACTAGGGTGTGGGTTTTGAACTAATGCTTTGTCTTAACGTTTTGAACTAGGGTGTCGTGGGTTTTGAAATAGGGTGTCGTGGGTTTTGAACTAATGCTTTGTCTTAACGTTTTGAACTAGGGTGTCGTGGGTTTTGAACTAGGGTGCCGTGGGTTTTGAACTAATGCTTTGTCTTAACGTTTTGAACTAGGATGTCGTGGGTTTTGAACTAGGGTGTCATGGGTTTTGAACTAGGTGACGTATGTTATAACTAGGGTGTCGTGGGTTTTGAACTAATGCTTTGTCTTAACGTTTTGAACTAGGGTGTCGTGGGTTTTGAACTAGGTGTATGGGTTTTCAACTAGGGTGTCGTGGGTTTTTGAACTAATGCTTTGTCTTAACGTTTTGAACTAGGGTGTCGTGGGTTTTGAACTAGGGTGTTTGGGTTTTCAACTAGGGTGTCGTGGTTTTGAACTAATGCTTTATCTTAACGTTTTGAACTAGGGTGTCGTGGGTTTTGAACTTGGGTGTCGTGGGTTTTGAACTAATGCTTTGTCTTAACGTTTTGGTATCGTGGGTTTTGAACTAGGGTGTCGTGGGTTTTCAACTAGGGTGTCGTGGGTTTTGAACTAATACTTTGCCTTAACGTTTTGAACTAAGGTGTCGTGGGTTTTGAACTAGGGTGTTGTGGGTTTTCAACTAGGGTGTCGTGGGTTTTGAACTAGGGTGTCCTGGTTTTCAACTAGAGTGCCGTGGGTTTTGAACTAATGCTTTGTCTTAACGTTTTGAACTAGGGTGTCATGGGTTTTGAACTAGGGTGTCGTGTGTTTTCAAATAGGGTGTCGTGGGTTTTGTGTCTTACGTTTTGGGTGTCGTGGGTTTTGAACTAGGGTGTCGTGAGTTTTGAACAGACAGAATGCTTCATCTACTAGTCCCATTTGAGCACAGGCCTTCGGAACATAAACAAATGTGTTGAAATTGGGGTCTTGTCTTCCTGATCATCAACATGAAGAGCTCGAGAGCTCTAGATGGGTACCCATTTTGCACATTGGCAGAGATCATTGAGGTCCAGGAAGCAGAGTTCCTTTCAGTCATCTGGTTCTGGTTGACAGCGATGAGGGCATTGCTGATGTTGGGATCGGAGACTAGGCCTCTCTTTGTAATGTAGGTATGGGCTTGTATCCCTGCATTGAGTAGCGGCGTACTTCCACAAGAGTTCAGAACAAAGCAAGCTGTTGCATGATCGAGCTGCCCTTTGGAACGTTGGATCCTGTGGAAGAGCTTAAGAATTATTTCATCATCCTTTGCTTTAGCAAAGGCTTGAATTAACGAACCCCATGAGATCTTATGTTCAAATACCGTCGAGCATAACTCCAAAGCTTGCTGGGGTTGGGCTAAACCAGAGTAGAGTTTAATGAGGCTGTTTACAACTGAAACGTTTGATTCATAACCACTTCTGATTATGCTGCTGTGGATCTCTTTCCCACTTCTAAGACCTCCTGAAGCAGTGCAATCTAGAAGGACAGAAGTATAGGTGAATTCGTTAGCTTTAACATGATCTAACTGCATCGTCCTGAAGGACTGGAGAGCTTCCGCGAACCGACCATTCCAACAGTGCCAGCTATGAGGGCAGACCATGGCACGGTGGTCTGGTCCTTTGTCCCTTCGAACACCTGAGGGATGCCTCTAGAGTCCCACACTTGGCATACATATCAATCAGTGAGCTGATCACATATGCGTCTGACTTCATTATTTCACGTTTCATAATGCAAGCAGATCATCTTTCTGATAGAGTAGACTAAAAGATATGCGTTAGTCTTTACATTTTTAATGAGAATTCATTTTGAGCAATGTGTGCCATTTACTATATATATGTGCATGTGTCTAGTATTTACAAAGAGTATTTGATCTAGTGTGTAGAGTACCTTACACACAGAAGACTAGATCATCGGTTCTTTTGGAATACAAGTTTATTGTTCATAGTTTTAGATGGAATTCCAGTAGAACTGTAGCACAAATTTTTAGTAGGTCTGTCTTGACTACATTAACCTAGTACAGTGAACAGGATCCACTGACTTTATAAAATAATTTAAAACTCATGAATATTATGATTACTTATGGAATTCTATTTCTAGACACGTGTATGTAGTGATTAGACATAGAGTGAGATTCTATATGAGCAATAAACTCAGTGGGTTGGGCAATAACATTTATATATGGTGAATATTAATAGTTGAAGGAATTCACGTCCTGTTAATTTGGATTTGATATCCCTTGAGAAAGCTTATAAGTTTTGATTATATCAAATCTTGCAAGTGGATTTTGAATCCGATACATCAAATAAGTTAAGTGGATAAGTCTCAAGGATAATAACAGCCAATTAAATTATATTATCAGTATTAAATTTAATTAGATATCTGTAATCTTAACGTGGGGAGATAATAAGTATTTAATATTAACATTCGAATGTGATTATGAGTACAATTATAATTCTTTAGTGGAATGAATTATAATTTACGTAATTGAATCATAACCGGGATAGGATTAGGAGATTTAATTACGTGGGAAGTCCTTTTCATTTGCCTATTTGGTCCCTGTTGTAGCCCTAAATACCCTCTCAGTTGGTTGCTAGGGTTAACGTTTTGAGAAAAAGAAAAACAAGAAACCCTAGGTCGGCCGAGAGATCCCACCATCTTGTGAGAGAAGGAAGGTATTTCGAGAATACGGCAGGCTAAAAGGTTGAGGTCGAGCAATCAAATTGAAGTGTTCCAACATTCAAGTCTGAAGGTATAATCTTATACTCATAGATTAGAACGGTAAAAGATTTTTGTATTACTCATATACGCTATAGCCGTGATCTTGAGGGTATTCCGCGCTCCCCAACACTTTCCTGTTTCAAATTCCTTCTGCATAGCACAAAACTTCAGAATACTTGCTATAATGAACTCATCGAGTTCTGCTCCCGTGGACTGAAGGCGAATGAAGAGCCTATAAGGGACCGTGTTACCGTAGCAATATGATGTCTCATGGTCACTACATTTAATGTACATATCAAGAAGAGCACTGGATACATGGGTATCTGATTCAAAGCCAGCTCGGATAACATACCCATGAATTTCCTTACCATGATTCAGAGCTTTCAGACTGGCGACTGCCTGAAGGGCGCTGCCTAAAGTGAATTCGTAGCAATCTAAACCTTCAGCAATTAGCGCACGAAATAGGATCAGGGCTTCTTCAACATAGAGATTGTGAGTGTAATAGGTGATGGGAGTATTCCAAGAAACAAAATCCCTTTCAAACATCTTATCAAAGGCCTGCCTCATCATGCCCAGTTCTCCAATTCTCCCATAGAATTTCATTAAAGAATTCTTCAAGAACGACACCCTAGTTCAAAACCTACGACACCCTAATTTAAAACCCACGACACCCTAGTTCAAAACCCATGACACCCTAGTTCAAAACGTTAAGACAAAGCATTAGTTGAAAACCCACGACACCCTAGTTCAAAACCCACGACACCCTAGTTTAAAATGTTAAGACAAAGCATTAGTTCAAAACCAATGACACCCTAGTTGAAAACCCACGACACCCTAGTTCAAAACGTTAAGACAAAGCATTAGTTCAAAACCCACGACACCATAGTTGAAAACCCACGACACCCTAGTTCAAAACCCACGACACTCTAGTTCAAAACTCACGATACCCTAGTTCAAAACGTTAAGACAAAGCATTAGTTCAAAACCCACGACACCCTAGTTGAAAACCTACGACACCCTAGTTCAAAACCCACGACACCCTAGTTCAAAACGTTAAGACAAAGTATTAGTTCAAAACCCACGACACCATAGTTGAAAACCCACGACACCCTAGTTCAAAACCCACGACACCCTAGTTCAAAACGTTAAGACAAAGCATTAGTTCAAAACCCACGACACCCTAGTTCAAAATGTTAAGACAAAGCATTAGTTCAAAACCCATGACACTCTAGTTGAAAACCCACGACACTCTAGTTCAAAACCCACGACATCCTAGTTCAAAAACCACGACACCCTAGTTCAAAACACACGACACCCTAGTTGAACTAATGCTTTTGAGTAGCAAAGCTATTAAGAAGTTGGAGTTTAAGGAACACAGACGAACCAAAGCTGATGAATCATTAAAAGATAGCACCAAAGCTAATGAATCCTCCAAAGCTATCGCTGCATCAAAAAGACCATTGATCTTCAGACGAAACCATCCAATTCCTGAATGCCGATGTCATCGGCACCGAGCCCCTTCCATCAAGGTACGCAAGGCGGTGATGCTGGTCCAAACTAACACCCTCATGCAGGGCTACTTCTACCCGCCATCTTATCTTTTAGGAGATCCTGAAAGCCATCGTCAAGCTCATAAACCACAACCTCAACCCTAGACTCCTGCTCTGCGGCACCATCATCCATAGGAAGAATGTTTTACAATCAGAAAGCGTTTTCTATCAGCAAAATCCAAATAAGATGGCGGGTTGAAGTAGGCTGGAGGGAAAGGGCATTTTCGTTTGCACACCAATGGTGAAAGGCTGAATGACTTTTAATGGATGTATGATCAAAAAGTAACATTATCCCCCTGCTATTCTATTCCATCGCGTCAGGCCATATGGAATCCATGTTGATCAATAAAAATGAGCGGTGCAGCCCATGTAAGACTTGCTGCACCGAGGGCGGTGTACAAAGACTTTTCCTTACCCATATGCTATGAGGCCCAAATTAATTAATCCCATGTAGAAAGAAAAAAAAACTTTGTACACCGCATTTGATGGAGCAAATTTTATATGAGCTATACTATCCTTTCTTATTAATCCATAATATTTATTAAAAAATATTAAGATAGTTTTATGATATTTCTAGAAAAAAATTACGATATCCTAGTTTTAAACTTACGATACCGTAGTTATAAAATTAAAATACCTATTTAGAAAATAAAAAAATTTACGAGATCCTAGTTTTAAACTTATGACATCGTACAATAATTTTTTTTGACTTTGTTAATGAGTATCTTAATTTTATAACTATGGTATGGTGAGTTTAAAATTGGGATGCCATCTTAAATTTTGACGTGACGTGCATTAATATTCGTACAACTTTTTTTTTGAATTTGTGTACAGACACGTTTTCTGAATGGGTGTCGTAATTTTATAACTATGATGTTGTAAGTTTATAACTAGGGTATCGTAATTTTTTTTTTTGCTTTCTAAATGGTGTCTTAATTTTATAACTACGGTGTCGTAAGTTTAAAACTGAGGTATTATAATTTTTTTTCTCGGAACGTCGTAAAGCTATCTTAATATTTTTTAATGAGTACCGTACGTATGTAAACCAATAAAAATAAATGGTGCAATCCATGTAGAACTTGCTGTATCGGATGCGATGTATAAAGTCTTTCCCATCCCATATAACTTTGCCATGTTGAACTTAATTTTCAACTTGATTTAGAGAAGGGCACATCGTTAGTGCAGCCGTCAAGTGTTTGCCCTATGGTCTTTCACGTGATAAATGATACATGCATAATCATTCAACTTAACAAGCGACATGTATTTAGCAAAATTTTCTCATATAAAATTATATAAATTTCACTTGATGGCAAATATCTAATAAATTATAGGTTAAACTATATAATTAATTCCTTTACTTAAGGAGTTACGTCACTTTAATTCTTGAACTTTAAAAAGTTATAAAAATCATCTTAAACTTTCTATTTTGTATCACTTTGATCTCTACCGTTAAATAGATGATACACCATTCATTTTTATCCTATGTGGCAGCATGCATAGCAGCATACGTGGCATCCAAATGGTAAAAATAAATTTAAAATTCATAATTAACCCATTATTTAATAATTTAAAAAAAATATTAAAAAAATAAAATAATCTCCTTTGCCCTGATTTATCTTAATCCATGAGTGCTCATGTACCCGTTGCACTCCCCCTAAGGTAAATCAGGATGAAAGAGGATTATTTTTTTTTTTTTAAAATTATTAAATAATGGGTTAACTGATTAGTTATGGATTTTAAATTTATTTTTGCCACTTAGATGTCATGTGTATAGCTACGAATGCTGCTATATAGGATAAAAATAAACGACGTCTTTCCTATTTAACGGTAAGGATCAAAGTGATACAAAACAGAAAGTTCAAGATTATTTTTATAACCTTTTAAAGTTTAAGGATCAAATTGATACAACCTCCTAAGTATAAGGGTTAATTCTGAAGTTTAACTTAAATTGTATCTCGGTTTTGTTTAACCCATGTACTCACCAATCTGTTCAGAACTCAAAACTATTTGAGCTTTGACTTAGGCTCACGCCATGCTGGATTTCCATATTCAAGATTAAGTGTTCATCCATAGTTGGGTAAGTCAACTTATATAGGCATGGTATAATGTGTGCAAATGTGATGCGGTGGTTTGTATTTCAATTGATGGTTGGGAGTTTAGTCAAAGCGCTATACAATGCTTCATAATGTAGCATCTCTAACAAAAGAAATAATAAATAACAATATGCAAAATAACTTAACCTATTAATAAGGAGCAAATATGTAATTAGACATTTTTATAATGATATATATATATATATATATATATATGGAGAGAGGAGAGAGAGAAAGAGAATGTTAGACATAGCAATATTTAAATATAGTTAAGTTTAAAATCCAATTATTTCTTTTATTCTTAAATTCACATGGATTTTAGAATTACCTTATTTTTTAATCTTTTTCATATTTGGGATCAGTGAACTATATAAATCCAAATATAAAGGAAGTGATCGGATTCAAACTTAATTATATTCAAATATAATCAAGTCCCAAATTTGATCATCTTTTCTATCTTTGAATCTATATAGATCTCAAAGCTTCATTAACTTTTTTACCTTTTTCATCTTTGTGATTCATGAGTCGTATGGATCAAAGGATGAAAAATATGACTGGATTTAAGTTTAGCTATGTTTGAATATAACCAAGTCTGATTTTATACACACGTACATATATACCTATAAAGAAAATGTTGGATTTGTTACATTTGAATGTAGCCATAATTCAGTAACTTCTCCCATCTTTGAATTTATATGGATCCTGAAGCCACCGTATATTTTCTATATTTTTATCTTTTAGATCCGTAACTTGTATAAATTCAAGGATAGAGATGACCAAATCTTAACTTGCATATATTCGAATGCAGTTAGGTTTAAAATGCTCTCTTTATATATATACTTAATTTTGATATTGATAATGATTATTATTTGCCTCAATAAAATAATAATTCAATAGCTTAGGATTAAATAAATGTCAGTTATAATGATTATTTTAACATCTTTGTTGTTGCTGCCAAATCACTTACGATGAACGTCGGGTGAGCTGAGATCTCCGTAGGCCTTCGAGGATGCAGAAAGGTCGCCGTCTTCCTTCTAGAGCCTGCAAAAAGTCTCGGACCGGTGGTTCTGGTGGAGACCCTCCGACGCCCAAGTCAGTGGATTGTAGAACAGGAATGTTGTATATCAGTAGAACTTGAAAGAGAGAGAGAGAGCTCCCCTTGCATTGAGCTCGGGTCCTCTTTTTATACCTGTCTGGGGTCCCGTTTACCTCGTTCCGTTGGAACCGTCGAATCTTCCTCGTTGGGATAAGTTTCTCCGAACGGCAAGTGGTTAAGCCGTTGCTGGATGAGGGCCGCTTGTAGCGGTAACTGCTGAACGAGCTAACACTTGCCCGTGATTTCAGCAAGCGAGGTACACGGCAATAGACCTGGAATCACGGGATCTGTTGTATGAGACTGGTCATTGTGCATGCGCAAAAGGCGTCGAGTTAGGACCGAAGCCGTTGTTGGAGGCCGTCGCTGGAGGCCGACGCTGGAGGCCGGCGCTGGAGGCCGGAGCCAAAGGCCAGCGCTGGAGGCCGGGGCCAAAGGCCAGCGCTGGAGGTCGTTTGCTGGAGGCCGGCGCTGGAGGCCGGAGACAAAGGCCAGCGCTGGGGCCAGAGCCAAAGGACAGCGCTGGGGGCCGTTGCTGGAGGCCAACGCTGGAGGCCGGTGCTGGAGGCTGGCGCTGGAGGCCGGAGGCAAAGGCCAGCGCTGGGGCCAGAGCCAAAGGACAACGCTGGGGGCCGTTGCTGGAGGCCGACGCTGGAGGCCGGCGCTAGAGGCCGGAGCCAAGGCCAGCGCTGGAAGCCGTTGCTGGGGGCCGACGCTGGAGGCCGGCGCTGGAATTCAATTTCTGGGTTTTGCTGTCACCATCATTTTTGAAAATCGTGCAAAAGATAATATCACACAAAGGAATCGGCCAGCCATATCAGATGCCCCCCCCCCCGCCCCTGAGATGGGTGAGCGCACAATCACCCGCGAAAGGGGTGTTAATATCCTCTGGACGGCCGATTTTCGCGCCATCATTTTGCTTGTTTGTGTTGTTGGGATTAGAGAGGATTTCCCTCGAGCAATGAGTCACAAAAGGCGAGCGTCATCATTGTGATAAGGCCAATGCCCCCTTTTTATTGGTGGAGCTTTTCGTGTTTTTCGCGCTGGTAGGCCGCCGAAGCGCCTTCCATTTGAAGGTGGATGCGTAGTCAGAACGGACGATCGTGGGGTAATTTGAAATGGAGTTATAAGGGGAAAATCATCCTTATCCTCCCATCCTCCCTTTTCTTACGCTACTGCTCCCTCTCGAGTCCGCAAGTGTCCGTTCGTCTCCCATGTTCGTTCTCTCCTCGTGCTCCTTCGATTCTAGCTCAAGTTTTCCAGGTTAGTCTCCATGGCTTCATCACCTTCTTGTTCCATTTCTGATTCCTGGGGGTGTTCCCCCAACCCTTCTTAAACTTCCGCTTCCTTACCAAGCCAGTGGTCTACCCCCTCCTCTAATCGCTCTTGCCGGAACAGCGGCCAGTCAGTCACCTCGTAACCGAGAGTCATCCGACCGGCGGGCGGATTTCCGTCCGGGGCCGTCCGACGGTTGCTGGTCCTTCTAGTGTCGTCAAGGAGTCCCCTGAAGGGACTGCTTCCACTATGTCTGCTCAAGACATAGTAAATCTGAAAGCTAAATATAGCTTTCCGTCGGACCTTCGTTTGTTCTACCCTGCTCCCAATGACAGGGTAACCTCTTCCCATTCCGGAAGAGTTGCCTTGTATGGAGCCTTCTTTAAGGCCGGACTTCGGTTACCTATCCATCCTTTCATCCTCAATCTTCTGGACCGATACTCTCTAACACCTTCTTAGTTAGTTCCTAACTCGATCCGAACCATTGTCGGCTTTCTGGTTCTCTGTCACCTGCAAGGCATAGAGGCCAGCATCTCCTTATTCCGCAGTTTTTATACCCTCCGCAAGCAATCAGGTTGATGGTCCTTCACCCCTAGGTCCAATAGGATCCTCAAGTTGTGCCTTCCCACCTCCGTCAAAGGGTGGAAGGATAAATTCTTTTTTGCTGATATCGGCGGGGTGCGCGGAAGCTGGGGGATACCCAACATTGATGCCAATAGGGATTCCTCCATCCTTCCAAGAGATTGGATGGCATTCGGGCAGCTTCTGACTGCCGATGTCCATCGGTGCAATAAGGCTTTAGCCAAGGAAAACCTTCGTCTCGCTGGTTTAATTCCTTCGAGTGGTGAGCATTTGATTACTCGCCTTCTTTTTTCTTTTTCCCCCTTCTCTTCTCTCTTTTTTTTTTAATTCATCTTCCGCCTTTATAGGGATGGCGCCCTCGCTTCGCGAGCTCAGGAAGGCGGCTACTAGGAAAAGGAAGACTACGGGGAATGAGTCCCTTTCCGAGAGAAGGGCCGTTGCCAAAATCCCAAAGAGGACCGAAGCGGGGAGGGCCGACGCGGGAAGGGCCGACGCTGGAGGGGCTGGAGTTGTGAAGCCCCTGCGCGCCAAGATTTTGAAGAAGGGCGACCTTAGAAGGGCCGAGCTGGGGAGGCTGATGCTAAACGGCACATGTGCGAGGCGGCCAGAGCCCAAGCCGACGAGCCCGCCAAGATAGATACGATAAGGGCCGAGGCCGGCGAGAGAGCAGGGCAGAGCCAAATAGAAGGGAGATCTTCAGTTCCAGCTCCTCCTGTCATCCTGCTCGATCCTTTTCTGAGCAGGTCGCAAGAGCGCCGTCACCCCTGCCCGAAGCCGTAGAGACGGGGCAAGTTCCTGCAGCAATAGGGCCGACTCCCACAGCTATCCTGCCTCCCATAGGGACAACAACCGAAGCGCCTCCACCAGTCAAGGGGCCAGATGTAGCAGAGTCAGAGGCGGAATCCGCCTCCATGGACCCCGTGCCAAGGGAAAGGAGGGGCGTCGACCCTTCCTTCCAATCACTGTTGGCTAACCACAGCCGTTGGGCCAAGCGGACCTTAGATGAAGCATCTGTGGTGGAGGTGCAAGAGTTTCTCCAGCATCAAGGGAGAGCCACCTTCTTCCGTGAGGCGTTTGTGGCACATCTCTGGGTGAGCCTCTGCTCCATTATCGTTTTTCTTCTTTGTTTCGTTTGTTTTATTTTGCTTTTCACTATCGATATTACCTTTATGCATTGAACTCTCTGATCGCCATGAGGAATCTTTGGACCCTGAGTGATACTGCTATCGACCAGGCGCGGGAGGAGATGTTATCACTCCAAGCTAGGGCAGAAAAGGCGGAAATGGCTTTGGAGGATACCCGGACCACCCTAAAGGGCGAAGTCGATACCATCAGGCTGAGAGCCGAGAAGGCCGAGTACGCGCTGGAAGTTGCCCAGCATCGTGCAGCCAATGAGCTGGATAACGCTCAGGCGGCCGAGGAAAAGCAAAGGATAGCCGAGGAGAGGCTGAAGGTGGTGGAATCGGAAATGTGCATCTTGAAGACTCGATTGGATTCTACCTCCATTGAAATAGACGCAGCCAAAGAGGCCACCCGCCAGTCCGACGCCAAGATTATCGATTTGGAGGCGGTGGTGACTGAGGCCAAGAGGGAGGCCATCGAGTCCGAGCAGAGAGCCCTCAAGGTGGAGAAAAGAGCTGCAGAGGCCGTAGAGGATTTCAGAAAGTCTAAAGCCTTTGATAAGGATCTAGCCGAATCGACGACGTTTGCTTATAATGCCGGCTTCCAAGATTGCAAGGACAAAATCCAAGAACTCTACGACCTGGAGGACATTGAAGGGCTGAAGCCAGATGATGTCTCTGAAGACGATGACTCGGCCCCAAATAACCCTTAGTAGTTTTAGTTTTTTTTTTTTTTTGTATTGCTCTAAGTCCGACTAAGGTCGGCAATTTTGTAA
This sequence comes from Calamus simplicifolius, assembly GCA_900491605.1. NCBI lineage: Eukaryota > Viridiplantae > Streptophyta > Magnoliopsida > Arecales > Arecaceae > Calamus > Calamus simplicifolius. Next base: position 41,054 of record UESW01004867.1, read on the forward strand.
CCTTTTAGCCATCAATGAAGGTTTTAACCATCATTGTGTGCCTTTGGTTATAATCAGCTTTAGTTGTGTAAGCTGTCGTGAATCACCAACCAATGGTGCCTCGCCAGATAGGTTGGGCGAAATGTGATCGTTCACCAAAACATTGTCACGAATTACCGACGCAAGAAGCTAGTTTTTGTTACCGACGCGGAGCTGGTCTTTAGTGCCGACGCGGAACCGGTCTTTAGTGCCGACGCGGAGCCAGTCTTTAATTGCCGGTGCGGAACCGATCTTTTGTGCCAACGCGGAGCCGGTCTTTAATTGCCGGTGCAGAACCGGTCTTTAGTGCTGACGCGGAGCCGGTCTTTAGTGCCGATGCGGAGCCGGTCTTGATTGCCGACGCGGAGCCGGTCTTTAATTGCCGGTGAGGAACCAATCTTTTGTGCCGACGCGGAGCCGGTCTTTAATTGTCAGTGCGGAACCGGTCTTTAGTGCCGACGCGGAGCCGATCTTTGATTGCTGACGCAGAGCCGGTCTTTGTTGCCGACACAGAGCCGGTCTTTTATTGCTGACGCGGAGCCGGTCTTTGTTGCCGATGCGGAGCCGGTCTTTTGTGCCGATGCGGAGCCAATCTTTAATTGCCGGCGTGGAACCGATCTTTTGTGCCGACACGGAGCCGGTCTTTAATTGCCGGTGTGGAACCGGTCTTTAGTGCTGATGCCGAGCCGGTCTTTGATTGCCGATGCGGAGCCAGTCTTTGTTGTCGACGCGGAGCCTATCTTTTGTGCCGATGCAAAGCCGGTCTTTAATTGCCGGTGCAGAACTGGTCTTTAGTGTCGATGCGGAGCCAGTCTTTAGTGCCGATGCGGAGCCGGTCTTTGATTGCCGATGCGGAGCCGGTCTTTGTTGCCGATGCGGAGCCAGTCTTTTGTACCGACGCGGAGCCGGTCTTTGATTGCCGATGTGGAGTCGGTCTTTAATTGCTGAACATACTCATTCGAAAATAAGTAAACATTCCGAACATTCATCTATCAAATAGATTCAAATTAATGACGATAGCACCTTACTGGTAATACCGGTGTAAATTGTCGGCATTCCAGGTGCGAGGAAGCGGTTTTCCGTCTAGCTCTTCAACTTTGTACGCCCCATGGTGAAGTACCTCCTTGATACGGTATTATCCTTCCCATTTTGGTGCCAGCTTGCCCCCTTCTTTTGGCTTTGATACTTCAGCTCTTCGTAGAACGAGATCTCCGGAGCGGAACGTCTTGGATCGCACCCGAGCATTGTAGTACTTGGCCGCTCGCTGACGGAATGCTTCCATGCGAAGCTGTGCTTGGTCTCGCAATTCTTCCACCAGATCTAGATTGGCTCGCAGCTGGTTTGAGTTGCTTTCTTTGTGGTATAATTCCGTCCGGGGACTGGGAACTCCTATCTCCACTGGAATGACTGCTTCGGTCCCAAAGACCAGGCTGAAAGGAGTTTCCCAGTAGGGGCTCGCGGCATCGTGTGGTAGGCCCACAGTACACTGGGGAGTTCCTCCACCCAGCGTCCTTTGCAGCTATCTAGCCGAGCCCTGAGTCCTTGGAGGATGATGCGATTGGTCACCTCAGCTGCACCGTTGGTTTGGGGGTGCCCCACGGAGGTGAATCGATGATGGATGCCTAGGCCATCGCAGAATTTCGGAAGGCGTGTTGTCAAACTGTCGGCCGTTGTCAGTAACGAGGGTGTGCAGTAGCCCAAACCGGCACACCACAGACTTCCAGAAGAAAGTCCTTATTTTGACCTCCGTGTTTTAGCGAGAGCCTCCGCCTCGATCCACTTGGTGAAATGGTCGATGGCCACCACGAGGAACTTGCGTTGTCCGGAGGCTGGAGGGAACGGTCCCAGGATGTCCATGCCCCACTGTGCGAAGGGCCAGGGTGCAGCCAGGGGGGTCAGCTGGGACGTCGGTTGATGTTGAATGTTGGCATGGCGCTGGCAGCTGTCGCACCTCTTGACAAGTTTGGATGCATCCTCCTTCATTGTAGCCAATAATACCCCTGCCGTAGGGCTTTGTATGCAAGACCCTGCCCCCCAGATGGCTTCCACATATACCTTCATGTATCTCCCGCAGAATATAACTGGCTTCGGTGGGACCGACACACCTGAGGACTGGATATGAGAACGACCTCTGGTAGAGCTTTCCCTCCATTATGAAAAACTTTGGGGCCCGTCTTTTAAGTTTCCTGGCTTCGGCAGGTCTTCTGGGAGGGTACCCTCGGTAAATACCAGACGTAGGCATCCATCCAGGAGGGCTCCTGCTCCACTGGTAGAGTTTCTCTTGATACGTCAATACTCGGGGCTTCTAAGTGCTCCACATAAGCTCTTCCCAACATCCCATCAGCGGAGGTGGCAAGGTGGGATAAGGCGTCGGCTCTAGCATTCTCCTGTCGGGGGATGTAGGTGACACTAAAGTGAGCCAAGGGAGAAGCTAGCGATTGACCATACTTAAGTAGCGGGACATGATGGGATCCCTTGCTTTATATTCCCTTGCGATTTGGCCAGTGACCAATTGGGAGTCGGTGAACGCCCTAAGGCGTTTCACCCCAAGTTCTTGAGCCAATCTCATCCCGGACAACAAAGCTTCATATTCTGCCTGATTATTAGTGGCTGGAAAGAGGAAGCGAAGTGCACACTTGGTTACAACTCCATCCGAGTTGGCCAAAATGAGGCCTGCTCTGCTCCCTTGAGAATTCGATGCCCCATCTACATGGAGGACCCATTCATCATCACTGGTTCCAAGGGGCTGAGTGTCTGTAGGAGGTTCTTTAGGTTGCTCATCTCCCCAAGTGCATTCGACCAAAAAATCCGCCAAGACTTGAGACTTCATGGCCGACCGGGGGTGAAAAGATAGATCGAACTCCCCCAACTTAAGGGCCCACCTTGCCAGCCGGTCGGAAGTATCCGGGTGAGCAAGAACTGTCTTCAGAGGTTGGTCTGTGATCACCGCGATCGGGTGGGCTTGGAAGTATGGCCGCAGACGCTGGGCAGACACGATCAATGCGAAGATAATCTTTTCCATATTTGAGTATCTGGTCTCTGCATCGTGGAGCACCTTGCTTGTGTAGTATACTGGCCTTGCATGCCATTGGTGTCCACGCGGACCAGCACAGAACTAACGGCTTCAGGAGAGGCCGCGAGGTATAGAAGGAGTTCTTCTCCATCCATTGGCTTGGCTAGCAGCGGGGTAGATAAGAATTCCTTTAACCCTTCGAACGCCTCCTGGCATTCTTTCGTCCATTCAAATTCATTGACTTTGCGAAGCGCCTTGAAGAAAGGTAGGCACCTTTCAGCGGACTTGGACAGGAAGCGACTTAAGGCGGCCACCCTTCCCGTCAGGCGCTGTATTTCTTCTTGTTGGCGGGAGGCCTCATGTCCAAGATGGCTTGGACTTTGTCCGGGTTTGCTTCGATCCCCCTCCGGGTTACCATGAAACCCAAGAACTTTCTAGCTGTCACCCCGAATGCACACTTACGTGGGTTCAGCTTCATCTGGTACCGACGAAGGTTGTCAAAAGTCTCCATTAGGTCCGCAATGTGGTCAGTGGCGTGAACGCTTTTTGTCAACATGTCATCCACGTACACTTCCATGTTGCATCCTATCTGGCCTTCGAAGACCTTGTTCATCATCCTCTGGTAGGTGGCTCCCGCGTTCTTTAGCCCGAAAGGCATTACCCTGTAGCAGTATAACCCCTTTCATTTATGAAGGAGGTAGCTTCTTCATCCGCCGGATTCATCCGGATCTGGTTGTATCCGGAGAAAGCATCCATGAAGCTAAGGACCTCATGGCCGGATGTAGCGTCCACCAGTTGATCGATCGGGGCAGGGGAAAGCTGTCCTTAGGGCATGCCTTGTTGAGGTCGGTGAAATCTACGCACATTCTCCAGCTCCCGTTGGTCTTACGGACCAGCACCACGTTGGCCAACCATTCGGGGTAATGGACCTCCCGAATATGGCCCGCAGTTAACTTGTGAACTTCCTCGTCGATAGCTTTCTGTCTATCCGGAGCGAAGTTTCTTTTTTTCTGTCGGACCGGCCGACACTCTGGCCTGAGGTTGAGCCGATGGGTGATCACTTCTTCAGGGACGCCCGGCATGTCTGAGGACGACCATGCGAAGACGTCGGTGTTGGCACGCAGGAAAGTAAGAAGTTGATCGCGTGCCTCCTCTGGAAGCAATGCCCCCACCTGAACAGTCCTTGCCGGGTCATCACCCAAGGGAGGGTTAGAAGGTGCTCGGCTGGCTCTCCCCTCCTTCCCAGCTCCCGGGGATCGAGCGACTCAGAGGCTACTGCCGACGCCGCTTCCAGCGGGCTGGGAGACAAATGTAGCAAGGCGGAAGTGGGCTTTGCTCCCCTTTCATTTCTCCGACTCCTTCGTTGGTGGGGAACCTTACCAATAATCTCTTAGTGGAGATTACGGCATCCTAGCAGATTCAACCCTGGTCTTCCCAAGATAGCGTTATAAGCCAGCGGGACCCGGACCACCAAGAAATTTATAACCACAGTGCTCTGACATGGAGGGGTTCCAGCCGTGACGGGAGGGCAATTTCCCCTCGACGCTCACCGAATCTCCAGTGAAGCCCATTAGAGGCGCGGCAACGGGTCGGAGTAAAGACTTGACAGATTCATCCGAACAAAAGCCTCGTAGCTCAAGACATCCACCGAACTCCCACTATCAATTAAAATTCTTTTTACAGGATGTTTGGCTATAGTCATGGACACAACGACGCTGTCGTCATGCTTATTAACTACCCCATCTAAATCCTTTCCAAAGAAAGGAATTACAGAATCTATTCCCTCTCGCTGCCTCTTTGAACCGCCACCCGCCCCCAGAAATCATAGCTATGGTCTTTTCAGTTGGAGCATTGTCCACGCCAGCCGGACGACTCGGAGGCACCGGTGGGCCCGAAGTGGGAAGGTTTCCCCTTCGAACGAATTTGCCCAGGTGACCCTGCTGAACCAGCTCCTCAATGGCCTTTTTTAGATGGCGGCAATCCTCGGTGTCGTGACCATAGTCTCGGTGGTACGGACAGTAAAACTCCTTGTTGCGGGGGGCCCCAGACTTCAAGGGAGCCGGACGCTTGAAATAAGGTTCCTCCTCGATCTAGCAGGATGTGAGATATGGGAGCCATGAGGGGGTGAATTGCTCCTTAGGAACAAGCGTCTGTGGTCGGCGATCTGAGCGGTGTGGAGGCTCAGGCTTCGAGGTCGTGCACCGGCGTGATCAGTAGGCGGTGGTTTCTTAGTGGTGTTCTTGTCAACTTCCCTCCTGGAAGAATCCGCCTCGTCGGCGCAGATGTACTTCTGTGCTCGGCTCAGAAGCTCATCATAAGAACTCGAGGCTTCTTATCCAGAGAATAAGCAAACCTGGATGGGCGAAGTCCTCGTTTCAGGGCCAAAGTGGCTACGGAGTCTTCCAGGTTGTACACCTCCAACGCCGCTTCCTTAAATCGAGCGACAAAATCCTTCAAGGTCTCGCCGCTCCTCTGCTGGACAGCAAAGAGGCTATCACCCACTCATGGGATCTTTCGACAGGCATCAAAGTGGGCAGGAAAGATCGCTCAAGTTGCCGAAACGAATTGATGCTGCGTGGAGGCAGGTGGGAGTACCACGCGCGTGCCGCCTTGCGAAGGGTGGCCGAAAAAGCGACGCATAAAAGGGAGTCCATCGCTCCCTGGACCTGCATGAGGACCTTGTAGCTTTCCAGGTGGTCCAGGGGGTCCGTCGTGCCATCGTATGGATCCAGTTGGGGGAGACGAACCAGGGCGGGACCGGTTCCTTCATGATATGCTGGGAAAGTGGGGGCGATGCTCATAATCCATCCCATGAGGATCAGCAATCCGGCGGCTAAGCTCCTCCAACCATCGATGATACTCATCGAGCCTTTGCTCGGCCCGACGAGTAGTTTTCCTGAGGGTGCCATCTCGGGATGAATCAGAAGAAGAAGCTGAAGAAGATTGCCGGTGCAAAGAACGCACCCGTCTGAACTCTCTCTCCTCCGGCCGGTGGTGGGAACGACCGGAGTGGCGAGAGGGGGACCGCCGTCGCTTCGAGGTCCCTCGGTGATGTGGTTCAGGGGGTGAGCGGTGGGAGACCTCAGGTGGGGTCCCGCCTTGGTGAGACTGGACTGTCCCCCGCACCCCTTCGTCGAGCGCGGGGGGTTGAGGTGCAGCAGCCAAACATTGCTCTTGCAGCCCCCGGACCATTGTTGTCAGATCCTGGACCTCATGGGCCAGAACCTCGAGCCGGTCAGGTCGGCTTATCTGCGCAGGGGGCGGAACATGGAGATTGGCCTCCGAGTGCTCGGCCCATGGAATGCGCTCCGCGGCTTGACTGGAGGAAGCCTCCTTTGCTCATGTAGTCACCATCGTTTCCCTCGCAAAATTAGTGGGGTCACAGGGAGAACTTTCGTCTTCCTCCCGTGCGAACTGCCCCCCTTCCTGGCGCGCCAATCTGTTGCTGCAAATCACTTGCGATGAACATCGGGTGAGCTGAGATCTTTGCAGGCCTTCGAGGATGCAGAAAGGTCGCCGTCTTCCTTCTAGAGCCTGCAAAAAGTCCCGGACCGGTGGTTCCAGTGGGGACCCTCCGACGCCCAAGTCAGTGGGTTGTAGAACAGGAATGTTGTATATCAGTAGAACTTGAAAGAGAGAGAGAGAGAGCTCCCCTCGCATTGAGCTCGGGTCCTCTTTTTATACCTGTCTGGGGTCCTGTTTACCTCATTCCGTTAGAACCATCGAATCTTCCTCGTTGGGATAAGTTTCTCCGAACGGCAAGTGGTTAAGCCATTGCTGGATGAGGGCCGCTTGTAGCGGTAACTGCTGAACGAGCTAACACTTGCCCGTGATTTCAGCAAGCGAGGTACACGGCAATAGACCTGGAATCACGGGATCTGTTGTATGAGACTGGTCATTATGCATGCGCAAAAGGCGTCGAGTTAGGACCGAAGCCATTGTTGGAGGCCGTCGCTGAAGGCTGACGCTGGAGGCCGACGCTGGAGGCCGACGCTGGAGGCCGGAGCCAAAACCAGCGCTGGAGGCTGTTGCTGGAGGCCGACGCTGAAGGCCGACGCTGGAGGCCGGGGCCAAAGGCCAGCGCTGGAGGCCGTTTGCTGGAGGCCGACGCTGGAGGCCGGAGCCAAAGGCCAGTGCTGGGGGCCGTTGCTGGAGGCCGATGCTGAAGGCCGGCGCTGGAGGCCGGAGCCAAAGGACAGCGCTGGGGGCCGTTGCTGGAGGTCGACACTGGAGGCCGGCGCTGGAGGCCGAAGCCAAGGCCAGCGCTGGAAGCCGTTGCTGGGGCCGACGCTGGAGGCCGGCGCTGGAATTCTATTTCTGGGTTTTGCTGTCACCATCATTTTTGGAAATCGTGCAAAAGATAATATCACCCAGAGGAATCGGCCAGCCGTATTATTTGTAATGAAACATGATAGACAATAACAAAAATAATGGCGCTACCTTATTCTTATTCACTATTTATGTTGTATAAGCATATATTATTATTGAAATTGCATAAACCCTTTCAAAGGGGAATATGATGTATGAAATTTTCAATTTAAAAGTGTTCATTCTATTGCATGCTGTTGTATTGCTTAAAAAAAGTATACTTTAATGTTGCTCCTTTTTGAGCTGGGATTTTATTAGTCTAATGAGGTATGGGTTTTTTTGTTAGGAGAAATTACAGTGAAATTTCTTTAAATTTAATCAATTTATATGTTAATTTTAAAAGATTTTTTGAGATATTTAAAAATATTTTTTTTGTACATAAAAATACCTATCGTCTATTGCATTAGTACATAATAGTTAAATGGTTGCAAATCTTTGAATAATATCTTGATAATTTTATAAAACAAATTAGATGATTTTATGAGGATAAATTTGATCTTTCACTTAGTAGTTTAAACTATATAAAGGTATAGATAGATTGATTGGATTTCTAAAAAAATCATTGTAAGATTAGTATATAAACCTTAAAAATTTAGGGTCTTGTTGAAAATTTTTCATTACATTATTACTATGCTCGTTTGGTATGGTACCAATGATTAAGCGGTCCAATCATTTTTTTGAAGTTAATAGAAGGAAAACCCTTAAACTTATTAATATAAACCGTGTTTATAAGATTCAGACTATACAAGGGAGGACAGGGGATGCCAAGTAAGATAGAATAGAGATTTGCTTCAGTTTGTTGGTCTTGGGTTTAACAAGCAAGGAGCCTCAGGATTGGAAAGCATATAACATTTTGAACGAGGTAGATCGGGGACGGAAGAAAGCAAGGGAAGCCAGCTGAAGAGGAACCTAAAAGATTATGAAGTTTCGATTTCTTCAAATTGATCAGCAAGCAGAGAGAGTGAGCTGATCCTGTGCCGGTCTGGTGGCAGAGGGAATGGATCTTGATCTCTCTAAGCTTTATTGATGACACTCGATCATCGGTAGCAAACGTCAAAGGGCTCATAAAGTTATCGGTGAAGCTTTTCTTCGGTGAGAGACCTTTAAAAAGTCCCAAAGCCGAAGGTTACTCCTACGGGGACCCTTCAACGAGCAAGTTAGTGATCGAAATCACAGCCGTAAGCTTGAGAAAGCTCATAAAAAAAGGATCCAGAGCTTGGGATGTTTTCTCTAGGTGTTTGAAAGTGTTAAGTATCTTCAGAATGTCTTACCTTGCTCGGGATCCTTTTTACCCTTTAAGGATCCTTTATTTCCGTCTGGGGATCAGCCACGTAAAATTTCGTGAAGAAGAATGTCTGCAAAACTCATGACGATTACGTGAGTTCGAAGATAGTTGGTGGGCATAGTCCCATCGGTTGCGTCGGTCAGATGACTGGTGGGCCTGGTCCCATCGGTTGCGTCAGTCAGATGATTGGTAGGCCTGGTCCTATCGGGCGCATGAGTCAAGTGGTTGGGGGATCTGGTCCCATCGGGTGCAACTCACGTGGGGAGTTACATGGGCATTTCGAAGAGAACGGGCGCCGAGGGTCGCCATGGAGAGTTGCGTGGGCTGCTGAGGTTGCTTGGAGAAGCGGGGGCCGTCGAGGGCCGTCTTAGAGAGACGGAACCGCCAAGAGCCGTCTTAAAGAAATGAGACCGCTGAGAGCCGCCTTGAAGAGGCGAGGACCGTCGAGGGCCGTTTGAAAAGTAGGAGCCACCGAGGGTCATCTTGGGAGACGGAGGCTGCTGAGGCCGCCTTAAAAAATGGGAGCCGCCTTAAAAAAATGGGAGCCGCCTTGAAAAAATGGAGCCATCGAGGGTCATCTTGGAGATACAGGGCCACCTTGAAGCGTTACAGTGGACCATCTTGAAGAGATAAAATTTTTTTCGTCAGTTATTCCTGCCGCTCAGGTAGCGCCATCGGCTACATCATCTATAAATGATGAAAATATTGATCTAGGGTGATAAACTTTGCCAATAATAAAGTTTCATATGGACACAGCATAAGTGAGAACAGGTGTTCGGACAATTTGAGAAGAGACCCCACGGAATGTACATCCGGAGCTTAGAGGCAAAGGAAACGTTTTTCTTTTTGTACAGTCTTTAATGCATGAAAGCGAGCATCAAGTATGATCATTAGCAATATATTTGTGCAAGCAATAATACTGTAGCCCATTGAATTATGACGTGCTCATGATTGAGTTATGACGTGCTCTGCATGAGCATGCGGTGCACGAAGACTTCTCCTGGTGGCAAATGATCCCTTCTTGCTCCAGCCCACGCGGGACAGAAACCAGATCTGCCGTTATTTCCTTGTCACCGTATAATATAATATAATATAATAATGATAGTACTCCGAAACCGCCGTAACGGCGTTATTTTAAACCTTATTCTAAATCTCAAAATACCTATATGGTTTGAAACTTAAACTTAGCCGCCCCCTCTCAACCTATTTTAAGATTTGAATCATAAAAACGAGACAGCTCAATTTCCAAGTTAAATCCAAGCAAGTGGTTTTCTATCTCAAAACAAGGCGAGATTTCTTTCCGTTTCGATGCCAACTAAATACGACGATCTGTTATTCCCTCTCTCACGCGTCTCCTTCCGCGTCCCGGCCAACCTTCTTCCCTCCCTCCCCTTTTCTTTTTCTCGACCGCCACCAGCGCAAATTGCGAAACAAAAAAAAATTCGCCAGAGCTTCTCTATGTCGTGTGGATTTTCTGATCACCAGCCATTAGGAAGTCCGGAGGCTTTTGAAATTTGAAGACTATTAGCTGGTTCGGATCGGATCGAGAAGAAGAAGCCGTCCGTGATTTATTTATTTATTTATTTTTTGGAAGAGATTCCAAATCGTTTCTCGGATTCGGAGATCGGAGGAGAAAAGATTGTTTGTTAGCGTATTTCTGGATTTTGGCGAGAAGTTAATCTTCCGTCGTTTTGCGGGGGAAAAAAACAAAAAAAAAAAAAAAATCAAAAAGAACGTTTTTTGGATCCTTACTTGGATTTGGCAGGGTGTTTTAGGGTTTATTGGGAGAGGCATTCTGAGTGGGCTGCCTTCAATTGGAGCTGATTCGAGGACGGCAATCGATGAGATGAGAAGGGAAGGAGGCGGGAAAACCCTTTAATCGAATCGATGAGCTGATTCGAGGACTCGGTTTGAAGATCGAACCAAGAAATGGTGATGGGTTTCCGGAAGTATGTATTCGCCATCGTTTGCGTGATATTCTTTCATGTTCTGGTGCCCAGAGGTTCGGCGGGCAGGCAGAAGCTGTTCTTGGGCTTGAGGGATTTTCTTTGGTGCAGGCGTCTCCAGAGATAAAAGAAGATGCGGTAAAGGAATTCTACCCTATTCCCCTTTTATAATATCGATTTTTTATTGTTGCTTCAAGGATATATTCTGTAATAACGGTTGGAATTAGACCAAAGATAATGTCTGTTTCATCCCAGAAAATGCTAGGTTAACTTCTTAATCATGGTTAACAGTGCTTAAATAGATATACTTCCTTTAATCTTCAGTAGGACACATGGGGCTAGTCATGTTTTTATTTATTCATTTTTTTATGCATAAAATTTATTGCCATCCAGGTTAATGTCTTTTAAACTTTTGTTTGTTCTTGGTTTTGTTCTGAAAGGGGTGAGAGATATAGAACGGCCTATCTTAAGGAGAATAAGATGGACAGGTGGAAGTGTACTTTCATTTTAAAACTGAATCATTGAGGGGAAATTTTTAGAATAGTTATTAGGTCAGCTGTATGTCATGAGAAATCGTTTAGTGTAGATTGACATTACTTGCAATGGGTGCGGCGTTATGTGATATCTAAAGGGTGTGCTAATTTAGATAATAAACCACGCACACATAAAGATCATCCTTAGTTAATCTTTCTGTCATATTATCATTCTAGGCCTAGTTCACATTTGCTGCCAACCAGATTCTGGCCCAATCTTCTTCACTACCTATGAACTTTCCACCATCTAGTTATCTCATCAGCGACCTGCATTGACCATCTTACTTTGCAGCTCGTATTGCTGAGGCTGTGCGTTTGGATGGGATGCCATTTGCTTACAGCTAGCCAAGCGTGGTTTTTAATTCTGTTTTCTTTGACATTTAAGTTGACTGTCTTTTGGATCACAATCAAGTTTATTGCCAGCTTCATTTTTGGTGCCCTTCCAATTTAACTATGAAATTGCCTTGTCATCTTTGATGCATCTTCATCACCTTGAGTTAATGCATTCTTGTGCTTGCGATGTCTCCTTTAATTCTTTATGTCCTCTGGTTGTCATGTATCATATCATCTATAGCTTCAGGCTCGACACCTTGCACTTGCATCAAGTTTTGCTTATATGCTACTTCCTCAGTGCCCCTTTCCAGTCTGTTGATCTTTTGTTGATCACATGTTTTGCCCATCTTTCATGTTTCAAGCTATTGGTGTTTGATTCACCTTGACTTAATGTTAAAGGGATAATCAAACGCAGTGGAAGTAGTCTGTTGGTGCCTGTTTAGATGTTGGAAGATGTTATCTGTGTGTTAAGACAAGATCTTTCAGGCAAGGGTTCCATTTCAAATTACATGGGAAGCAGAGCACTTTAAAAGGACAGGCAGCTGGTGGACACAGCTAATCCTAAATTTTTAGATTTAAGGTTAATAACCTTGCAATTGGATTTACTTGTCCCCTAGAAATAAGGTGGGGAATCCTTGAACTCACTCAACCCTGTATCTTCAATTATTTTCATCTGACTTAAATTGGAAGCAAGTGCTCATCCAGGGATAGTGGATTCCACTATCAAACGGACCCTTATTGTAAACAACAATTACATCACATACATGACTGATATGTCATTCCTATGCCCTTGTGTTCTTCATGTAACTGTACAAGACATATGTAGATCATGGTTTTAAGATTTGGGCTGGTCTTAGAAGCTGACACCATTATATTTGGATTTCAACTAGAACTGGTCCTAAACTAAGGTTGGTTTTAGAGTTTCAGCCAAAGTTAACTTAAGGGCCAGATTTATCGCATGCCTGCATGGATGTGTAACTTATGCTCTTTTCTTTGTCAATTCTTTTTTCTCTGATTTTCAGAGAGAATCTTGAGAGTAAATGTAGATTTTTGAAAATTTCCAGAAAACTCAAAGTATTTGTCATTAGTTTTGAAAGATATTGAAAGGAAGTTACACTTTTGGGAAAGATGTGGCTATCCTGAACTTTAATTTCATAGACATTTAGATTGCTAAATTGTCACATGCTCTGTTGTCATCAAAACATTGTACAATGACATGAACCTTTCTCTTTAAGGTGTAATTTTATTATTTTTCAAATTAAAACTACCAAAAAGATGCATTTAAAAGTCCAAAGGAATAAAATATACTTAAAAATAATGTTTCACCTATTTTCTTGGTTTGTAGGTTTATTTATTTATTTATTTTGATACTTTATAAGGACGTAGGAGAAGGGAGACAAAAGCTGAAGTAACATAGATGGAGGTTGTGATAAAGGATATGGAAAAGCTTAAATTAAAGTGTGCCTTGTATAGCAATGATTGGCAATTAATAACCCATAAAAGCTAAATCCCAAACGAATGGGGCAAAACTTGATGTTTATGGTTGTCATACAGTTTTGTGTCTTAGACTGGTCGGACTGCCTATAAATTGAAACTCATTATACCTGACCAAAACAGAAACTATATGCATGCATCAATGTGAAGTCATTCTAAGCATATACTGTATCCATTATATATTGTCTCTGCAATGGTGTTCAAGTCATGCAATTTTATGGCTTCATGTCATAAAAGAAATAGTGCATTCATTGCCATGCCTGCCTCCAATGTTTCAGTATCATTTCACATCCTTTCGTTTTGAATTTTAGATCAAATATGCAATAGGGTTATGACATTGTTTAAAGTAGTTTTGCTGGTTTTAGGTAGTTTAGACTTTGTCCTTTGGAGTTCCATGCCTTGTCACTAGTTAAATTCAATTGTATTTTGGGCTGTTTGTTCCACAAATTGTCATGCTTCAACAACGGTGGGATTTTTCATATCTACCATCAATTTAAAACTTGTTTATCATGCATTATTTTTCATATTTCTAAAATTGAATATTTATTTTTTTTACTTCTTGCGATTTGTTTTGAGCAACATACTCTAATTAACTGGTTATGTTTTGAGCAATATATTATAAAATGCTGGCTGATGATAGAGATGCTGTGACAACAGGTGGAACAAATGTGGCTTGATTGTGGTCTGGATACGAAGGACATAAAAGAAGTTGTGACAAGCTTTGGCCACTCATTTTCCAAAGGCAACATACGGGAAGCCATCTCTCTTCTTCCCCCAGAAATCAAAGACACCTTTCTAAATTGTTTGAGCGGGCAAAACTTTATGTTGCCTGCCTCTGAAGAGGACAATCCGAGAAATTGGTGGGCTTTTTATTTGAAGTCCTTAGGCTGGCATCCTATTTCAAGAAGGCATATGGCTGATCGACCTTCTCCAACAGAACCACCCACCTGGACCCCAGGCCCAGCTCCTATATGGCCTCTATCCCCGGGCCGTGGAGTTCAAACACCTGACTATGGTCCAGCACCATCGTCTGTTGTAGCACCATCTTCTGTTCCGGCGCCTGCAAGCCCATCACCTTCTGGTGGCCGATCTTCTCCACCACCGTTTGAATTTAGTCCAGATACAGCTCCAGTCATATCTTCACAGAAGCGAAACAACAGCAAAGCATTAGTTGTTATTGCTGTTGTTCTAACAGCAGCTGGAATATCTTTTCTTGCAGCAGGTATCTTTATTTGCTATAACAGATGTCAAAGAAACAATGGCCACTCAAGATACAGCCAAAGGGACGATTGGCCACTTTTGAGATTAAGTGACTTGTCTGGTATGGGTTAGATCTTATTTGAATCTTTTGTTTTATGGACCTTATTTCACAGTGCTGATTTTGTAGTGTTATACCAGGTTCTTCAAAAAAGTCTTCAGGCCGAGGAAATCCAATTGACATGAATAAGGTGGGGGCTTTGCCTTTAAAAACTGTCCCTGGCCAAAACGATCATGTCTCATCTTTACATATTGGATCAGCTCTAGCTTCAACATCTGAAGTGCACCCAGTGATTTCCAACTCGTCCACAGGGACTTTTAATGCACCAAGCAATGCTCCACCAAAACCACCACCTCCTCCACCTATGCCTCCTGTTCCAAAGGCTGCTCCCTCCCCTCCTGCTCCACCACCTCCACCACCCAATAAAAAGCCTGGTGTGCCTCCACCACCACCAAAAGCTGTTATGCCTCCTCGTCCACCATTAGCAAGAGCACATCAGCCACTATCAGTGGGGCCAACGCCACCTCCTGGCCAGCCATTTGGTGTGAATGCTGACAGTAATGCAACAAAAACCAAGCTGAAGCCATTCTTCTGGGACAAAGTTCTTGCAAACCCTGATCAGTCGATGGTCTGGGATCAGATTAAATCGGGTTCCTTCCAGTAAGCTTCATGTCCCTTTATTACCATTTTTGAATTGGCCCATCATTGATGCACTAAGAAAATGATTTTTATTCTGCAGGTTTAATGAGGAGATGATAGAAAGTCTGTTTGGTTACAACTCTTCTGATAAGCCCAAGATTGAAGGCAAGAAGGAGACATCACTCAAAGATGCGTCTCCTCAATATGTTCGAATTCTTGATCCAAAAAAGTCACAGAATTTAGCAATTTCATTGAAGGCGCTGAGCGTGGGAATTGAAGAAGTTTGTGATGCACTTAAGGAAGGTAGTTTTTATATTAATATCTATTAAACAACAAGCATGCAAGCATCGATGTTATGTGAGAATCTAAACTTCTTGTAGTTGACAAAATAAATAGTATTTGGTAATTTTCTGATAAGATTTCTCAGCCTTTATATGTTAATTGTAGTTTTACTTGTAACTCTTGCATCCTTCCAAATAGACCAAAATGGACACTTATCCCTGACACATCATGTATTGGAAGTTAGAGTCTAAGAATTTCATAAAATATTTCATTCTTATTTGTGGATTTTTAAGAAATGAAGGGGAAATTTTCTACAAGATGCTAAAATAATTGAAATAATATAAATTTAAAAATGATGCAAGAAATTTTGTACTTATATGTAGGACTTTACTTTTGACAAACATCTCTATATTTATTGATGTGATACATTTTGTCCAAATAATTTTGTTAATCTTAATTCCTACCCTTTTCTAACACAATTTCTCGGCATGTCAAAATGAAACAAGTCTGTGCCTATGCAGCATTAATTAGTAGACCATGTGGGAGTCTGTCAGTGTTCTGATTTAGCATCTAAGAATAATAGATGGGAACTCTTTTCTATACTTTCGTCAGTGGTCTTTTTAGTAATACATGTGTTTGCAAATCATTATATAAAATTTCTGATGCATGTTTGTGAATGCATTGGCTTCTTGCTGTCCTTTCTTCCCTGACAAGGAAATGAGCTTCCTACGGAATTGATCCAAACATTGCTGAAAATGGCTCCTAGTGCTGATGAAGAGCTGCGACTCAGATTGTATACTGGTGATCCTGCCCAACTTGGACCTGCAGAACAGTTCGTAAAGGTGCTGGTGGATATTCCTTTTGCTTATCAACGGTTAGATGCATTGCTTTTCATGTCCTCTCTATCAGAGGAAGCCTTGAGCACTAAGGAATCATTTTCGACATTAGAGGCAAGTGTTGATCTTTGTTTCCTTTTGCCTTCTTTTGTATATTATTTTACTTAATATAGCTGGTTTTGTATAGTATTTGGTCAGATCTTTATATTAATCTTATGGCTGATGAGTTCTATGATTCAAGTTTAAACTCTAGCATGTCACTTAAAACAAAGAGAGTTTGAGCATAATAAGAGTAGGAATAGAGATATCTAACAACAGAGAGAAGAAGAAGATGAGGCGGGAGAAGTGCTTGCAGAAATTTAATTAATATTCAGAAGATAAAAACTTGAACTTACAGACGACTCCCTTTCTGATCATAGAGGTGCTATTATCAATAGTCAAAAGTAAGGTGCCCAACTGTAATGATCTGAGTTAAAAATGGACTTATTTCTAAACGCTCAATTTTGTTGTTATGGAGTTTAGATACCATGAAGCCTCTGTGTAGGAAGCCATGATGACTCAAGGTTTCCTGGACATAATTATATGTGTCACGAGCACTTCTAGTCATGATGGGCCCCTAAACATGGCTTAATAACCCTTTCCAATAGTCTCACTACTAACTTAAATGAGAATAATTTGATAGGAATTGAGCACAGAGGCTTTTTAATGGGTCAGTGGCACCATTCAGGTCATTAGTAGGCTTATGTTATTACTCAAATGCATAAATAGAAACTACCCAAAATATGACAAAAGATAATAAATGAACATCGATCAAAATTCATGATTGGACATCTAAAAGAATATTGCCTTTCAATTTGGAATGTGGACTGATCTTCCTGGCGACCTTACTGATTTGATGAGTAATCTGAGGAAGCATATTAATTTGGAATGTGTGGCCTCTAAGCTGTCCGATCTGTCTTCTTTGAATTTGCCCTCTATATTATTTTACCTATTAGTAAGTGTCGCTATGGGAATTTATGATCTCCCGATCATCCGCCTTTTTTAAAAAAGAAGAAAAAGAAAATTGTACTAACATTAAGAAAAACTTTGCCATCATGCATCGATTTACTTAAGTTCACCAGTAAAGGGCTCTTTAGCTGGACATGAACAATGATCTATGGGCTTTTTTATTAAATAACATGTCATCTTAAATCTCAAAATTAGTTTGACCATGAAATAATATTCTCACTATATTTAATACAACCTATATTTCTATATACTCAACTCAACTTATCTAAGCCTTTTCCTAACTATATGGAGTCGGCTACATGAATCTGCTTCGTCCACTCTGCTCTATTCAAGACTAAGTCGATATTTAACCTATATTTCTATATGGCTTGTCCATTTTACTTTTGTTTAGCTTTTAATTCATGTGTTCATGAAAAACTATTCTGAAGGATGATATATCTAAATCTTGTGGTATTTCCACTTCGCCTCCATCAGGTAGCTTGTAAGGAGCTCAGGAATAATCGTCTATTTTTAAAGCTATTAGAAGCTGTTCTTAAAACTGGTAATCGCATGAACGATGGTACCTACCGTGGAGGAGCACAAGCCTTCAAACTTGACACACTTCTGAAGCTGGCAGATGTCAAGGGAACTGATGGAAAGACAACATTGTTGCATTTCGTTGTTAAAGAGATTATTCGATCTGAAGGTGTGCGTGCTATTCGGATGGCCAGGGAGCAGAGTGCGAGCATCTCCAGCATGAACTCAGATGATTTTACTGATGATGTTTACCAAGATTCTGAAGATCATTGCCGTAAACTTGGCCTTAAAGTTGTTTCAGGATTAGGTGATGAACTCGAGAGTGTCAGGAAGGCAGCTGGTTTGGATGCTGATACTTTAACTAGTACAGTGGCAAATCTTGGCGATAAACTGGTGAAGACAAAAGAATTCTTGAACACGTGTATGAAGAGCATGGAAGAGGAAAGTGGATTTCACCACTCACTTAAGTGTTTTGTAGAGCAAGCTGAAGTTGAGGTCACTTTTCTACTACATGAGGAAAAGAGAATAAGATTATTGGTGAAGAGCACAGTTGATTATTTCCATGGGAGGAGTACTGGGAAAGACGAGGGGTTGCATCTGTTTGTGGTCGTCCGAGACTTTCTTAGGATGGTAGACAAGGCTTGCAAAGAAGTGAGAGAATTACCCAAGAAAGCAACAAAAACACCAATGAGAGAAACGACAACCTCTTCATTAGCACAAAATCCACGACCAGATCCTCGGCAGCTGCTCTTTCCAGCAATAAGGAATCAACGGGTTGATAGTTCCGATTCTGATGACGATGAGAGCTAATTTTAGATAGAAGAGGTATGCATTCTTTTTTCCATTCTTGAATGTTGAATTCAACTTTAAGTTGTGATAGCTATTCATTGATAGGAATGTATATTATTTAGCCCACTGTTTGCCTTTCTATTGTTTAGCATGCTACATTACTAATATGCAAATAGTAGTTTTCTTCAATTTGCTGAAGCCTGAAATATAGCACTTGTGGCTTAGCCAAGGTTGTCTTTCTGTTGTGGTAGCTCTTTGGTTTGT
This sequence comes from Calamus simplicifolius, assembly GCA_900491605.1. Taxonomy (NCBI): domain Eukaryota; kingdom Viridiplantae; phylum Streptophyta; class Magnoliopsida; order Arecales; family Arecaceae; genus Calamus; species Calamus simplicifolius. The sequence continues at coordinate 59,636 of UESW01004867.1, forward strand.
AGAGCTAAAGACAAATTTAGTTACAGTTTCTTGGATGTTTGCTATCTGATTTAAAACTTAACAAGGGAGATGTATATCATTTTATTTCACTTTTAGATTCTTTTGAAAGAATAAGGGAAAATATATCACTTGTTAAGTATGATAAAGTATGCAGTTTTTACTGATTAAGTAAAGAACTTGATAACGAACACATAGAGAACTGTAGTTAAGTTTAGTCCTTTGGCTAAACAACTAAAATATTATCACCACAGCTTCAATTCGTCAGCCGGACATCTTTTGCGGTTCTTCAGGATGCCAAAAAAAAAAAAAAAAAAACGCCATACTGGCATATGATTTACTAATTTGCATCAAAAAGTACATTAGATTTATTGTACTTATAATCATCTTTTTGTTTTTTTTCAGGAGTGGAAAGGAATAATGTTGTGCTATCTTTATTAAATGAAAAGTGATTTTTATTTTTGTAAGCATAAATCTTTTTAGGTAACTCTACAAATGGTTGGAAATGGAAGTTATTATTCGCAGTAGAGATGGAACTTTAAAAGTTTGATTTTTTTTTTTTTTTTAAGACTTTGGATCATAGGTTAAATTGGACTTGCAAATTAAATTGGATTTATAATTTAGATTCGATTTAAATTTATCTACATCTTGTGTGGGTATATATATTGACTTCATTTGATTTAGTTCAGTTGGTTTCATAAATCATAATTTCATAAATTTTATTTTTTCTTCACTTTGATTTTGATTATTACTATCAACTTAGTGAATAAATTTTAATCGAAGCCGATTCTTCTTTTCATAAATTTAATATTTTAAATATTATAATTTATAAATTTAAAGTTAATCATTTATTTGAATAGAATTAATAATTTTAAATAAAAATTTAAATTTAAACTAACTTTCTTTAATTTTACTTAATTATCAATTATTAGTAAAATAATAGTTAAATATGTAAATATAATTCAATTCAAATCTATTCTAAATTGCAACATTATGAATTAGTCTTGAATGGACCCAAATGCTCCATGGAATTTAGATTATCCAAATTACAACCCTAGTTACCCTAGTTTTTATCCCGTGGCAACTAAAAGTGTGATATCTTATAAAGAGGGCGACTTTAACATTGACGCTTTATCATGACAGCCATCGAGTTTCACGGTATATTATTATTATTTTATTATTATTATTATTATTTATCATTTATCATGACAGCCATATTCATGTGTATTCAGTTCGAATTTTTAAAATATTTTTATATAATTTTTGTTTTAAAAATATAATAACAAGAGCAATAGTTGTTTTAATCCCACATCAATTTTTAAAATGTAAAAGCATGAACACTGATTTTCCTTTTAAAAAAAGAGAAAAAAATCTTTTTATTCAAACTTAAAAAACAAATCTTAATGTTTGCTTGATTGCTACAATGTTTGCAATTTTTGACTAACTTAACCTCAAATATTTACCCATTATATAGCAATATGTGTTTTTATTTTTTTTTGGCTCCCATTTCCAGATCTAACCGTCATCCATTTGGCAATAGAAGAGAATTTTTTTTTTTTTTAAAGGTGGCCAAGAGGCTCGCTTTTCGTCAGCTCCAAGTGCAAAAGACCCCTAAATCAATTAATACCATTAAATCAATCAAACAATATTTGAATCCAACGAATAAACACCAACAGAAAGAGAATATATATATCCAAAGAAAGAAAATGAAAAAGGAAGGTAAAAATCTAGCTATCATCGTCGGCGGTCTTGGAAGAGACGACGCCGGTCTTCTTTGGGAGCAATAGATTGTGGATATTAGGCACTACACCGCCGCTAGCGATCGTTACCGTCCCCAAGAGCTTCGATAGTTCCTTATCATTCCTCACCTCTAAGATCTAACCACAAAGACCAAAACGAGACGAGCAGTCTCCAAGAACGCCCCCAAAAACTCGAATTTCCCAAAACTGATATAAAAAAATCCACGAGAAAAGACCTCTAAAAAAATGTAACCTTACGAAACATAATCCATGCCTTTCTAGAAACTCCAAGGGTTTCAGCTAAAACCGAAAAGTATGAAATTGCTTCTTCCAAAGACGATTAAGATAACTAAGAAGGATGGGCGACGGGTGGAGTACCTATGCAGCGAATACTCGAGAGCGGCGGCGAGGTATACCGCAGGCTATGTATACTTGAGGAAGCGGGCTTCGAGGCGGCCGAGCCGACGATGGCTTCCCCATTCCGGCCATGGCGACGAAGTAGGGCTTGGTCTTTGGGAAGTCGGCGAGGGGAACTCAAGTCGGACGATGGGCCCGGAGGGGCTATCGTTCCCTGTGATACCTTCCCAATGGTTTTATATCGAAAAAATCTAAAAATTAATTAAGTAATTTATATATGATAAAGTAAGAAAGATAAGATATCAATTAAATTTTTTTTTTTTTAACTGTGATGGTTCAAGTTAATATGAATTTTATTTATTTTTTTTATTTTTTGTAATGAAATGAACTCATGGGTCGTTACATTTTTTATGAAAATAAAGCAGATTTTTTTTTTTTGATCTGCTTATGTGCTGCACGCTAACGCAATGCATCGTATTTAATGAAGTAAAATTTTTTAATTTTTAATTTTTTTACTATAAACGATCAATTATTACATGTGATGCACGCGCGTTCTGCATCATATATAATGCGCGCTGTGCAACATGCGCATTGTACAAAGCTTTTTTCTGTTCCTCATTTATAAAATTGGAATAAAATGTATCGTTTGGTTCAATGAGAAAAGAATACGCCGTTTATTTGTAATGGTTTTGAATAGTTGGATGTGGTTTAAGGGAGCTGGAAGGACTTTCGTCCACCCGTTAGTGAGGTGTGGCCCGCATCAGATTATGATTTAGGTGCTCGCATCAGATTATGATTTATAGGTATCCCTTCTGGACAAATTTAAATTCTTATAAAACTTGAATGAATCACGACCTAAGGCAACGTAAGGTTTAAAATTTTATGACATGGCAATGCCGAAATATACCAATCCAGAATATATTAATTCCAATTTAGTTTATGTCCTTGTCTGAACACGACCCGAAAACTTACCTGCCAATTTTTATCCCATGCAACCCTACCAAACCCCATTTTTTAAGCTGGTTTTTGTAGATTTGGGCTTAAAAAAAGAGATCTAATTTTAAAAAATTAATATATATACACACATACACATTCAAATGTAGTCAAGAACAAAATTTGATCATCTCCTTACCCTTCGATCCATAAGGATTCCAGAGCTACTATACATTTTTCATCATTGGAATGCATAAATTATATGGATCCAATGATTAAGAAAATGATCAGATTTAGGATTGGCTACATTCAAATATAGCCAAGTCTAGCTTTATACAGAGAGAGCTGAATTTAGTTCAATATTTAGTTATTTTTTTTGATTCTTGGATATACTCAGGTCCCAAAATCATCTTATCTTTTCACCTTTTTATTTTTGAAATCTATAAACTATTGAATTTAGGAATGAAGAGGTAACCAAATTTATACTTGGTTACACTCGCATATAATTAAGCTTAAATTTAATTGTTTTCTCTTCTATTAGATCCACACATATTTGAAGCCCAAAGATATCTATTAACAACCGTTTGTTACTTTTTTTTATTTTTTTTAAAAAAAAGAGAGGCATTTATGACTCATACCCTATTATCATTGTAAAATATAAAAGTAAAAGAATATAAATATGACTTATACCCTATTTTTAATTAAAATAATAGAGATATAGCTTATATTTTTGTTCATCAAAATTTTATGACTAATTGTATAGAGATATAACTCATATTTTTATTCTTTGGTTGAAAGAATAAGGGTATGGCCCATATTTTTATTTTTCAATGAAATAGTATATAAGTAGCAAAAACTATTTTACACATGGTGTGCTGTGAAATTGAAGCACATTTATAGAGTTAGGATAGATATAACATGTAGCTAATGCTTGCACGTCATATATTCTCTACATGCTATACCTCATGCCTAACATTACATTTCTAGTCGAATAGTTTTTGTTTTTATATACAATATTTTTATTTACCATCCCAACTAGGTATTTATTGGTTCAAGCTAATTATTTATGTTGGACATATTGATATTTATTTTGTGACATAAGTGTCTACCATTGATTTTAAAATAGTTAATATTTACTCTCATCCTATTTCTATTTACTTTTGAAATGTTTTTGTTTATTTCTTCAGATTTTTTTTTAAGATCGTAATAGTGATTAAAGAATGACCTTTTTTTTTATTTTCTTTGAGATCTGTGTGAATGTAAGGGTTTCAAAGCTGATCGACTTTGAACATAGCTCTCTCTCTCTCTCTCTCTCTCTCTTTATATATACATAGAGAGAGAGACTTAATTGTCACGACCCTTGCATTAGGCGTGCGGGACATGTGCATGGCCGAGTGCATGGGAAGATGGCACAGCGATTAGCTGGGCCTTGGTGATGTTAGAAGCCAATTTGGACACGCCATGGAGTCGGCATGGGCATGGCCCAGGATTGCAAAGCTGGTTGGGTGCTAGTAACTAGGCATCGAGTGGTTGAGTCGTCATGTGGCTGAGCGGCGTAGGCGATGATGATTGATGCAGAACTGGGCGCGGTTCGGTATATATATATATATATATATAAAATCGTTGGGATTAAAAATGTATAGTAAAATCATCTGTTGCCGCCAAATCACTGTTGAGAAGCGCCAGATGAGAGGAAAGCTTCGTGGGCCTTCAGAAGAAGGATAAGACCGCCTCCTTCAACCGGGAACCTGTAAGAAAAGTTCCGGACCGGTGATTTCGACGGGGACCCTGCAAGAAAAGTCCCGGACCGGTGATTCCGGCGGGGACCCTCCGATGCTCAAGTCAGTGACTTGTAGAACAGGAGTTTTCTTTAATGAGAGAGTATAAATTTCGTTCCTCCCTTCTCGTTGTGAGTCGGGGTCCCTATATACCTGTTCGAGGGTCCCTCTTACCCTTTGTTGATAACAGCCAAATCATATCTTCTGCTAAGATCGGCTTCGTAAATGGGCACACAGCTGCTAAACGGGTGCCATAAGTATCGGCGACGGTTCATAGTATTTCGGTAACCACCCGAGATCTTGGCAAAAGAGAAATGGGTTGGCAAGCCACGTGGAAATCCTGCTTAAACAGCAATAGATGATAAAGTTAGTCACATGGGCCCCAAGGTACCGCCATTGGGCAGAAGATACGTTGTTTAGAGTTGAAGCCAACTGTCCCTCGTAGAGCATTAATTATGGAGTCATAGCACTATTCATGTATAAGGCACTGTTCATGTGCATGACACTATTAATGTGCATGACACTGTTCACGGCCAAGGGGAAAAAGACAAGGCCGAAGCCGAGGCCGAAGGGGCTAACATGGCAGCCATAAGTGAGAATAAGGCCATAAATGCTATAAATATGGGAGAGAATAAGGCCGACGCGAGGCCGACGTCGAGACGCGAGGCCGACGCCAAGGCGCTGTTGAGGCCAACGCGGACGCGAGGCGTGGCAGCCATAAACGAGAATAAGGCAATAAATGCTTGCCTTTGAGGTCATAAATGCGCTTGCCTTTGAGGCCATAAATGCTATAAATACGAGAGAGAATAAGGCCGACGCAAGGCCGACATGGTCGAGGCTGATGCTGACACGCAAGGCTGACGCCAAGGCGCGGTTGAGGCCGACGCTGACGCGAGGCGTGGCAGCCATAAAAGGCACTAAATGTTGAGGTCATAAATGCTATAAATATGAGAGAGAATAAGGCTGACGTGAGGCCGACGCCGATGCAAGGCGCGGTTGAGGCCGATGCCGATGGCAGCCATAAAAGGCACTAAATGCCTGGATGTTCGTGGCCTTTGAGGCCATAAATGCTATAAATACGGGAGAGAATAAGGCCGACGCGGTCGAGGCCGACGCCGAGACACGAGGCCGAGCGCTGTGGAGGCCGACGCTGACGCGAGGCCGACGCCAAGGCGCTGTGGAGGCTGACGCCAAGGCGCTGTGGAGGCCGACGCTGATGCGAGGCCGACGCCAAGGCGCTGTTGAGGCTGACGCCAAGGCGCTGTGGAGGCCGACGCTGATGCGAGGCCGACGCCAAGGCGCTGTTGAGGCCAACGCTGAGACCGACGCCAATGCCAAGGCCATTGCCGAGGCCGTTGCCGAGGCCGACGCCGACTTAGATAAGGCGGGATGAGGCGACTTGGAGTGCCGAGGCGAGATGTCCGTGACACTCTACTCCATTAATTGCTCTCTCGTTTCTGCACCATTAAATGCTCCAGCCCATTGACTCGACCACCGGACATTAATGACAGTGGCCCTTGGGAGAACCTACGCAATATGGCCCTTTTTCCCTTTTGTTCTCTTTCATTATGACGAGACGCTTGTTGCAGCTGCGAGCAATATCGTGGACGAAATTAAATGCCCGTTGCGTCTTTCAAAAGAAGGCCGAGTAGAGTAGTTGCGTCTTTCAAAAGAAGGCCGAGTAGAGTAGCAAGGCCGCCTAGGAATTAAGCCGTTCGGGAAGGCCATCGAGGATGACAGTCTCGAGAGGATGCCATCCAAAAATTGCTGTCTTTATTGCCCATGGGGTCAACCGGCCCCATCAAATGCCTCCCACACTCCTGAGCTTGTGTGCCCCGTGTTAGCTAAGCGAAAGGAGTGTAGGACTTTCTACCTTCGCATCTGCCCTTTCCTATCAACTTCAACTATGATTCCTCCCAGGTGGGGAAACCCTTTTCCTTTGGCGTTGCCTTGTGTAGACGTCTTCATGCTCTTTGGAGCCATGCTTTTTGCCTGTTCAAAAAACTTTTAAGCAAAGTTTAAGGGTAAGTGGGTTACCCTTGACTGGTTTCCAGTAATCCTCTCCCTATGCAAAACCCGGAAGCGGATGCCCATCAACTATGAGTTGGGGAGTCGGTTTCTCCTAACTGTGAGTTGACTTTGGGTCTTCTACTTGTCATACAATTTGAAAGTGGGTGCCCCTCAACTGTGAGCTGGGGAGTTGGCCTCTCCCAAATGAGTTGTCTTGGGGCTTCTTGATGGCTAAAGGTGACCAGTAATATGTTGCTGGTACATAATTTAGATAAAGGTCTTACTCGATTGGCCATTGGCCATTGAGGTAGAGTTAGAGCCACTGTGAAGCTGTTGAGGATGTGATAAAGCTGCTGAAGCAGAGTTGAGGCCATCGAGAGCCTTTTGAACCCCGAAGAGTGACCCGAGAGTTGCTGAAGTCGTTGGGTTCCTTTTAACCCCGAAGGGTGACCTGATAGTTGGAGAGTCATCAGGTGCCTTTTTCCCTTATGCCGACGATCTTTGTTGCCAACACTAGAGTTAGTTTTCGGTTTTTGGTGCCGAGCTGGCCTCGGGCTTGAGTGCCGATATATATCGGTCTTTGAGTGCTGACCGGAGTTGAGCTTTAGTGCCGATGGTGACTCGGGCTTGTTGCCGTCGTGGAGCCGGGCTTAGATTACTGACGTGGAGCCAAGCTTGAGTGCCGACGTGGAGCCGGGCTTGAGTGCCGAGGGGAGACTCGGGCTTGAGTGCCAACGCGGAGTCGGGCTTAGGTGCTAAGGGAAGACTCGGGCTTGGAGTGCTGACGCAGAGTCGAGCTTCCAGTCTTTGGTGCCGACGCGGAGCCAGTCTTTGATGCCGATGCGGAGCCAGTCTTTAGTGCCGACGCGGAGCCGGTCTTTTATGCCGACGCGGAGCCGGTCTTTAGTGCCGACCCGGAGCCGGTCTTTAGTGCCGACGCGGAGCCGATCTTTAGTGCCGACGCGGAGCCGGTCTTTAGTGCCGACGCGGAGCCGATCTTTGGTGCCGACGCGGAGCCAGTCTTTGGTCTTTAGTGCCGAGCTGGCCTCGGGCTTGAGTGCCAATGGTACATCGGGCTTTTTGGATCTGGTGATACACCGGTCTTGAGGTGCCGAGCTGGCCTCGGGCTTTTTGAAGCCGGTGGTACACCGGTCTTCGAGGCCGATGGTACATCGGGCTTTGAGACGCTAATGCGAGGTTGGTCTTGAATGCCGATGCAAAGTCGGTCTTTCCTACATGACATTTTTAAGCATCAATGAAAGAAAAAGTCTTAAGTATAGTGTACTTAACTCTTGCGGCACCCTTATTTTTCTTCTGCGGACTCGAACACTTCCGCCCGCAGGTGGTCTGCCCCCCAGGGAATCAAGTTGGTTGGTGAGCTTTAGCTCCTTAAGGAGAAATCCTGCACCGCAGCCACTTTTATGGCTCTCCAGCTGCTAGAGTTGACTTTGAAACTAGGCTTGCTCGCCTTCTCTTTTCTCTCCATAGCGTTTGCAGCGATCATTCTCCATGTTGTGGACATCATTTCCTTTTCCTTCTTCTCTACACGGAGTTAATTCAGAAGGCTGATCAAGCCTTCCCATGGTGAGATCTTTACTGCTGATCCTGCTAACATTGAGCATATTCTCAAGTCTAACTTTTCCAAATACCGCAAGGGTCAGTACAATTATCGCATACTGAAGGATCCTTTTGGTGATGGAATCTTTACAGGAGATGGCGAGAAGTGGTGCCACCAAAGAAAGCTTGCAAGCTGTGAGTTATCGACCAAAGCTCTTCGAGATTTCTATAGTGTTGTGTTCAAAAGAAAGACAGCAAAGCTAACAAGAAAGATCTCTGATGCTGTAAATGCTGCAGCAGTAATAGATGTGCAAGATCTTCTGATGAGATCGACTATGGATACGATGGAGTTCGGTGCTGAGCTAGATGCTCTCTTGGGCTCCGATGAGTTCGAGACTCGCTTTAGCAAGGCTTTTGGTGACTTTAACCCCATGGTATTCTAGAGATATGTTGATATGTTCTGGGACATCAAGAAGCTTTTGAACATTGGACTGGAGGCTCAACTGAAGAACCTTGAAGTGAAGAAGAACCTTGGTTCTTCCTATTGCTATGCAAGCATCCTTTGATACAGGAGAAGATTGCCATTGAAATCAAAGAGATTAGCTGCCGCTTCCGCATGGGCTCGGGAGCCAGAGGTGTCGTCGCTCGCCGATGCGAGATACATGGATCCGGCCAAACAGCCGTGGCCGGGATGGTGGCCGAAGCTGGCGATGTCCGTGGGAAGAGTCGGTACGAGCACAACTTTGGAAGACGATCGTTAAGATGCAGCAGCCATAGCACAGACTTCCATCGCGTGCACACAACCTCGTGCATGCAATCCACCTTTCTTCAATTATATGAATATATTACGTGCATGTAAACCTTACCCAACCAAGGTGGAAGCAAGAGTTGGGAGGAAAAGGAGTTGAGTGAGACGGCTGGGAGCCTTATCCTTGTAGTTGCGAAACTGGCGCTCGTTTGGTCGCTGCGGGGAGAGGCCGGGGGCCGCCATGGACTTGAGAGCCGCCTTGGAGGAAATCGGGGCCGCTGTGGAGTCTCGGGCCGCCGTGAGATTCTCGGGCCACCGTGGGATCTTGGGGGCCGCTATGAGGGGCTTGACTGTTGAGGATGAGAGGCCGCTGTGAGGGGCCGTCGTGGGATCCGGAGGCCTCTGTGAGGGGCCGTCGTGGAGGAAGAGGTAGTCGTGGGATCCGAAGGCTGCCGTGGAGGAAACCGGAGCCGCCGTGATCTGGAGGCTGCTTTGGAGTCTTGGGCCTCCATGGAGCCTCGGGGCTGCTGTGGCTGTTGCGAAGGAAGAGGCCATTTAGGAAGGCCGCCAAGGATGGCCGCCTATGACTGATTATTGAACCTTTGATTGAGCTCCTCTGGCCGCCGGTGTTGTTCATCCAGATGCCCCTTCATATCATGATTAGGGTCCTTCCTAGATGGCTCAGAGGATGAGTAAGGGGAGAAGTGGCTGCTCGAGCAGAAGGTAGGAGACCGCAGTCTCTTGAAAGCTTCACGGTGGTGCTTAGGTGAAGCATGATGGTGACAAGCTTCTCTATGAGAAGATTTCCTGCGGGCGAATCGCTGGCTAACTGGTGTAGCTATCATGGAAGAAGTGAGAGGCTTCGGCTGCTGCTGAGTGGCCAACGAGCATTACTTCTGCAACTCATGAACTGCTGCATTTAAGGCTTGAACTTGTTGATTGAGGATGGTCAGCTGGTTAATTAGAGCAGCTGAGGTTGGTGGTGAGGGAGGAGCAGAGAGACAAAGTGGTCCTTTGCTGCTCAGTGCTATGCGGATGCCACCCGACATGATTGGTGAGGACCTTCGGCACACGCATTACCACCATGGCTATCTTAGAGGGGACAAAGACTTATAGGTCAGGGAGACAGAGCTCTCTTTCCTTTAGCACATGTCCCTTCCTGGCGCGCCAATTTGTTGCCGCCAAATCACTGTTGAGAAGCGTCAGGTGAGAGGAAAGCTTCGTGGGCCTTCATAGGAAGGACAGGACCGCCTCCTTCAGCCGGGAACCTGCAAGAAAAGTTCCGGACCGATGATTCCAGTGGGGACCCTCCGATGCTCAAGTCAGTGACTTGTAGAACAGGAGTTTTCTTTAACGAGAGGGTAGAAATTTCGTTCCCCCCTTCTCGTTGTGAGTCGAGGTCCCTATATACCTGTTCGGGGGTCCCTCTTACCCTTTGTTGATAACAGCCGAATCATATCTTCCGCTAAGATCGGCTTCGTAAGTGTGGGCACACAGCTGCTAAACGGGTGCCATAAGTATCGGCGACGGTTCATAGTATTTCGGTAACCACCCGTGATCTTGGCAAAAGAGAAACGGGTTGGCAAGCCACGTGGAAATCCTGCAATAGGTGATAAAGTTAGTCACATGGGCCCCATGGTAAAGCCATTGGGGCAGAAGATACGTTTGGAGTTGAAGCCAACTGTCCCTCGTAGAGCATTAATTATGGAGTCATAGCACTAGTCACGTACAAGGCATTGTTCATGTGGATGACATTGTTCATGTGCATGACACTGTTCACGGCCAAGGGAAAAAGCCGAGGCCGAAGCTGTTTATGATCGAAGGAATAAGCCGAGAAGGGGCTAACATGGCAGCCATAAGAGAATAAGGCAATAAATGCCTTAGAGCAAGTGGATGCTCATAGCCTTTGAAGCCATAAATGCTATAAATACGGGAGAGAATAAGGCAATAAATGCTTGCCTTTAAGGCCATAAATGCTATAAATACGAGAGAGAATAAGGCCAACGCGAAGCAGACGCTGAGACGCGAGGCCGACGCCAAGGCGCGGTTGAGGCCGACGCCGACGCGAGGCATGGCAGCCATAAAAGGCACTAAATGCCTAGATGCTCGTGACCTTTGAGGCCATAAATGCTATAAATAAGAGAGAGAATAAGGCACGCAAGGCCAACGTGGTTGAGGCCGACGCCAAGGCACTGTTGAGGCCGACGCCGATGCGAGGCCGACGCAAGGCGCGGTTGAGACGCCGACGCGAGGCGTGGCAGCCATAAAAGGCACTAAATGCCTGGATGCTCATGGCCTTTGAGGCCATAAATGCTATAAATACGAGAGAGAATAAGGCCGACGCGAGGCCGAGGCCGACTTAGATTAGGCGGGATGAGGCGACTTGGAGTGCCGAGGCGAGATGTCTGTGACACTCTACTCCATTAATTGCTCTTTCTGTACCATTAAATGCTATAGCCCATTGACTCGACCGGACATTAATGACGGTGACCCTTGGGAGAACCCGCGCAACGTGGCCCTTTTTCCCTTTTGTTCTGTTTCATTATGACGAGACGCTTGTTGCAGCTGCGAGCAATGTCGTGGACGAAATTAAATGCCCGTTGCGTCTTTCAATAGAAGGCCGAGTAGAGTAGCGAGGCCGCCTAGGAATTAAGCCGTTCGGGAAGGCCGCCGAGGATGGCCGTCTCGATAGGACGCCATCCAAAAATTACTATCTTTATTGCCCATGAGGTCAACCAGCCCCATCATCACCCATCAACAATGATTTATTCACATTATTATATATATATATAATCCATATATCTTTCTATTGGGCTGGACGCAGGTGTCGGGCTTGACCTCGGGTTCTTTTTACCTTCAGCCCAAAGTCAACCAACCCATGCCCACCTCTAATCAGTATTTTGATCTAACTTGCCCAGCCAACAAGAGATTCGCAATTGTCTATAATAATTTATTAAATGGACAAGTCAAATAAGTTGAATTAAACTTTAGAAGCTGCGGCTGCTCCTTCCTTAATCTCCGACAAACTTTGCCATCTTTGGTGATCTAACCTCATCGGATCATAGAAGGAACTATCCCTCCACTCCTACTGAATTGGATCAAGCTAAGCATGGCCAGATGCCAAGAAGAAGACTTACAAATTCCCGATTTATTTGGGTCTCTTCTTCCCCTTCTTCGACGGAAGTGGCAGAGCTGAAGTTGAGCTTTCCGGAGGTGATCTAAGTACCACCAGTGGCCTTAGAAGAGGAGGCCAGGTGCTGGGAGAAGCATGCCATCCTTGCTAAGAGCATCCATCGCTGGATTCCATCGAACAATATTATTAGAGAATTTCGGAGAGCTGGTATTGCCGACGAGGTTGGAGCTGTGTGCCTCGCTCATTGGTGTTACATTTTTTGATTCTCTGAGCCTAACGCTAAGGAATTGGTGCTGGATAGGCCGTGGGTTGTCAATGGCCAACCGATAGCCATCGCGGAATGATCATCACAGTTCATTCCGGTGCCGGATCCTTTGGCATCTACCTTGCTTTGGGTCCGGCTGCCTAATCTGCTAATAGAATTCTGGAAAGATGACATTCTGAGATCAATCCTTGCACCGGCCAGCCACTTCTTCTTCTCCGACTCATCAACAAGAAGAAGCTCAAGGGAGGCTTCGCTCAGGCCTGCATACGCATTGATCTAGGTAGACCACTTTGTTCGGGAGTCAGGGTATGGGGTAGTCAATCTTCCTTATGGCAATAGTTTGCTTATGAACATCTGGAAGGAATTTGCTCCAGATGTGGGTCTATGCACTACCATGGCACTTGCTCTCCGTTGTCGGAAATAGAGTCCTCCTCGACTAGTTCTTCCTTCGGTCCTTGGATGGCGGCTCTGCGACAGCGTCAAACCCCCAATGGCCAAGCTTCAGAATTAAGGAGGAAGCCTCCAGTTGCATCAAACCAACCAGGGCCTGCTCCCCGTTTGGTCCCCGGTGATGGATGGCAAGTTCCGACGAAAATAGCTCATCGCTGACTTCCCAAGACCAGCCAAACTTTGGGATCCCCTACATTTGATCCAATTCTGGAATATGGAGGAAGGAAGGAGGGCGTGCCGACTGATGGTGGTGTGCCGGCTGGATCCAATGCATCTGCTTCGGTTATGGAACCTATGTAGGGAGAAACAACTTCCAAGGCATGCATATTTTAAAATTTAATAATAATTATCAATGCGGAAGATTAAAGATTAAATATTAATCTTTTTAACATGCATCAAGATCATATCTTTGCCTTATACTATAGGATCGTTTGATCTAAATTATGCATATTCATATCTTGGTCTTCAAGATAAGAAGTCATACTACTTGTCTTAAAGTATGCCTTAAGATATATGGATCATATTACTTACCTTAAGAATAATTGGAAAATCCTTTGTGCTTTGCAGTCGTTCAATCATCCGGCCTGATCGGATTCCCGGGAGTGTTAGCTCGCAGAAAAATAACTTTGCTGATCTTGAATCCTCCTACTTGAATCTTCTTCCAGGATCCACGAAACTTTTGCTAACACCAGAATCACACCAGGATTTTCTGTTCTAACTCTTTAGAATTTCAATCCATAACATATCGTTATTGTAATCTGGTGAAGAATGTCCTCTAATTTATAGGCTCAATTTAGCCTTTAGCTCATTGAATTCTATCACTTTGGTGAAAACCAGAGATATAAATTCTAACACTTAGAATTCCAACGTTGACGTTTGGTGAAAACCTATGAATTCTAACACTTAGAATTCCAACATTTTGTTAATTCCGACGTTCAGTGAAAACGAAAGAGATGTGAATTCTAACACTTAGAATTCCATCGTCTCGTTAATTCAAAGAGGTATATTAATTCCACATGAATTCTAACACTTAGAATTCTAACGGAAACCGTTTGGAGAAGATTAAGGTTATACATTAAATTCTACATAAGAATTTAATCTCTCATGAGATGAGATTATAGTTATCTCATCATATGAGATTCTCATGCAAGAAAACTCTTTTCACACATGGAGTTTGGTTTTGGGTTTGGGTTTTGGTTTAAGCTGATTTGAATTTATTGGACCGAACCTACATAGATCATGGTCCTAGTCCAAATCAAATTTGGCTAGTCTTGAATCTATTTAAATTTAAATCAAGTCTAATTTCAAATCAATATTTGAAATTGATTAGTCCTTCTAATAGACTTAAACCTAATTGAATCTTATTTACTTGTACTTAACCCAATTGAGATAATTCAATCAATCAAATTGATTAATTAAATCATATACGATTCTCAATCGTTGATCAACAAATAGATCATCCTAGGAAACTTCTATGCGTGGGACTCTCTAGGTTTGAACCTAAGCTGGTAGCAAAGGAACAACTTTCTATACTAATCGATGTGCCCATCTAGCAATGGAACCCGACGTCCGGATAGGTCGAAGTGTTGTCGAGCAAACTCCAAGAATCCTAAGAAATAGTTACCGTATAATTCATCCTATGGACCACAAATGTTAAGGATGGTTTAAGAGCCTGTCAACTCTAAACAGCAAATCCATAAAGTGATTTCAACTTTAGTGATCATGTGACCTTCACATTAAGTGCCTTAGCCAAAGTCTTGCTAAATTGAAACACAAGCATTTCTTCTTTTATTAGAATAGGTCAAATTCCATCTTGATCCACAACTGACTACTACAAGTACTTGACTGCACCTAGTAACCTTTCGTAGCTGGATTAAAAATCCAGGTTGTCCAGCACCTAAGTACAATGAGTTGCTTGCAAGTCACCAGTTGTGATCTTCAGGTCTTAAGGATACTTATGCCTATATCTTCTCGGATTAACTCTTGACAGCAGAGTATCCGGAAATGAGTCACGTTCGGTGAAATGTACTCCTACACTTTCACCTGTATGCCATACCAATGTCTCTACACTCCTTGGTTAAGAGGACAACCAATAAATATGATATACAACATACTATAATTGATAGTACTATAGCCCTGTCATAGTATATCATTTGGTCGCGAACTATTTTGAGGACCTTCAAAGATAAATCCTCCTTTATTGTAAAAGAAGATCCTAAGGGCTTCATTACTATTAGGAGTATTAAGAAGATGTTCTTGTAATGAATAAACTGCCAAATAACTTTTATTAATATATCAATTTATATGCTATTTACATTAGCACAATCATCAAATGATTGGCTTTAGGATACAATTCTCAACAAACTCCCACTTAGCCTAAAGCCACTCATTACAATATCTAATACCCATCTTCAACTTATAGTCGTCAAACTTCTTGATACTGAGTGCTTTAGTAAATGGTTCGCCTAGGTTTTTCTTTCCGTCAATCTTCTGAAGATTTATGTCACCTGTTCTATAATCTCTCGAATAAGATGAAACTGGCGCAGTATATGCTTGGTGCGCTGATGTGCTCATGGTTCCTTTGCTTGAGCTATGGCACCAGTGTTGTCACTGTATAATAGGACTGGTCCATCTATGAAAGGTGCCACTCCAAGCTCGGAGATGAACTTTCACAGCCACACAGCTTCTTTCATAGTATCTGATGCAGCGATGTACTCTGCCTCGTATACTGAATCTACCACTGCATGTTGCTTGGAACTTTTCCAGCAAATAACTCCACCATTCAGGATAAACACGAAACCCGACACACTCTTGCTGTCATCGTTATCTGATTGGAAACTGAAATCATTATATCCAACAAGCTTTAAATCGGACTCTCCATAGACTAACCATTGATCCTTAGTATTTCTCAAATATTTAAGGATTGTCTTAACAACTTGCCAGTATTTTTCACTTGGATCAGATTGGTATCTACTCACTACTCCTAGTGAGTATGCCACGTCTGGTCTTGTACATGTCATGGTGTACATAATCGATCCCACTGCTGAAGTATATGGAATTCGACTCATACATTCTCTTTCATTAGGAGTTGTCGGACAATCCTTCTTAGAAAGATGAATTCCATGGCCTATCGAAAGATAGCATTTCTTGGAATTCTCCATGCTAAACCTCTTTAGCACGGTGTCAATGTACGTAGATTGGGATAAACCAAGCATCCTCTTAGATCTATCTCTATAGATCTTCATCCCTAGGATGTAGGATGCTTCTCCCAGATCTTTCATGGAGAATTATGATGATAACCATGTCTTTATTCCTTGTAATGCATGGATATCATTTTTGATTAAGAGAATATCATCCATATATAATACAAGAAATACAATAACGGAACCGTTAGCCCATTTATAGATGCAAGGTTCTTCTTTATTCTTAACGAAGCCATAAGATTTGATCACATTATCAAATCATATGTTCCAACTCCTAGATGCTTGCTTAAGTCCATAAATGGACTTCTGTAGCCTGTACACTTTAGACTCGTCTTCATATATAAATCCTTCAGGCTGTATCATATACACCTATTCTTCTAAATTAGCATTTAGAAAAGTGGTTTTAACATCCATCTGCCAAATCTCATAATCTAAGTGTGCTGCTATAGCTAGCATAATCCGAATGGATTTTAGCATTGCCACAGGAGAAAACATCTCGTCATAGTCAATACCATAATGTTGACGATACCCCTTGGCAACCAGACGTGCTTTATAGGTCTCTACCTTTCCGTCTGCGCCTCTTTTTCTCTTGAAAACCCACTTACACCCTATGGATTTTATCCCTTTGGGTGGATCAACTAATGTCCATATATTATTGTCATTCATGAAATCAAGTTTGGATTTCATGGCATCAAGCCATTTATCAGAGTCAGTCTTTGCATAGCATCCATATAGGTGATCGGATCCTTGTTGTTCTCATCGAGCTCAATAGGATCCTCATTCTAAACCAAGAAACCTAAGTATTTGTTTGGTTGATGTGGTACTCTATCAGATTGCCTTAATGCTGCATCTAAAATGGGTTTTGAGTTTGATCTAATCAACTCAGATTCTAAGGGTTCAAAGGTTTGTGTTGTTCCTTCTACTTGATGAACTTCCTCAAGTTCAACATTAGAGTCATTTGTTCCTTCCCTAAGGAACTCCTTTTCAAGAAAAACTACTCTATTACTAATGAACAACTTTTGTTCTTCAATATTGTAGAAGTAATATCCTTTGGTTTCTTTTGGATAGCTGATAAAAAATATTTGTCAGATTTGGGTTTAAGTTTGTCTGATTTTGCATGTTTCACATAAGCTGGATACCCCTAGACTCTCAGATAGGTGATAACCGGTTTATGTCCATACCACATCTCATGTGGAGTTTTAGAAACAGACTTGGAACCTTATTGAGAATATGACAAGCTGATTCTAATGCATATCCCCAAAATGATATTGGTAAGCTTGCAAAACCCATCATGGACCGAACCATGTCTAACAGGGTTCGATTTCTTCTTTCCGACACACTGTTATGCTGCGGTGTTCCTGGAGGAGTCCATTGCGAGAGATCTCATTCTCCCTTAGATATGTCACAAAGTCATTTGAGAGGTATTCTCCTCCTCGATCTAATCGAAGGGTCTTAATACATTTGCCTGTTTGTTTTTTTACTTCTTTATGATATAGTTTGAACATTTCAAACGACTTAGATTTATGTCTCATAAGATAGACATAACTGAACCTAGAAAGGTTGTCTGTAAAAGTAATGAAGTAGTAATATCCACTTTTGGCATAAGTACTCATGGGTCCACATACATCAGTATGTACTAAACCCAATAGCTCTTTGGCTCTTTCACCTTTTTCAGTAAAAGATGACTTGGTCATTTTGCTAAGAAGATAGGATTCACAGGTAGTTAATGATTCATAATCATCAACTCGAAGGATGCCCTCCTGGGTTAACTTGTTTAATATGTTCTTGTTGATATAACCTAGCCGATGGTGCCAAAGATAAATATCTGTGACATCAGTTATTCTAGGGCGCTTACTTGATTTGTACACTACATTTACAGGCTGTGATAATATATAAATGCTATTAGATAAATGCCCAGTCATTACAGTAACTCCATTCATAATGATATTCAAAGTAACATCCTTTATTGAAATTTCATAATGACTTTTGGCTAGAAGGCAAATTACGTTCAACAAGAACATTGGGCAAAAATAATAATCATTTAGTACGATGACGTTTCTATTGAAAACTATTTCAAGAATTCCTAATGTCAGAACTGGAACTAATCTTCCATCGCCGACATTAATGAATCTTTCATTGTCCTCAAATCTTCTAGCGACCTATAGTCCCTGCAATGAATTGCAAATGTTAAAAGGACTCCCGGTATCCAATACCCAGGTCTGATTATCATATACAGAAAAATTACAAGATGTTATCATATAAATACCTTGTTAAGCAACATCTTGCCCCTTTTTCTTCTTTGGCCTGTTTGGATCAAGTGTGGCAATGTAAAGAGGACAGTTCCTCTTCCAGTGCCCTTGCATCTTGCAATGAAAGCATTCAGCCTGACTTTTATCAACTTTCTTCTTCTGCATCTAACCCCTTATAGATGTCCTAGCATGTTGCACTTTTTTCTTATTCTTTTTCTTCTTCCCTTTCCCAAAGGATTGACGCCCTACCTTAGATCCTTTAACCATATTAACCAAACCTTTAGAGAGCTGGTTGTCCTTCTCAAAGTTCTGTAACAACCCTAACAAATTGTGGTAGTTGACTGCAGGCTTTGTCATTCGAAAATGAGTAAGGAAAGGTCGGAAGGATGGAGGCAAGGAATTCAGGATCGCATCTTTTCCAAACTGCTCATGTAGGGGAAAGCCGAGCTTGCTTAGGAGTTTTATCTTCTCGATCATATATAATACATGATGAGTGACAGGAGATCCATCCCTCATTCGAGCATTAAAAATAACACAACTAGTCTTGTGCCTTTCAACATCGTTGGGTGTGCCAAAAGATTCATTCAACGCTTGAATGATTTCTTTCGGCTGAGCGTTCTCGAACCAGCGACCGAATTCATCGTTCATTGCTACTAGCATGATGCAACACACGCTAGTTCTATCACTAAGCCACTTCTGATAAGTGTCTCTCTCAGAACTTTGGGTGTTTGCATTAGGTAGCTCTGGTGCTGGATTATTTCGAATATATAGAATTCGCTCATGCTCAAGGACAATCTTAAGTTTTCTAAACCAGCTATTGAAATTTAAACCATTCAACTTGTCACTATCCAATAGGGACCTTAATGATAAATTAATGGCCATTTTCTGCATAAGGAAAAACTAAACTTTAGTAGTATATAAATTGATTCAGTCTAAAGACTTGGACTTTAGTCTAAAGATTCTTCCACTATTTTGTTCAAATTGGCAGCCTCTACACCCCAATTCGAAGAATTATTCTTAATTCTTTAGTGGGCACTAAGATCTACATAGACTACATACAGACCCAAGTAAAGCTTGGCCAACCCATATATATCTAAGAGTAGGTTCAAAATCAATTATTTTCCCAAACAATTCTTAGTGTTCAGTTTTGTCCCATGTTCCTCTTCAGCAGACATGGAGTGCCTTCATTGAAAGTTCTAGTTAGGTCTTACCATTAAATAATAATCAGTGCAATCTATCTATAGACAACTAAGCCCGAGTGAAGCTCGGTTCACCTAACTATCTATTTAATAGTTACGCTAACTTATCATATAATGAATGATAATTTCAATGGTTGACAAGCACCAGGCATGGAGTGCCTTTGATGATTATCAAGATATCGAACTCATTATCACTCACCTTAATGGGAGGCTATGATCTAGTTATCATATAACTATTTCATTTTAAGGACCTAATAATTTTAGAGGATTTAATAATCTGAAGATAAATTGACTAATCAAGTTCTCCTACTGAATCTATGAAGTCAGTGGAATGATACAAGATTAAGTCAGGTTAAGTAGCACCTAAATCAGTCAGACTGATTTTCTTACAGGCATGGGTCAACCCGAATTAAGTAAATGATCTTAATCATAAATAGTCACCATGTTGACCAGGTAAGTGAGATTGATGGAAGGGATATGTCATTAACTTGTTAAAGATGCATCAGTACGAGTAGCTCCCAATTAAAAACCATTTGATCATTGATCCTAGAGCAACTTGCTAACTTACCTTGATATCATATGGTTAACCAATTTTGATTTGACCATCTAAGAGATTCATGCTCAATCACGGAGCCTAATCTACTTCCATTTGGTTAAATCAAAGATATGGACATGATCAACTACAACTATTGTTTGATTTAGAGCATCCTTAACCTAATCTAATTAATTTAGATTTGATTAAATACTCTTATAGTCCATTTGATTTAAACCTTAGGGTCTAACCTTTATGGACCTGATTTAGCTAACCCAAAAGATTAAATATATTTCATATTTTCATGTCATATATTTCAAATCATGCATCACTTGCATTATATAACTACTCATAATTTCTATATTTAGATCATATCTAAAAAGATTATGAATAAATATTTGACATTCAAATAAGACTCTCATAAATATTTATATGTTTCATAACATAGACAATAAGCTATCATATCTCATATCTATGTTTTTATACTAAACATGCAAATATCATGCTTTTATATAACATCAATATGTATCAAATATAAAATATCTCTTGAGAGTGTGTGTAATCTGTGTTTTGATGCCAAAGATCAATTTGAATTATCTTTTGTGTTGGCCCAGATAGGAACCCAAGAGCGGGGTGAATTGAGTTCTTTAAAAATTTAACGCTTAAAACTTAAAACCAAATTTCACAAAGATTAAGTATACTAGTGAAGTGATGCAATAATTTAAAGCACAATAAGAGAGAGATAGAGACAAAAGCATGACAAACACACAAAGATTTATAGTGGTTCGGTATATCCCACACCTACGTCCACTCCCAAGCAACTCTTGGGTCCACACTGTAATCCACTGATTACAGTTGAGTTGTTTTACAAGCTCACAACCCTAACTTGTTGTTTTATATAGGGTCACAACGAACCCAGCCGGTTTTCATGGGTTCACCAGCACAAAACCCAAACCCAAGCTAAACTAGCTTGTTCCCGAAGTAAACTACCTCAACTAATTCAATCCCCCTAATTGAATTAGTAAACACCAAATCAATTTAATGTTTACAACAATGGAAAGCTCCTTAAATGAGAAAATAAGCAATATAAATAAACAAAGGTAAGAAAAGCCTGATTGAAGCGATGAGGATTTGAGCTTTTCTTCTTTTTCTCTTCTCTTTTGAATGGATGAGCAAGGATTGAATCGTTGAATCTTTAACACAGCTCATTGAGGAAATATGGCTTTTTCTCTTCTTCCTTCCCCTTTTGAAAATCCTTCGAATTTAAACTTTTAGGGCTTTGGATTTCTCTTAAATCTCTCTTGGATTGATAGGCTTGGACTCAGAGATTTTTCTCTTTCTTTTTCACTGAGTATTTTTCTCGATTTTTCTCTCTTTTTCTCGATATTTTCTGTTTTTCTTTTCAAACGGTCGAATCCCCTTTTTAGAGTCTTAATCTGAGATTGGGTGAGAAAATAGCCATTACAAAGTACCTTGGATGTTTCTCCATGCAAAAAAAGTATCCGTTGAGAGTTAGGTGAGAAAATATATCCGTTAGAATCCGATCTGGCACTTTTGAAAATCATCCTTGACAGGTTGGAGTCGTCTCCAACTTTTCATGTGTCGGCTCCAGATCGTATTTCCCTAAATAGCAAAAATCGATTTGATATGGAGTCGGCTCTGACTTTGCAAAGTGTCGACTCCCCGTTGACTGGAGTTGGCTCTCGATTTCTGAAGTGTCGGCTCCGAGAATTCCTCCAAAAACACAATCTCTATAACTCAGGTTAGAGTCGGCTCCCGAAATCCATGTGTTGGCTCTAGCTTCTGAAGCAGAAAATAGTTTCTCTGTATCTCATGTTGGAGTCGGCTCCACCTTTTCATGTGTCAGCTTCGAACCGTACCGAAAATATAGAACTGTTCTGATACACTCTGGAGTCGGCTCCAATGGTTCTAGGTGTCGGCTCCAAGTTCTGAACTTAAATAAATTCTATTGAAACTCGATTCAAAACTGATTTCTAAGTGTCATTTGAATAAACAATCAATCTTAATTCTAAAACACTTATCAAATTTATCAGAAACACAATGAATATACTCATGGCTTTTGTTAATAATCAAAATCAATAATTGGGTAAATAATTTCTCAATAATTTTTTCAACAATCTCTCCCTTTTTGATGATGACAAAAATATTGAGTATATGCATAATTGTCAAAGTATTTACATTTAAGGTTAAGCTCCCCCTTATATGGTAGCTTCCCCTATGTGTGTGTATATGTTAAGTTCATTGAAACTTTTATGCATATCTTAATTCCATGTGGTCATATCTTAATTCTATGTGGTATTAATTCCATTTAACATGCATATAAGTACCATTCTTTCATTAATTGATTATGCACATATATATACTTCTTTTCTCATTATTTTTATGCATATACAAGAATCTCTTCTCCCCCTTTTTTGTAATCAATAAAAAGGTTTAGAAGGTGCATTAAGACATCAATCAAAGGAGTTTGAGTAATTCAATCATCAAAATCAAATGTTAACTTAAAATTCAAGCTTAATATCAAAATTTAAGTATGATATACATTCAACACTGAAACATTACAACAAAATGTCATTTCACTTAAACTTCATTACATCATTCAACTATAACAAAATACTTCATTACATCATTCATATAATCTAAACATCAAAGACTAATTACATCAAAATGTAAATCAAACATCAAATGCTAATAACATCAAAATCTAAGAAGTCTTTTGAGCTTTTCTAAGAACTTTCCCATATCTTCACTTTGGATTTTGATAAAATCATTTAGTCTTCTGTCAATAAAAGCAGATGCAACTGTAATTTTCTCTTGTAACTCTGCATTGCACTTAGAATAAGTATCAGAATCTCCTCCAATGTCCTTGATCTTCTCAAAAATGTGCATAAGATTAGTCTTCAAGGCTTCTGAAGAAGTTCCAAAGGATGATTCAATTCTTCTTACTCTATCTTCCAAGGAATAATACATCTTCCTTAAGCTCATAAGTCTACTGTCTAGTTCAATCTTCATCTCTTCTTTATGACTAGTAAAGAGTTCCTTTAATTGTACTAACTGAGCATCAGAAAAATCAGATGAAGGAACAGAAACAGATGCAGGTGCTGGAGTAGGTGCGGGTGGTGGTGATGATCTATTAGGCTCAGATGAAGGATGCCTCACTGATGGACCAGCCACCGATGGTGTAGCGCTCTAATATCAGCTACCCTGTCCTCCAGATGTCCCTTCCTTTCCCAATTGCCATCCACCTTCATGAACCCCATCTGATGCACAGTAGCTAAACTATAATAGTCAGTGTGCCTTAAGTTCTTCTTGGGTTCACTGTCTGAAATAATTACACCTTGGCTCTGAAAGGCTAATGTCAAAACCATGTCATAAGGCAAAGTTGATCTCTTCTTGTTACCAGCCTCAGCCATGTACCAATCATCATACCAGCTAAATTAATTTGCTGACCTGTCAGAACACTATCCATTATAACAATGTCTCGATCCGAGACATACTCAAATCTATCGGTCTTTGGGAATAAAATCCGACCACAAATATTATGAAGTAATCTTAACTCAAGAGGCAACTGGTTTGCCCTAACTTCTTCAAATTCAGTGACCTCCCTTCCTAGCATTCTTGATAATGCACTTGATCTCTCACTATGGATATTTGCAATTAGTCCAGTAACAGGAATCCCTAAAGGTTTCCTAGAATCTCCGAAGTTAGATGAATTCTTTTCCCTCTAACAGAACTTACTATACCTTCATCTCCTCTTGAAAGATTGAAATAAAATTCTTTGACTAAGGCAGGGTAAGTGGGTACATCAAGAGAACACACCTTATCCCAACCTAATTCTTTTAATTGCCGCCCAATAGAGAAACCCTCTTCCTCAATGAAGTGAAAATCTACCTTTCTGCCCATAGTGATCACACAGCCAGCAAGGGTGTCGATTTGAGGTGAGGAAGACTTGGGACAGCGCTTGGTGTGGATGCCGACTAAGAGGACGAAGAACTCGGTGAAGGCTGCCTCGCCGGACGCTTTACGGTTCATTTCTCGGTCGTCATCGCTCCACCAAACAAGGATCCCCTACGTTTGGGTGCCATTGAGTGCTAAGGAATGGTTAATTTAAGAAATCTTATGTTTTGGGAAGAGTTGGAGAGAGTTTGAAAGGGTTAGGAGTCGATTGAAATGAGAGAGGAGTCAGCTCTGCCCTAGATAAGTCAACCTAGGACCACTTGGAGTCGACTCTTGCAAAGCGAGGTGTCGGCTCCAGATCGCTAACACAGTCAGCGCCCGAAGTAGAGTCGACTCTGGAAAAGCAGGTGTCGGCTCCAAAGTCTCAGACAAAATTGGAGTCAACTCTGATACCAGAGGAGTCGGCTCCAAGACAGTTTCAAAAAAAAAATAAGAGAGTTTCAAAGGATCTGAAACTTGTTCGAAAAATCTTCAAATTTTGGCTAAATCAACTTTGGAATGTGATGAATCAAGGGGTTCAAATATCTAGATAAATCATTCTTAAAATTATAAGAAAATTAGAAAAAAATGATTGAATTCTAGATAATCATTTCTAGGAGTTTTAAAATTCATTCCAATGGATTACAAACTCCTAATTTTCCTCTAAGATAAAAAAATTTCTTCACTTAGGGGTTTTGTAAAAATGTCAGCTAATTATTCATCAGTACAAACATAATCAAGACAAATATCATTATTAGCTACATGTTCTCTAATAAAATGATATCCAATTTCAATATGTTTTGTTCTTGAATGTTGGATTGGATTTTTAGTTAAATTGATTGCACTAGTGTTATCACATCTAATTGGTGTTTTATCAAGTATTATACCACAATCTTGAAGTTGTCACTTAATCCAAAGGATTTGAACACAGCAACTTCCAGCTGCAACATATTCAGCTTCACAGTTGATAATGCAACCAAATTTTGCTTTTAGCTAAATCAAGAGATTAAGTTACTTCCTAAAAATTGGCATGCACCACTTGTACTTTTTCTATCCAATTTACAACCAGCATAATCAGAATCAGTATATGCAATCAAATTGAATGTTGAGTCTCTAGAAAACCATAATCCTACATTTTTAGTTCCATTTAGATATCTAAGTATTCTTTTTACTGCAATTAAGTGAGATTCTTTAGGTTCAGATTGATATCGTGCACGTAAACAAACTGCAAACATAATATCAGGTCTACTTGCTGTTAAGTAAAGTAGTGAACTGATCATACCTCTATAATATTTTTGATCAACAAGCTTTCCATCTTCATCTTTATCTAACTTGCATGAAGGACTCATTGGTGTTTCGAGAGGTTTGACTTGTTCCATACCAAATTTCTTGAGAATTTCTTTTGTGTACTTTGTTTGGTTGATAATAATTCCCTCTCTTTCTTGTTTGATTTGAAGTCCTAGGAAGAAGTTGAGTTCTCCCATCATGCTCATTTCGAATTCATCCTGCATTAACTTAACAAATTCTTGACACAAAAGATTATTAGTAGCACCGAATACAATGTCATCTACATAAATTTGTACTACCAATAAATCT
This sequence comes from Calamus simplicifolius, assembly GCA_900491605.1. Classification (NCBI taxonomy): domain Eukaryota; kingdom Viridiplantae; phylum Streptophyta; class Magnoliopsida; order Arecales; family Arecaceae; genus Calamus; species Calamus simplicifolius. The sequence goes on from UESW01004867.1 coordinate 85,339, forward strand.
TTATCTTTTCTTTTAAAAATAGGGTTTTATCAACATTTTCTTTAAAAAAATTATTTTCAATTAGAAATTTGCTTAATCTATCATACCAATCTCTATGTGCTTGTTTTAAACCATAAAGTGCTTTGTGTAATTTAAAAACATGGTTTGGAAATTCATGATCTTCAAAACCTGGGGATTCTTCTACATAAACTTTCTCATTTATAAAACCATTTAAAATATACTTTTAATATCCATTTGAAATAAATTAATGTTCATATGACATGCAAATGCATAGTCTAATTGCTTCTAATCTAGCTACAGGTGCAAAAGTTTCATCAAAATCAATTCCTTCTTCCTGATTATATCCTTTTGCAACTAATCTAGCTTTATTTCTAATTACTATGCCATTTTCATCTAATTTATTTCTAAATACCCATTTAGATCCTATTACAGAATAACCTTTGGGTTTATCAACTAAGGACCATACATTATTCCTAGTAAATTGATTTAATTCCTCTTGCATAGCTAACATCCAATTATTATCTTTTTTAGCTTCTTCAATAGTTTTGGGTTCTATATGAGACACAAATGTAAGATGATTATTGATGTTCCTCATTGATAATCTAGTTCTTACTCCTTGAGATGGATCACATATGATTAAATCCTTAGGATGACCATAAGCATATCTTCAATCTCTAGGCAGATCTACATCATTACGAGTAGTATCAATAACATCATCCTTAGGTGAGTCATCATCTTTAGCTTCTTGTTCATGATCTGAAGATACATCTATATTCAATTTTTCAATATCTCTTTCAAGCAAATTTGTATCTTCCTCATCATCAATCTTTTTAGAACTTGATGCTAAAGATTCATCAAATACTACATGAATTGATTCTTCTACTATTAAATATTTCTTGTTAAATACTCTATATGCTTTACTAGATGTTAATAACCTAAAAATATTCCTTCATCAGATTTGGCATCAAATTTCCCAAGATTGTCCTTACCATTATTATGAATAAAACATACAACCAAATGCATAAAAATAACTAATGTTAGGTTTTCTATTATGCCATAGTCATAGGGAGTTTTCTTAAGAATTGGCCTAATTAAAGCTCTATTAAGGATGTAACATGCTGTGTTTATAGCTTCCACCCAGCAGTACTTTGGGAGTTGGCTTTCACATAGCATGGTACGGGCCATATCTTCTAATGTTCTATTTTTCTTTCTACGACTCCATTTTGTTGTGGTGTTCTAGGTGCAGAAAAATTATGATGAATGTCATTTTCAATACAAAAATTTTTAAATTGATGATTTTCAAATTCTGTGCCATGATCACTTCTAAGAGATACTATGGTGTTATTTTTCTCATTTGTGACTTTCTTGAAGAATTTCAGAATATCGAGAAAGTCTCATCTTTGTGAGCCAAAAATAAAACCCAAGAATATCTAGAGTAATCATCTACTATTACAAGACCATATTTCTTTCCTTCTAAACTAGTGGTTCTAGTATGTCCAAAAAGGTCCATATGAAGTAGTTCAAGTAGCCTAGTAGTTGAAACAATATTCTTAGATTTGAAAGAATTTCTAGTTTGTTTTCCAAATTGACATGCATCACAAATTCTATTATTTTCAAAATCTAGTTTTGGAAGTCCTTTAACTAAATCCATTTTAATTAATTTTGAAATTAAGTGTGTGCTTGCGTGACCTAATCTACAATGCCATAGCCATCCAATCTCATTAACCTTAGCATTAGCAGCAATTAAGCAATGGTTACTAGTAGACAAATTGTCTAAATCAATTAAGTATACATTGCCATTTTTATTTCCAACAAATATAATGCTATTGTCTATGGGATTAGAAACAGTGCAAATAGAAGCTTCAAAGGAAACTTTGAAACCTTTATCACATAATTGGCTAATGCTAATTAGATTATGTTTTAAACCAATAAATATAAAATATTTTCTATAAAAGTGGATAGAGTTATTTGAATTTTACCAAATCCCATAATTTGGCCTTTGTCATGATCTCCAAAAGTAACAACTCCTCCTCTTTTATCTTCAAGGGTGATGAATTGATCTTTGTCATCCGTCATGTGTCTTGAGCAGCCACTATCAAGGTACCACTTTTGTTTTGATCCTTTGACCGCAAGACACTCCTGCAAGATAATCAAATCTTATGTTTAGGTACCCAAACTTTCTTGGGTCCTTCATGGTTAGTAGAAATAAAGATTGTTCCTTTTGGAACCCATATTTTCTTGCCTTTAATATTTAAATTCTTATTAGTTTTTCTAAAATTGCATTCATAAGATTTATGTCCTTTTTTGTTGCAATGATAATATGAAATATCATTTTTTCTTTACAAAGAAATTGTTGACATATTTTTGTTTCATGTGTGGTTTATATCCTAAACCAGCTTTATCAAATACAGCTCTTTGATTACTTAAAAGTAAATTTAGTTTTTCTGAGCTATATGTAAATTTATCAACTATAATTTTATGTTTATTAATTTCTTTCTTCAAATTAATATTTTCATTAGAAATTGATTCCTTTTCTTTTAAAACATTTTCATTTTTAGATTTTAGATTTTCAACCTCAAGAATTAGTTCATTTTTCTCTTTAAGAAGATTTAGGTTTTCAGTTTTCAAAGATTTATTTTTCATTCTCAAAACCTTAAAATCACTAACCAATTCATTAAATGCATCATACAATTCATCAAATGTAAAATCATCATTAGGGATTTCAGTACATACCTCATTTTCATCATTTGCCATGAAGCATATTTGCAACCTCTTTTTGTTCTTCTTCATATGAAGACTCTTCACTATCACTCCAAGTTGCAACATAGGCTTTCTTCTTCTTCTTGTAACCCTTCTTCAGTTGAGGACATTCAGATCGAAAATGCCCCAGCTTCTTATATTCATAACCTGTCAAGGGTTCTTTTTCTTTATCCTTATCACTTTCTTTTTCTCTTTCTCCTTCCATTTTGATTCCTAATTTCCTTTTATGGAAGGGTCTCCTTCTTTGCATAAACGTTCTAAATTTCTTTGCAAGGAGACCTGTTTCATTATCTTCCTCTTCTTCCTCACTACTGCTTATTTCCTTTTCTGCGGCCTTAAAAGCAATGGTTCTTTTCTTTTTCACATCTTCCTCTTAATGTTATTTTATTGTCAATTCATGGGTCATCAAGGATCCAAGGAGCTCCTCTAAAGGTAGAATGTTTAAGTCTTTGGCTTCTTGGATTGCAGTTACTTTTGCTTCCCATGATCTTGGAAGAGATCTAAGAATTTTGTGCACCAATCCAGAGTTAGTATAAGTCTTACCAAGACTTTTTAAACCATTAACAATATTAGTGAATCTAGTGTACATGCATGTGATTGATTCAATTTGTTCCATGCTAAACAATTCAATTTGTGCACTAGAATGTTAATTTTGTATTCTTTTACTTGGTTAGTACCCTCATGGATAACTTCTAGTCTATCCCAAATTTCTTTGGCTGAAATGCAAGTAGATATTCTGTTGAATTCATTTGCATCCAAAGAACAATATAAAACATTCATGACTTTTGCATTGAGCTGAGCCATTTTCCTATCGTTCTCATTCCAATCCCTTTCGGGCTTAGGAACTATTAAACCATCTACAATGTGTATGGGTGTACTAGGTCCATTTGTAATGACACTCCACAATTCATAATCTAAAGCTTGAATGAAAATCCTCATTCTTGCTTTCTAATATGAATAATTAGAGCCATTAAACAAAGGTGGCCTATTAGTGGATTGACCTTCAACAAAAGATGATCCAACTTGTGTTGCCATTTGGATCTTTAACTCTTGATCGTTAGATCAAATAAAAATGAGCACAAGCTCTGATACCAATTGTTGGCCCAGATGACAACCCAAGAGGGGGGGTGAATTGGGTTCTTTAAAAATTTAACACTTAAAACTTAAAACCAAATTTCACAAAGATTAAGTATACTAGTGAAGTAATGCAATAATTTAAAGCACAATAAGAGAGAGATAGAGACAAAAGCATGACAAACACACAAAGATTTATAGTGGTTCGGTGTATCCCACACTTACGTCCACTCCCAAGCAACTCTTGGGTCCACACTATAATCCACTGATTACAGTTGAGTTGTTTTACAAGCTCACAACCCTAACCTGTTGTTTTACACGGGGTCACAACGAACCCAGCCGATTTTCACGGGTTCACCAGCACAAAACCCAAACCCAAGCTAAACAAGCTTGTTCCCAAGGTAAACTACCTCAACTAATTCAATCCCCCTGATTGAATTAGTAAACACCAAATCAATTTAATGTTTACAACAATGGAAAGCTCCTTAAATGAGTAAATAAGCAATATAAATAAACAAATGTAAGAAAAGCCTGATTGAAGCTATATAGATTTGAGCTTTTCTTTTTTTTCTTTTCCTCTTCTTTTTTGAATGGATGAGCAAGGATTGAATCGTTAAATCTTTAACACAACTCGTTGAGGAAATAGGGCTTTTTCTCTTCTTCCTTTCCCTTTTGAAAATTCTCCGAATTTGAACTTTTAGGGCTTTGGATTTCTCTTGAATCTCTCTTGGATTGATAGGCTTGGACTCATAGATTTTTCTCTTTCTTTTTCACTGAGTATTTTTCTTGATTTTTCTCTCTTTTTCTTGATATTTTTTGTTTTTCTTTTCAAACGGTCGAATCCTCTTTTTATAGAGTCTTAATCTGAGATTAGGTGAGAAAATAGCTGTTACAAAGTACCTTGGATGCTTCTCCACGCAAAGAAAAGTATCCATTGAGAGTTAGGTGAGAAAATATATCAGTTAGAATCCGATCTGGCACTTTTGAAAATCGTCCTTGACAGGTTGGAGTCGGCTCTAACTTTTCATGTGTCGGCTCCAGATCGTGTTTTCCTAAATAGCAAAAATCGATTTGATGTGGAGTCTGCTCTGACTTTGCAAAGTGTTGACTCCCCGCTGACTAGAGTTGGCTCCCGATTTCTGAAGTGTCGGCTTCGAGAATTCCTCCGAAAACACAATCTCTGTAACTCAGGTTAGAGTCGGCTCCCGAAATCTATGTGTCGGCTCCGGCTTCTGAAGCAGAAAATAGTTTTCTCTATATCTTAGGTTGGAATCGGCTCCACCTTTTCATGTGTGGCTCTGAACCGTACCGAAAATATAGAACTATTCTGATACACTCTGGAGTCGGCTCCAATGGTTCTAGGTGTCAGCTCCAAGTTCTGAACTTAAATAAATTCCATTAAAACTCGATTCAAAACTGATTTCTAAGTGCCATTTGAATAAATAACCAATCTTAATTCCTGAAACACTTATCAAATATATCAGAAACACAATAATATACTCATGGCTTTTGTTAATCATTAAAATCAATAATTGGATAAATAATTTCTCAATAATTTTTTCAACATTTTGACTAAGCATCAAAGATGAGAGAACCATAACAGCACCGTAATACGCCATAGAATACCTCGTTGAATAGGGTAATATGGATTTTTAATCTATCTATGACTGGATAGCCTGATGATCCGTTTTAGCTATGATTACAAAATTAATAGGAACACTAATTTACATGCTATAAATTAGATCAAGACAAAACCATGCTCTGATACCATTTGTAGGGAGAAACAACCTCTAAGGCATGCATATTTTAAAATTTGATAACAATTACCAATGCGGAAGCTTAAAGATTAAATATTAATCTTTCTAACATGCATCAAGATCATATCTTTGCCTTATACTATAGGATCGTTTGATCTAAATTATGGATATAAATAAAATTATCAAGATCATATCTTGGTCTTCAAGATAAGAAGTCATACTACTTGTCTTGAAGTCTGCCTTAAGATATAGGGATCATATCACTTACCTTAAGAATAATTGGTAAATCATTTGTGCTCTGCAGCCATTCAATCATCCAGCCTCTAGTATCGTCCACGCGAAGTCCTTGAATGATTGGATTCCCGGGAGTGCTAGCTCGTGGAAAAACAACTTTGTTGATCTTGAATCCTCCCACTTGAATCTTCTTCCAGGATCCACCAAACTTTTGCTAACACCGGAATCACACCAGGATTTTCTGTTCTAACTCTTTAGAATTTCAATCCATAACATATTGTTGTTGTAATCTGGTGAAGAATGTCCTCTAATTTATAGGCTCAATTTAGCCTTTAGCTCATTGAATTCTAACACTTAGAATTCTGATGTTTGGTGAAAACCAGAGACATGAATTCTAACATTTAGAATTCCAACGTTAACATTTGGTGAAAACCTATGAATTCTAACACTTAGAATTCCAACGATTTGTTAATTCCAACGTTCGATGAAAACGAAAGAGATGTGAATTCTAACACTTAGAATTCCATCGTCTGGTTCAAAGAGGTATATTAATTCCACATGAATTCTAACACTTAGAATTCCAACGGAAACTGTTTAGAGAAGATTAATGTTATACATTAAATTCTACATAAAAATTTAATCTCTCATGAGATGAGATTATAGTTATCTCATCATATGAGATCCTCATGCAAAAAAACTCTTTTCACACATGGAGTTTGGGTTTGGGTTTTGGTTTAAGCTGATTTGAATTTATTGGACGGAACCTACATAGATCATGGTCCTAGCCCAAATCAAATTTGGCTAGTCCTGAATCTATTAAAATCCAAATCAAGTCTAATTTCAAATCAATATTTGAAATTGATTAGTCCTTCTAATAGACTTAAACATAATTGAATCTTATTCATTTGTACTTAACTCAATTGAGATAATTCAATCAATCAAATTGAATAATTAAATCATATACGATTCTCAATCGTTGATCAGCAAATAGATCATCCTAGGAAACTTCTATGCATGTTACTTTCTAGGTTCGAACCTAAGTCGGTAGCATAGGAATAACTTTCTATACTAATCGATGTGCCCATCTAGCAATGGAACCCGACGTCCGGATAGGTCGAAGAGTTGCTGAGCAAACTCCAAGAACCCTAAGAAATAGTTACCGTATAATTCATCCTATTGACCACAAATGTTAAGGATGGCTTAAGAGCATGTCAACTCTAAACAGCAAATCCATAAAGTGATTTCAACTTTAGTGATCATGTGACCTTCACATGAAGTGCCTTGGCCAAGGTCTTGCTAAATTGAAACACAAGCATTTCTCCTTTTATCAGGATAGGTCAAATTCTATCTTGATCCACAACTGACTACCATAAGTACTTGACTGCACCTAGTAACCTTTCATAGCTGGATTAAAAATTCAGATGGTCCGGCACCTAAGTACAATGAGTTGCTTGCAAGTCACCGGTTGTGATCTTCATGTCTTAAGGATACTTATACCAATATCTTCTCGAATTAACTCTTGACAGCAGAGTATCCAAAAATGAGTCACGTTCGGTGAAATGTACTTCTACACTTTCATCTATATGTCATACCAGTGTCTCTACACTCCTTGGTTAAGAGGACAACCAATAAATATGATATACAACGTCCTATAATTGATAGTACTATGGCCCTGTCATAGTATATCATTTGGTCGTAAACTATTTTGAGGACATTCAAAGATAAATCCTCTTTTATTGTAAAAGAAGATCCTAAGGGCTTTATTACTATTATGAGTATTAAGAAGATGTTCTTGTAATGAATAAACTACTAAATAACTTTTATTAATATATTAAATTATATGCTATTTACATTAGCACAATCATCAAATGATTCTATTTACATTAGCACAATCATCAAATGATTGGCTTTAGGATACAATTCCCAACAACCTACTGGGAGGAAGGGGGGCACGCCGGCTGTTGGTGTCATGTCGGGTGTTGGTGTTGTGCCGGCTGATGGATGGCGTGCCAAGACTATGAATAACAGTGGCACTAATACCCAACCAGGGAAATTAGGATCACTGGATGCTCTGAATTCCAAATTGAATTTAGAGAACTCCTATGCATTGTTGGGCACAGATAAATGGACCGAGTGGCCTATGGTCTGCAAGGATGCCAACCCTGATCAGTTCAAGAGGGCTAGGCCTGTGGAGTTTTAAACCCAATGTGTTACCTCCAAAAATGAAAAGAGAAAAGGTAAAGCGATCACATCTGACTCAGTTACCACACAGGACAAATTCACCTTTTCAGCATATCAGGACTCATCTCAGGGCTCTGTGATTCTGACTGACATGGGTGTTCAGTCTATCTGTAAACAAAGTGTGACCCCTGCTGGGGTGAAGGACGTGCCTGCCCACAAACCATATCTTTCATTTTGTATTAACTCAAGCCTTTAACTCTCCTAAGGAACTCAAGCTCAATAAGACAAGGCACTCAAAAGAGTTGGACCGGATTGGGATTGACTGATTAACTGGTGTCTAGAAAAGGAAAGGAAAGTGGTTATTTAATTGGTTCCGTTCGCTTACCTAGTAAGCAACGGGGGACCCCCACTGTGTTGACCCAATTATTGATTTTGATGATTAATAAAGGAATTGAATATATTTATTGTGTTACTGATGATTTTAACAAGTGTTTCAGGGCTTAAAAATATTTGTTTAATCAAAAGGCATTTAGAAACATATTTTGAATCAAGTGCCAAAGGTAAGTTTTAAAATTCAGAACCTGGAGTTGACACCTAGAAAATTTGGAGCCGACCCCATGGCCAATCAAATGTCTTTCTAATTTTTGATACGGTCCAGAGCTGACACCCAGAGTTTCGGAGCCGACACCCAGAGTTTCGGAGTCGACACTTACAGTGTCTGGAGCTGACTCCGATACGGGGACAGAACGTATGATTTTTGACTACCTTGGAGCCGACACTTACAGTCTTTTGGAGCCGACACCTGACCATGGCGAGCCGACACTTAACTTTTTCGGAGCCGACTCCTCGACAAACTCAGAACTTTCTATTTTTGGATACACGACTTGGAGCCGACACCTGAAAAGTTGGAGCCAACTCCAATCTGTCAGAAATAGATTTTTAAAATGCCAGATCAGCTCAAACGGTAATATTTTCTTTTCACCTAACTTCTAACGGATATATTTTGTTTGGAAAAACTTTCCAGGTACATTCCAACGGCAAGTTTTCTCACAAAAATGGATTAAAGGAAATCTATAAAAAGGAGGAGAAAGCTCGTTTTGAAAAATAACAAAAAAAACGGAGTGAATACAAATCAAAATCCGAGAAATCTTGAGCCTGAAATCAAAGAGAAAAGTATCCAAGTTCAAATCCTTCCACTCCAAAAAGCTCAAAGAGAAATCCAAGGCGTTCAACTTGAAAAATCAGAGGATATCCCAAAAGAAGAAAAAGCTCTGTTTTCTGTGATTTTTCAACTTCTCTTCTGCAACATCTGTGAAGAATCAAAGTTGAGGCCTAATTCAACATCTCCAAAGAGAAGAGGAAAAGAAGAAAAGCTCAAATCCAATCTACTTCAAACATGCTTTTCTAACCTTGTTCATTTACTTTGAATATTTGCTCATTTAAGGAGCTATTTGTCAATATAAACATTATTCTTTCTTATTTTTGCTAGTTCAATCAGGGGGATTGAATTAGTGGAGGTAGTATACCTCGGGGCAAGCTAGATTAGCTTGAGTTTGGGTTTTGTGCTGGTGAGCCCAAGAAAAACCAGCTGGGTTCGTTGTGCATCCGAAAAACAACAAGTTTTGAGTTGTGATCTTGTAAAACAACTTGGCTGTAATCTAGTTGATTATAGTGTGGACCCAAATGGAACTTGGGAGTGGACGTAGGTGTTGGATACATCGAACCACTATAAAATCATTGTGTTTGCCGTGCTTTAATTGTCTCTCTCTCTATCTCTTCATTTGTGATTGAAATCTATCATGCACTTAATTATTTCAAAGTCAATAGTTTTAAAAAAGGTTAAATTTTTTTTTAGAACCCAATTCACCCCCCCCTCTTGGGTTGCCATCTGGGCCAACAATTGGTATCAGAGCAAGTGCTCATTTGAATTTGATCCAACGATCAAGAGCTAAAGATCCAAATGGCAGCTCAAGCTGGATCTTCATTTGCTAAAGGTCATTCTACAAATAGACCTCCTTTGTTTAATGGTTCCAACTATTCATATTGGAAAGCAAGAATGAGAATATTCATTCAAGCTTCAGATTATGAATTATGGAGTGTCATAATTAATGGACCTAGCACACCCACACACGTAATTGATGGTTCTATTGTTCCTAAGCCCGAAAGGGATTGGAATGAGAATGATAAGAAAATGGCGCAGCTTAATGCTAAAGCCATGAATGTTTTATATTGTTCATTAGATGCTAACGAATTTAATCGTATCTCTACATGTAATTCCGCAAAAGAGATATCGGATAGATTAGAGGTTACCCATGAGGGTACAAATCAAGTTAAAGAATCTAAGATAAATATTCTTGTTCATAAGTATGAATTATTTAGCATGGAACAAACTGAAAGTATTGCATGCATGTATACTAGATTCACTGACATTGTAAATGGTCTGAAAAGTCTTGGTAAGACTTATACTAATTCTAAACTTGTTTGCAAAATTCTTAGGTCACTTCCAAGATCGTGGGAAGCGAAGGTGACTGCCATCCAAGAAGCCAAGGACCTCAACACATTACCTTTGGAGGAGCTACTTGGATCACTAATGACTCATGAGTTAACCATGAAGCAGCACATAGAGGAAGAAGTTAAAAAGAAGAAGACTATAGCTCTTAAGGCTGCAGAAAGTGAGGAGAGCTGCAGTGATAATGATGAAGATGATGATGAGATAGCTCTTCTTGCTAGAAAGTTCAAAAAATTCATGAGAAGAAGGAAACCCTTTCATAAAAGAAAATCTGAAATTAAGATAGAAGGAGAAAAAGAAAAAGAAAAGGAGAAGGACAAAGACAAAGAGAAAGACCCCCTAATTTGCTATGAGTGTAAGAAACCGGGGCACTTTAGATATGATTGTCCTCAACTAAAGAAAGCCTACAAGAAGAAGAAGAAAGCCTATGTTGCAACCTAGAGTGACAGCGATGAATCCTCTTCAGAGGAAGATCAAAAAGAAGTTGCAAATATTTGCTTTATGGCGAACGACGACAACGAGGTAAGTTCTGAAAACCCTTGTGATGATTTTGCATTTGATGAATTGTTGAAGCTTTTAATGAACTAGTTGATGACTTTAAAGCTTTGAAAAAGAAATACAAGTTTTTGAAAAACGATAACTCAATTCTCATTAAAGAAAAAGATAATCTTACTCATGAGATTGAGATGCTAAATTCTGAAAATGATAATTTGACAAAAGAGAGAGAATCAATTTCCAATGAAAATGATAGACTAAAGAAGGAAGTTGATAAATATAAGAATATTATTGATAAATTCACATATAGTTCTAAAAAACTTAATTTATTATTGAGTAATTAAAGAGCTATATTTGATAAGGCTGGATTAGGATATAGGCCTAACATAAAACAAAAGTTTGTCAAAAACTTTTTTAGAAGAGAACAAAATAAAGATGATGTTACATGTCATTATTGTAACAAGAAAGGCCACAAATCCTATGAATGTAATGCAAGAAACAGTAACAAAAATTTAAGTAGTAAAGGAAAGAAAATATGGGTTCCCAAAGGAACAATCTTTTATGCTACTAACCATGAAGGACCCAAGAAGGCTTGGGTACCTAAATATAAGACTTGATCATTTTTGCAGGAGTGTCTTGCGGTCAAAAATTAAAGTAAAAGTGGTATCTCGATAGTGGCTGCTCAAACACATGACGGGTGACAAGGATCAATTCATCACCCTTGAAAGCAAAAAGAGGAGTTGTTACGTTTGGTGACAATGGCAAAGGCCAAATCATGGGGTTTGGTAATATTCAAATAACTCCCTCCACATATATTAAAAATGTTTTATATGTCAATGGTTTAAAACATAATTTAATTAGTATTAGTTAATTATGTGATAAAGGTTTTAAAGTATCATTTGAAGCATCTATCTGCACTGTTTCTAATCCCATTGATGATAGCATTGTTTTTACTGGAAATAGAAATGACAATGTATACTTGATTGATTTAGATAATTTGTCTACTAGTAATCATTGCTTAGTTGCTAATAATGCTAATATGAATGAGATTGGTTGGTTATGGCATCGTAGATTAGGTCATGCAAGCACACACACCTAATTTCAAAATTAATTAAAATGGATTTAGTAAAAGGTCTTCTACAACTAGATTTTGAAAATGGCAAAATTTGTGATGCATGTCAATTTGGAAAACAAACTAGAAACTCTTTCAAAACTAAAAATATTGTTTCCACTACTAGGCCACTTGAACTACTTCACATGGATCTTTTTGGACCTACTAGAACCACTAGTCTAGGAGGAAAGAAATATGGCCTTGTGATTGTAATGATTATTCTAGATACACTTGGGTATTATTTTTAGCTCATAAAGATGAGACCTTTCCATTATTTTTGAAATTCTTTAAGAAGGTCACAAATGAGAAAAATAACACCATAGTATCTCTTAGAAGTGATCATGGCAATGAATTTAAAAATCATTTATTTGAAAACTTTTGCATTGAAAATGACATTCATCATAATTTTTTAGCACCTAGAACACCACAACAAAATGGAGTTGTAAAAAGAAAAAATAGAACTTTAGAAGACATGGCTCGTACCATGCTATGCGAAAGCAACCTACCAAAATACTTTTGGGCGGAAGCTATAAACACGGCATGTTACATTCTTAATAGAGCTTTAATTAGGCCAATCATTAAGAAAACTCCTTATGAACTATGGAACAATAGAAAACCAAACATAAGTTACTTTCATGCATTTGGTTGTAAATGTTTTATTCATAATAATGGTAAAGATAATCTAGGAAAATTTGATACAAAATCTGATGAAGGCATTTTTTAGGATATTCAACATCTAGTAAAGCCTATAGAGTGTTTAACAAGAGAAACTTAATTGTAAAGAATCTATTCATGTAATTTTTGATGAATCTTTAGCATCAAGTTCAGAAAAATTGATGATAAGGAAGATACAAACATATTAGAAAGAGACATTAAAAAATTGAATATAGATGTATCTTCAAATCATGAACAAGAAGCTAAAGATGATGATTCTCCTAGTGTTGATGTTGTTGATGCAAATCATAATGATGTAGATCTTCCTAGAGATTGGAGATATGCCTATGGTCATCCAAAAGAATTAATTATAGGTGATCCATCTCAAGGAGTAAGAACTAGATCATCAATGAGAAACATCAATAATCATCTTGCATTTGTATCTCAAATTGAACCTAAAACTATTGAAGAGGCTGAAAAAGATAATTATTGGATGTTAGCTATTCAAGAGGAAATAAATTAATTTACTAGAAATAATGTCTGGATACTAGTAGATAGACCTAAAGATCATTCTGTTATAGGATCAAAATGGGTATTTAGAAATAAATTAGATGAAAATGGTATAGTAATTAGAAACAAAGCTAGATTAGTCGCAAAAGGATATAATCAAGAAGAAGGAATTGATTTTGATGAAACTTTTGCACATGTAGCTAGATTAGAAGCAATTAGATTATTACTCGCATTTGCATGTCATATGCATATCAATTTATTTCAAATGGATGTTAAAAGTATTTTTAAATGAATTTATAAATGAGGAAGTTTTTGTTGAACAACCACCTGGTTTTGAAGATCATGAATTTCAAATCATGTTTTTAAATTGCACAAAGCACTATATGGTTTAAAACAAGCACCTAAGCTTGGTATGAAAGATTAAGTAAATTTCTAATTGAAAATGATTTTACAAGAGGAAACGTTGATAAAACTCTATTTTTGAAAAGAAAAGATAAGGATTTATTAGTAGTACAAATATATGTTGATGATATTGTATTCGGTACTACTAACAATCTTTTGTATCAAGAATTTGCTAAGTTAATGCAGGGTGAATTCGAAATGAGCATGATGGGAGAACTCAACTTCTTCCTAGGACTTCAAATCAAGCAAAGCAAAGAGGGGATTTTCATCAATCAAGCAAAATACACAAAAGAACTTCTCAAGAAGTTTGGAATGGAGTCAATTAAACCCCTTGGAACACCTATGAGTCCTTCATGCAAATTGGACAAAGATGAAGATGGTAAGAAAGTAAATCAAAAATATTATAGAGGTATGATTGGATCTCTTCTTTACTTAACAGCTAGTAGACCAGATATCATGTTTGCTATTTGTCTATGTGCTAGATTTCAATCTGAACCTAAAAATCTCACTTAATTGCTGTAAAGAGAATCTTAAGATATTTAAGTGGAACTAAAAATGTAGGTTTATGGTATTCTAGAGACTCAACATTAAACTTGATTGCATATTCTGATTCTGACTATGCTGGATGTAAACTAGATAGAAAAAGTACAAGTGGTGCATGTCAATTTTTAGGAAGTAACTTAATCTCTTGGTTTAGCAAAAAGCAAAATTCGGTTGAATTATCAACTGCTGAAGCAGAATATGTTGCAGCTAGAAGTTGTTGTGCTCAAATCCTTTGGATTAAGAGACAACTTGAAGATTATGGCATAGCACTTGATAAAACTCCTATTAGATGTGATAACACGAGTGCAATTAATTTAACTAAAAATCCAATTCAACATTCAAGAACAAAACACATTGAAATTAGATATCACTTTATAAGAGAACATGTAGCTAATAATGAAATTTGTCTTGATTATGTTAATACTGAAGAATAATTAGCTGATATATTTACAAAACCCTTGAGTGAAGAGAGATTTTGCTATCTTAGAGGTGAATTAGGGATTTGTGACCCTTTGGAATGATTTTGAAACTCTAAGGAATGACTATCTAGATTTCTATTAATTTCTTAATTTTAAGGATAAATTATCTAGTCATCTGAGCAATTTGTTCCCCATATTCCAAAGATTTTTTCAAAATTTTATTGAACCTATTTTGACAAGTTTCAGATGTTTGAATCTCAGTTATTTTTCTCTAAAACTGTCAGTGGAGTCGACACCTCAGTTTGGGGAGTCGACACCTTGTCTGTGTCGCTCTCGGTCCCTGACCTTGGAGCTGACACCCGTATAAATGGAGCCGACTCCAGTTTGAGCGCTGACTGTGTTAGTGATTTGGAGTGATACCCGACTTTGCGGGAGTTGACACCTGGGGTCCCAAATCGATTTATTAGGGCAGAGTCGACACTTCCTCATTTCATTCTTTTTCAATCCTCAACCAAACTCTTCCCAAACTCTCAAAACTTCCCCAACTCAAATTCCACTCATTTCAAACCTTCCCAAGAATCTTAATGGCACCTAAGAGGAGAGGATCTGTGATTGGAGCGCCCGTGATGACTGAGAAACGATCGGCGAGGTGACCCGTCCGCGAGCCGTCTCCGAGCGAGGAATCTTCAACCCAATCGGACAATCCTAATCCCTCTTCTCCTCAGGTAGACACATTAGCTGAGAGTGATAACAATGGGTAGGAAAGTCGATTTTGAATTTTTTGAATCCGAGGGCTTTTCTATTGGCAAATCAAATCAAAGAGTTAGGCTGGGATAAATTGTGCTCAATAGATGTTCCCACTATCTTGCCCTTGTCAAAGAGTTCTACTTCAATCTATCGAGAGGTGATGGTGGAATCGTGAGTTCTGTCAGAGGTAAAAGAATCCACCTCACATTTCAAAAATTAGGAAATCTTCTAAGTATTCCATCATCGGATTAGCAGCAGATGTTCATAGTGAGAGGTCAGATGCTCTGTCAAGATGTTAGGGAGAGAGGTAACAGAATTTGAAGAGGTTAGGCTAACCAATTGCCCTTGGAATTGAGATTACTTCACAATATTTGTAGTAGAATCTTATTTCCCAAAACCGGTCGATTTGAGTATGTCTCGGAGCGAGACATAGTTGTGATGGATAGTGTATTGACTGGTCAACCTATAAACCTAGCTGCAATGATGATTTTTTATATGGCCGAAGCTAGAGGAAAAAGGAATCATTCCTACCCTATGGCATGGTTCTAACTATGGTTTTCAGGAGCCAAGGAGTTGTAATTTTGGATAATGAACCTTCCAAGAACCTCAGGCATACCGATTACTACAGTTTGGTCACCTTGCATCGGATGGGATTTGTAAAGGTCAATGGGCATTGGGAAAGGAAAGGCAATTTGGATGAGAGAGCCCCTGAGCTTAGACCTTCTGCACCTTTTGAGGCTGGTCCATCTGTGAGGGTTCCCTCTCCATAGCCTAGCAGTCCGGTTCCTGTTCTTGTCCCTGCTCCTGCCTCTGCTCAAGTTTTTGATTCAGCCATCTACTTCATCTGTCGGATTTTTAGACTTTCAATTGGAGCAACTTAAAGGTTTACTTGCTGCTCAGAAAGATGAATTGAAGACTGAGTTTGATAATCATTTTATGAACTTAAGAGAGACTCTCTACTCATTGGATGATCGCATCAGTAAAATTGAGTCCACTCTTAGTTCATCTGCGGAATCCTTAACAACTGATCTAAGAACATATTTGAAGAACTTAAGGATATCTGTGGAGATTCTAAAACTTACTCAAGATGCAATACCGAGCATCAAAATAAAATCATGACTGCTTGCTCTTTTGTTGATAGAAGATTGAAAGAATTTGTAGCAACTCAGAGTGATAGAATGGGAAAGATTTTAGATCATTTGCAAAGGATTATTAGAACCAATCTATGATTTTCATGTAATGAAGTAAAAGTTGTTGTTTGATGTTTCATTTTGAAATCTTGATGTAAAAGTTGTAGCTTGATGTTTCATTTTGAAATCTTAATGTAAAATTGTTTGATGTATAGTTTGATAGTTGACAAAGTTCAGTTTCATTTTGTAACACTTGACTTCTTAATGCAATGAAATTATCTTTTGATCTATCAATTTTAACATTTTACTTAACTTCTCTTAGTCTTTTTGTTGATTACAAAAAAGGGGAGAAAGTTATGTCGTATATGCATTGATTATTAGTTAAGCATTGATTGGTATTTGATTGATATCAAGTTATTTTGGATATGCATTAATTTAAATAAGCTTAAGTGAAAATTGATATAACTAAATTCCAAGTATCAAACAAAAGGAAGAACAATTGTTAAATTGAACTTCATAGGGGGAGCTACCTTATTCAGGGGGAGCTTACCTGTGAGGATCATATATTTGAAAATTTTGATTTAAGAATCCTATGCATATACTCAATGTTTTTATAATCATCAAAAAGGGGGAGATTGTTGACCCAATTATTGATTTTGATGATTAATAAAGGAATTGAGTATATTTATTGTGTTACTGATGAATTTAACAAGTGTTTCAGGGCTTAAAAATATTTGTTTAATCAAAAGGCATTTAGAAACGTATTTTGAATCAAGTGCCAAAGGTAAGTTTTAAAATTCAGAACCTGGAGTCGACACCTAGAAATCTGGAGCCGACCCCATGGCCAATCAAACGTCTTTCTGATTTTTGATACGGTCCGGAGCTGACACCAGAGTTTCGGAGTCGACACTTACAGTGTCTGAGCCGACTCCGATACAGGGACAGAACGTATGATTTTTGACGACCTTGGAGCCAACACTTACAGTCTTTTGGAGCCGACACCTGACCATGGCGAGCCGACACTTAACTTTTTTGGAGCCGACTCCTCGACGAACTCAGAACTTTCTATTTTTGGATACATGACTTGGAGCCGACACCTGAAAAGTTGGAGCCAACTCCAACCTGTCAGAAACGGATTTTTAAAATGCCAGATCAGCTCAAACGGTAATATTTTCTTTTCACCTAACTTCTAACGGATATATTTTGTTTGGAAAAACTTTCCAGGTACATTCCAACGGCTAGTTTTCTCACCAAAAATGGATTAAAGGAAATCTATAAAAAGGGGAAGAAAGCTCATTTTGAAAAATAACGGAAAAAACGGAGTGAATACAAATCAAAATCCGAGAAGTCTTGAACCTAAAATCAAAGAGAAAAGTATCCAAGTTCAAATCCTTCCACTCCAAAAAGCTCAAAGAGAAATCCAAGGCGTTCAACTTGAAAAATCGGAGGATATCCCAAAAGAAGAAAAAGCTATGTTTTTTGTGATTTTCCAACTTCTCTTCTGCAACATCTGTAAAGAATCAAAGCTAAGGCCTGATTCAACATCTCCAAAGAGAAGAAGAAAAGAAGAAAAGAAGAAAAGCTCAAATCCAATCTACTTCAAACAGGCTTTTCTAACCTTGTTCATTTACTTTGAATATTTGCTCATTTGAGGAGCTATTTGTCAATATAAACATTATTCTTTCTTGTTTTTGCTAGTTCAATCAGGGGGATTAAATTAGTGGAGGTAGTATACCTCGGGGCAAGCTAGATTAGCTTGAGTTTGAATTTTGTGCTGGTGAGCCCGAGAAAAACCAGCTGGGTTCGTTGTGCATCCGGAAAACAACAAGTTTTGAGTTGTGATCTTGTAAAACAACTCGGCTGTAATCTAGTTGATTATAGTGTGGACCCAAGTGGAACTTAGGAGTAGACGTAGGTGTTGGATACACCGAACCACTATAAAATCATTGTGTTTGTCGTGCTTTAATTGTCTCTCTCTCTATCTCTTCATTTGTGATTGAAATCTATCCTGAACTTAATTATTTCAAAGTCAATAGTTTTAAAAAGGTTAAAAAAAAATTTTAGAACCCAAGTCACCCCTCCTCTTGGGTTGCCATCTGGGCCAACACACTGACCTTACCCTTAACTGGCTAGTTGATTAACTAATTTTTGACTTGAAGGGCTCCAAGGCAGTCTTGAAAGTTAGGAGCTGTCTAGATCTAGGTTAAGCCTAGAGTAGAGAGTCTAATCTTTGCTAACTTGATTGCTAATAATTATTAAATCCTAACTAAATTATTCTTCATTGCTCTTAGTTTTAGAAATCTTTTAGGATATTTTCTTTAGAATCTTCACCTTTCTCTTCTATTATATTAGTTAAAAAAAATGAATTACTGTTTGCTTTAGAGTGTATTGGTACGGTGTATGCTTGGTCGCCGATCGTTACAATCCAACCTCATACCCTTAAATCCTGAAATAGAGAGAACTTGTAGAGCAAACAAAGCACGCATTATGGATCTTAATCAAGAAAATAATCCACCACGTCAATTGAAGGAATACTTTGCCCCTTCACAATATACATATTCACCATGCATACAAGTACCACTAGTAGAGGCTATCCAATATGAAATTAAGTCCAGTGTAATCCAAATGTTACCAGCTTTCTATGGATTTACAAATGAAGATTCCTACAAACACTTAGATGAATTCTTAGAAATTTGCTCAACTATCAAGATTCAAAATTTCTCCGATGAGGCACTTAGGCTTAAGTTATTCCCTTTCTCCCTAAAAGTTAGAGCCAAGTATTGGTTAAATTCACTAGATACTGTTATAATTTCAACTTGGGACCAACTTCAGAAGAAATTTCTTAAGAAATACTTTCCTATAGAAAAAACAAATCAAATCAGAAAATCCATAATCGGTTTTTCCCAGTTAGAGGAAGAAATGTTTTATGAGACGTGGGAGAAATTAAAATAATTAACTAGGAAATGTCCGTACTATGCAATACCTAAATGACAATTAGTTCAATGTTTTTATGATGGATTGTTAGAAAGGCACCGACAAATGATGGATGCCTCATGTGGAGGAACATTTATGCTAAAAAATGAACATGAGGCATGACAGCTTTTTAAAACTCTAAGTAAAATTTTTTTGCACCATATGTCTGCTATCCGTAGAGATCCTCCCACAAAACATAAGAGAGATGAAATATACAACATAGGTCAGTTTATAGACATCTATATCAAAATTGATAAACTATCCTAAAACTTTACCAAATTCTACAAGTTGAAAACACCTCTTTCCCATCTACTCAATTACATGAGGTTTGTATAATATGTTTGAGTCCGACCCATTATATAGGTGAATGTCTAGCCGCATACCAATTTTCTGAGCTTGTTCAGGAGCAAGCCCATCAAGCCCAAACCCGAATGGCTCATAGATTAGGAAATGATCCATATTGAATACCTACAATCATGGTTGACGAAATCATCCAAATTTTTCTTGGAAACCTCAGCTTGTAACCAATTCATCATCAAATAAGTCTAATTATTAGAAAACCAATTTTAGAAGCATGTCATATTCATAATACCCAAGCATCCCATAACCTTCACCGAGTAATCATGATCCTACTTTCGAAGACAAGGTGTTACAAGCATTGAAAGGGTTAGAAATGAATACTCAACTCCTTCAATCACACACACAATCTATTGCAAAACAAGAAACCCAGTTAGGCCAACTAGCCACAGCATTCAGTGAAAGAGAATTGGATAAGCTACCAAGTCAGCTCGAAGCTAACCCTAGGAACCTAAACATTCAAGGATCAAAACAAGGAGCCTAGATTAACTAACTAAGTGTCATTCATACATTAAGATATGTGAAACAAATAGATAACCAGGTGGGTACACATGAAGAAGAATAATTAAAAATCTCACCACTTGAATAACTTATTGAGTTAGGTTAGCTCGAAACACCTGAGGCATCAAAGTCTAATGTAGTACCCAACCCACTAGCTGAGCCCATGCCAGAAGGAGATAAACAAAAAATAGGGTTGTAGCACTATTCCCAAATATACTTAAGTTCAATCAAAATTCAATCCAATTCGATAAAATTTTGGAGGTCTTTAAGCAAGTTAAAGTGAACATCCCCTTAATGGACATGATCCAACGGGTTCCAGCCTATGCCAAATTTCTTAAGGATTTATGTATCAAAAAGAAGATCACCAATGTGCCCAAGAAAACCAAGTCTATAAGAGACCTCCAAAGAAAACTTAAACCAATCATGAAGGAAGTAGTAAGGAAAGAGATCATCAAACTCCTTGGCAATGATAATCAAAGTGAGCCATGACGTCTAGCTAAAGATGTTAAACTTAGCACTTTTTGAGAGGCAACCCAAAATTTTTATGTTATGACCTTTATTTTTATAATTTTTATTTCTAATAATAAGAGATTACTATGCACGGTCACTCTTAACATTACATGAGGCATATCTCGTCTCGGTGGTATTTTTTTTTTGTTTTACTCTTCCTTACTCCATTGAAGATAATAAAAATTAAGTTGGGGGTAAGAAAATTTTTTTCAAAAATATTTTGAAAATACCTTGGTAATTTTTGAAAATTTTAAATTTTTTTTATAAATCATGTGCCATGAAAGAATTCTCGAGCAAAATTGATTAAGAAAAAGTAATAGAGTTAGAAAGTATTGGCATTACTGTAGCGAGCCAAGGAGTAAACTAGCTGTCAGACTTTTAGCGGCCTACTTAGGTCATCTAAATGCTATTAGCACTTTTATTACATATGCACACTGACAAGGTAAACTAGGTATTAGTTGTAAGGTCAATTGGAGATTCAATAATTATTAAAAATTGGTAATTGATATACACCCCAATGAGAGAAACTTAAATTTAAGAAAAGAGCTGCTTGCTTGATAAATAAATAAATAAATAAATAAATATATATATAGAAATAAAAAAATAAGTCTAAACATTATTTTTTCACTGAGCACCTCGCCTAAGTAAGCATTGTTGTTCATGTCAAAAAGTGGGCAGTATGAAGATATCACTATATATATATATCAGGCAGTGTGAAAGCTACATTAAGTCAGATGCTTAATTTGAGGGTATATAAAAAATTGACCAAAGTAAGTGGTAAGCGAATATACCATTACTTCTTACAAGCTAGTACCAAAATGCTAAGTTAGTCATCACAAACACAAGTGCTGTAAAGCTATGGATGAACTCTAAGGAATGCTAATTAATTCTCTCAAAGTTGTTTGGTTAATAGTGATATGCAATAGCAAATTATTAATTATTATGTTTGATCATTAAATATAATAATTTAGACTGTATTAATATTTTATTTTCAATAATTTAAAATTATCATAAATCATAGTAATCTAACTTTCACTTTAAAAATAGGTACCTAAGATTATCAAAGTCCAATAAATTTAAATTAAGCTCTTAACTTATATGTTAATATTTAATAACATTTAATTTGATTATATACATTTAATGCACACTTAATAATATTTAAATATTTAATATTTAATTTCATGATAATATTATATTTAATATGTAACTGTCAAGCTGACTTTTGAAGAGGTTTGTTAGGCGCCCAACAGCTAGGACAGGGCCTATAAAAACCCAGGTGCGGCCAAGGCATGGAGATGTGTTATGTGGGCATTGCAGAAATTTTGTGTGAGGGGAATTGCTGCAAGTTTGATGCAGGGGAATTGCTATGCGAGGTTCATCAAGGGTTGAATGGTTCAGCTTTAATGGCGAGCCAAGGGGAGGTTCTGCTGTCGCCCAGCTGCTAGGTCGTGTAAGTCCATGTCGAGGTTTTGTCCAGCCAAAGGGGGAGATGCGTACGTCCTTTTGTAAGGGTTCTCAAAGAAGTTAAAGCTTAAAGTGGTGGTGGTTTTGTTAAAGCCTTGGTTTGCACATCAATCCATACATACAGCTGGGCATACTCTTTTCCGGAGTATGTTACCTTGCTACTTTGCTGGTTGTTATTGAACAAAGAAATTTTCGATGCTCCAGACCGCAAATTCTCATTTCAGTTTACTAATTTTACACGGAGACGACCTCGTCGACTGTTCAATTGTTCCATTGATTGACTTGTCGGTGGACCTGTGATCCCAAACGAAATTGTCGTTGTGATGTGGAAAGTCAAGTCACGAGAAGTTACTCTGCTCGCCGGTCCCTGTTAGTGGTTATGCTGCTTCCTGTTATAATCTTTTTTGAATTGTCTGTCCAATGTTTCCGAAGCCAATCCAACGAGCAGACCGAGATGCTCTTCGGTTTCCAAGTCAATTCAACTCCAGAAGTTGGAAACGCCCGTTTGCTTGCTGGAGCCGGTTATGGAGGCCGAAAATTTGGACGCAGGGCACCAATGGTGGAGGTGAAGAGGTCCACAAAACTTAACACAGTGCCTAATCTGCACTTATTAAGGTTGTGGTTGAAATAGAAAACAAAGATTATGTTTAAAATAGAAAATAAGAAAGATATTTCCTTGTATTTAAAATAAAAAATAAGAAAAATATTTTCTATATATTCTTTTTTATTTTTAAAAATTAGAAGTACGAAGAATAGTTGAAAATAAAGTTAACTAAAGGGAATAATTTATGTTTAACTATGGATTATTCTCTGAACTTATTTCATAAGGATTGAAAGAATAGCTGGTTATATCCTCAGCTATCACTTGAGAGCAAAATTGTTATTGTAAAGAGCTGTGGATGTATTCTTGCGTTGAATGAATACATTGGCCATTTCCCTTAACCTCGCACTGCTGTGTAGGGTGCGTTGGTTCTTTGGATTGGAGGAGTTGGCTAAGGCATGGCGCAGCAAAGTAGAAGCCAAGAAGCTAGTCTTAGAAAGCAAGAAGCTAGTCTTTAAGGTAGGGAGCTGATTCTTGATGGCACACTGCTTGATCATATCGAAGGCGTGCGTAATGGCTGAGTCGAGAAGGATGCATCTCTAGTGCTGCACATCATCAAGAGATAATTCTTAGTTTCCATTCCGTTCCTCACAAGGGTATGACAGTGGTATCAAAAATAACTATTTTCAAGTAAAACAATCACATCATATGACCAATACAAGATATCACTCAAGTCTCACTACAGAATGTCCTTCCTTACTCTTCTCTTCTTTATTTGCATTGCTCTCTTTTCTGAATAATGAACTGAAGAGGTTTTGAGCTATGACAAGCCTATGCATAATATTTTCGAGTTGACTTTTCACATGCTCCAATTCATTCTTCAACTTCACGTAGCTTTATGTTGGTTCCAGGAATACTACTGTATCTGGAGTAAGAAGCCACCACTTATTTAGCATTGGTACAATAGCTTCCTTCAACCGCAAGCCAAGATCAAAAATAAATTAAATTAAAATTAATAATAATAAATTAATGTTCAAAATATTTATAATATAATGGATTATCTTACCAAGTTATGGGGCTGAATGTTAGCAACCTAAACAGACTGCAACTTTAACCGGATGTCATATCACTTCAATAGCCGGAGCAGTTTATTAGGATATGCTAAGGCTCTTATTAAGGTATGCTCGAGAAACCATGCCTGTACATAATAATTTTATGCTTTAAAAATATGAAAGATTTAAAATAAAATAATTACACTCTTTCTACATATAAATGATTCTTACCATCAGCGCAGCTGAGCATCCAAACAGGGTAGGCTGTTTCCTAACCTTGTCCCCTCTCTTTGCTTGGACTGGCTCCTCGGATCGTAAGCAAGCAGCAACCTCTAGGAGACCTAAAATAGTCAACTCCTTGATTGCGGAAGCCCAGTCAATTTGTCTCGATTGAGTTAAATCATCCAAGTACCAAATGAGATATCTTGGACATGTTTGATTAGACTTTGGAGTAAAAAATATTGCAAACATTTAGGTGATCAAAGTCTAATGGTATCCTCAACATCCTTCTGTATCTTAGAGGATTGGAGTTCATTTATCAACTCTTCTAGCCCCTAATGGTGAAGATCTAATGCCCGGCCAAATCTTCTAAATAACCTTTCCTTATACATTGGTCTGACGTGTCGATCTTCTTTCTATAGAATGGAAGACTCAAAATCGATGCGACTTTGTTGGCACTGAATGTGACCACCTTACCACAAAAAATAAACTTATCATCTCCCTTGTGACATCTTATTATATCTGCAAGCAATTGCACGTCGACTAAGAATGACTGCTTGTCAAAGAAGGCATGAAATGAGATCTTTCGGATTATTTCTATATGGAGTGTATTAAAACCCATTTTTCACATGTTCTAAACGGACACTGTTGGCTTGCAATAATTTTTAAACAACTTTGAAGCCTTCACAGCATGGAGTGGAATAATTCTTAAAACATAGAAAAAAAGGACAGACTATAAAAAATATGTGCAGGGGTAACATAATATTTGAGTAAGAGAGTCATAATATCCGAACTAGAGAGTCATGAAACTGTTTCGGGCTTAAATATGTGAAAGGTGTTATAATATTTTGAGCAAGGGTGTCATAATATTGGAACTAAGGAGTCATGGTACTTGATATGGATGACAATAAAAATAGCTAAACTAAATAAATAAAAGACGTCCTGGGCGGCCCCCAATCCTGGGCGGCCCCCGGTTCTGGACGGCCCCCAATCCTGGGCGGCCCCCGATCCTGGGCGGCCCCCGGTTCTGGGCGGCCCCCAGTCTTAGGCGGCCCCTAGAACTTGGACGGTCTCCGATCCGGGGCGGCCCCCAGTTCTGGGCGGCCTCGATCCTGGGCGGCCTCCAGTCCTGGGCAGCCCCCGATCCTGGGCGGCCTCCAGTCCTGGGCGGCCTCCAGTCCTGGACGGCCCCCAATCCTGGGCGGCCTCCAGTCCTGGACGGCCCCCGGCCCTGGACGGCCCCCAGTCTTGGGCGGCCTCCAGAGTCTAGGCGGCCCCTAGAACTGGGACGGCCCCCGATCCTGGGCGGCCCCCAGTTCTGGGCGGCCCCCGATCTTGGGCGGCCCCCAGTCTTGGGCGGCCTCCAGTCCTGGGCAGCCCCCGATCCTGGGCGGCCTCCAGTCCTGGACGGCCCCCGGCCCTGGACGGCCCCCAGTCTTGGGCGGCCCCCAGTTCTGGGCGGCCCCCGATCTTGGGCGGCCCCCAGTCTTGGGCGGCCTCCAGTCCTGGGCGGCCCCCAATCCTGGGCGGCCTCCAGTCCTGGACGGCCCCCGGCCCTGGACGGCCCCCAGTCTTGGGCGGCCCCCAGTTCTGGGCGGCCCCCGATCTTGGGCGGCCCCCAGTCTTGGGCGGCCTCCAGTCCTGGGCAGCCCCCGATCCTGGGCGGCCTCCAGTCCTGGGCGGCCTCCAGTCCTGGGCGGCCCCCAATCCTGGGCGGCCTCCAGTCCTGGACGGCCCCCGGCCCTGGACGGCCCCCAGTCTTGGGCGGCCTCCAGAGTCTAGGCGGCCCCCGATCCTGGGCGGCCCCCAGTTCTGGGCGGCCCCCGATCTTGGGCGGCCCCCAGTCTTGGGCGGCCTCCAGAGCCTAAGCGATCCCCCGGTTTAAGAACAACCCCCACGACAAAACGATTAAAAAGAAATAAACCGTCACATCCGGAACAGAAATCGAGGGATGCCAAAATCATCATGCCTTAATTGGTTCGCATAAGACAAACCCCCTAAAGGGGACATTGAACCTCTATTTTAGAGCCAGATCCCTTTTCCCTCACCCTGACGTCTCCACTACCTCTGACATTCCTTTGGGATAATCAAGATCATCATGAAAAGGATTCCTTCATGAGCAAGTTTCTTAATATCCTTATTAAGAATTATCACTGAATAACCACGTAGTGCAAGATGAATACCTGCCCTACACGTGGACGTCCATGATAATTAAAAATAAAAAGTCAAAAGTAATAATAAAAAAAAAGAGAAAAGGAGAAGGAGGATAAAAGGGGATGAGGGGAGGAGGGGGAGGGGGCATCTTCTTCCAGAGAAAACAAAAGAGAGATCCTAAGAAAATCCTAAACAAGAAAATCTGGTGATCCAGCATCAACAGATTGGCGCGCCAGGAAGGGGAAAAGCTTATCGTCGGAGCAGTGAGATACGCCTGTCCGACGGTTCCACAAAGATGAGCTCCAGATCTCTGGAAGAAGATCCTACTGATTGGTCTGGGGGCATCCTTCGCCCCCCAATGATGATCTCGCACCTCTTGGCCCTTCTCAGACGGTGAAGTCGACTCCTCCGGCTTCTTCCTCACCACTACCGCCTCCGGTTATTCCCCAGGACCAATTGCAAATCCTCACTCAGCAGGTCCAGACTCTCGTGGGGATGGTTCAGCGGTTGCAAGAACGACACTCTCAAGGGATTCCACAACGGCTCGAGCGGCCTCTATCGCCTAGGTCGGCTACTCCTGTTAGCCGACAGTCAGCTCGGGGGAGATCTCCTCCGACGAGGCCCCTCCGTTCTTATTCTCCAGGAAGGCGGCGGTCCCAGAGTCTCCGAGACGGTTCCCGCTCCTTATCCCATTCCCCCGACGGTCTGTCTACCGGTCGTCGACGGGGAAAGGAACCTTATGCGGGGCATCGTCGACAGCGCCATCGAACTCCTTCCAGTTCTCCTGAACCGGCTGAAGGAGGCGTGACCGACAGAATGGAAAGGCGCCTTGAAGAGCAAGACCGTCGGCTGGAAGAACTCAGTCAAAGAATCAATAACCAGCCAGGATCAGATTACGATGCCCGCCCTCCTCTTTCTCGGCGTATCATGGGAGAACCCATTCCAAGGAGGTTTCGATTTCCTCAGCTTGATCCCTATGACGGCACCACTGATCCCCTAGATCATTTGGAAAGCTATAAAGCTATCATGCAGGTCCAGGGGGCAACAGACGCCCTCTTATGCATTGCCTTCCCGGCCACCCTCCGCAAGGCGGCTCGTGTCTGGTATTCTCGTCTGCCCTCACGAAGTATCGACTCTTTTCGGCAGTTAGAGAGGTCTTTTCTGGCTCACTTCGACGCCTGTCGGAAAATTCCTCGGGTGGCAGACAGCCTATTTTCAGTGCAACAGCAGGAAGAAGAATCCTTGAAGGATTTTGTAACTCGCTTCAAGGTGGCGGCCCTGGAGGTTTATCATCTTGAGGACGCTGTGGCCACTCTAGCTTTAAAGCGGGGCTCCGACCCTCCCGTTTTACTTACTCTCTTGATAAAAAGCCTCCTTCTTCTTACGCCGATCTCCTGAGCCGCGCGCAGAAGTACATCCGCGCCGACGAAGCTGATTCATCCAGGAGAGGTGCGCAGGGGAGGGCTAGCAAAAGACCCGCTCGCCCGGAATTGGTCGGACCTCCCCTGAAGAAGCCTGAGCTCTTGCATCGACCGACTGATCGCCGCAAGAATCAAGCTCCCAGGGAGGACCATCTTACACCCCTCTTGGCACCTCGAAGTCATATCCTTATGGAGATTGAAAACGAACCTTATTTGCGGCGTCCGCCCCGTTGAAGAAGGGCACTGCTCGCGATAGAAGTCGCTACTGCCGTTTCCATAGGGATTATGGCCATGATACTGAAGAATGTCGGAATTTAAAGCAGGCCATCGAAGAGCTGATTCAGAGGGGATATCTAGGGCAGTATGTGCAGAAAAAGGAAGTTCCTCCTGTGCCGGCCCTGATGGGACCTCCTCCTGCTCAAGCTAGCATTGACAACACCCCGACAGAAAAGTTGGTGGGCATGATCTCTTGTGGAAAGGCCTCATCTTCCAAGAGACCAAGGGGAGTAGAAGTGTTAGATGATGTAATCCTTCCTGGGGGAAGTGTAGCAGGGGGTAATCTTGTAAAGGATGATAGCGTCGTCGTTTCAATGACAGTCGCTAGGCATCCTGTAAAAAGAATCTTAATAGACAGCGGGAGCTCCGCCAATGTGCTTACTTATGATGCATTTCTTCGGATGAGTCTATCTCTAGATTCCCTCCGACCCGTAGCCATCCCTCTGGTTGGTTTTACTGGGGACTCCATCCGGGTGGAGGGCGAGATTACTCTGCCAGCTACGGCGGGTTCGCCACCATGTCAAAGCACGGTTATGATGGATTTCTTGGTGGTTCGGGTTCCCTTGGCTTACAACGCCATCCTTGGTCGTCCCGGCTTGAACGCACTAGATGCAATTATATCTACCAAGCGCTTATTGGTGCAGTTCCCTACCAGGCGAGGGGTCGGCGTGATGCATGGAGAGGTGGACTCGGTCAGACCTTGCTATCATTTAGCCCCTAGTCCCCAAATGGCTGGCGTTCCTTCGATGACCGAGTCGTTCGACCCCAGGGAAGCTGAGCGGAGAGGAGAGCCAGCGGAACTTCTGACATCTTACCCACTGGAAGGTGACCCCACTAAAGTCGTGCAGATCGGCGAGCTCCTTCCCCTTGAGGTCCGGGACCAGCTCCTGGCTTTCTTATCAATGAATGCGGATGTCTTTGCTTGGAAAATAACGGATATGGTCGGAATTCCTCCAGAGGTAATTACTCATCAACTTAATATTAATCCAAGCTGCCGCCCTATCCGCCAGAAGAAGAGGAGTTTTGCTCCTGAGCGGCATAAGGTCATTGATGCGGAGGTTGACAAGTTGCTTATGGCCGGTCATATCCGAGAAGCACGATATCCTGATTGGCTAGCCAATGTTGTTATGGTTCGGAAAGCCAGCGGAGGATGGAGAATATGCATCGACTACACAGATTTGAACAAAGCCTGTCCTAAGGACAGTTTTCCGCTGCCCCGCATCGACCAGTTAGTAGATTCGACTTCTGGTCATGAACTCCTTAGTTTCATGGATGCTTTCTCAGGGTATAACCAGATAAAGTTGGACCCCGCAGATGAAGAGCATACTTCTTTTATCACTGAGAAGGGTATTTATTGTTATAAAGTAATGCCCTTCGGATTGAAGAACGCGGGAGCTACATATCAGAGGCTGATGAACAAGGTGTTTAAAAGCCAACTCGGTCGGAATATGGAAGTGTATGTAGATGACATGTTGACAAAAAGCACATATGCCACCGACCATGTCACTGATCTGCAGGAAACTTTCCACAACCTCCGGCTCCATAGAATAAAGCTCAACCCCCGCAAGTGTGCATTTGGAGTTACAGCAGGGAAATTCTTGGGTTTCTTGGTCACCCGGCGTGGGATTGAAGCAAACCCAGAGAAAATTCAAGCCATCCTCAGTATGAGACAACCTATGTGTAAGAAGGAGGTGCAACAACTCACCGGGAGGATAGCAGCGTTAAGCCGATTCCTGTCCAGATCGGCTGAGAGATGTTTGCCCTTCTTTAAAATCCTGCGTAAAGCAGATAGCTTTGAATGGACAGATGAATGCCAACAAGCTTTTGAAGAACTCAAGGAGTTCTTGTCTACACCACCTCTACTGTCTAAGCCGGAGGAGGGAGAGAAGCTTTTTCTTTATCTGGCGGCTTCTTCGGAGGCCGTCAGTTCTGTTTTAGTGCGTATCGGCGACCATGCCATTCAACGACCTGTATATTATACCAGCAAAGTACTTCATGGTCCGGAGGAGAGGTATTCTAAAGCAGAGAAAGTGATCTTCGCTCTATTCGTTTCTGCCCGGCGGCTCAGGCCTTATTTCCAAGCTCATCCTATAGTCGTCCTCACTGATCAACCTCTCAGAGCTATTTTGTCGCGGCCCGACACTTCTGGCCGGCTAGCCAAGTGGGCCATCAAACTGGGAGAGTTCGACTTATCATTTCAACCCAGGGCATCTTTGAAATCTCAGGTTTTGGCTGATTTCTTAGTAGAATGCACCTGGTCTGAACAGCCTCAAGAAGAACTTCCCCGAATTTTGTCGGATAATGAGGTGATGGATCATGAAGCCTGGGTCCTCCATGTTGATGGGGCCTCTAACTCACAAGGCAGCGGAGCTGGACTCATTCTCGCTAGCCCGGAGGGCACGATAGTAGAATATGCTCTTCGATTTCTCTTTGAGGCCACCAATAATCAAGCTGAGTATGAGGCTTTGCTGACCGGAATCAAGCTAGCGCATGGAATGGGAATCAGAAGTCTTCGAGTCTTCACCGACTCACAGCTCATTTCCGCTCAAGTATCAGGAGAGTATGAGGCCCGTGACCCTATCATGTTTCAATATCTGAATAAAGTTAGATCACTGGTTCCCTTATTGGATCACTTTGTTATTAATTATATACCCAGAGGCGAAAATGCTAGGGCCGACATGTTGGCCCGATTAGCTACCTCCGTGGATAGTTCTATGGGGAAGACCTATATTGAGTATCTGGAGGCGCCTAGCATCGAAGCTACTGAGGAAGTCCTGCCCATTATCCAAAAAGAAACCTGGATGGAACCTTATGTCCGGTATCTAAAAGACGGCGTTCTCCCGGTTGATCTTGAAGAAGCTAAGCTGCTTAAGCGGAGGGCTTCTAAATTTGTACTATTAGAAGGTCAACTTTATAAAAAATCCTTCTCTCAGCCCCTCCTCAAATGTGTTAGTTCAGTAGATGCTGATTATGTCCTTAGGGAAATTCATGAAGGCATCTGTGGGAATCATTCTGGAGGACGATCTTTAGCACGCAAGGCTCTCCGACAAGGATACTACTGGCTCACCATGCAAGAGGATGCAACAGAATTAGTGAAAAGATGTGATTCATGCCAACGGTATGCCTACATTCAACGGCAACCGTCTTCTCAGCTAAGTCTCTTTCTTCCCCCTGGCCCTTCGCTCAGTGGGGTATGGATATCCTCGGCCCTTTTCCCCTGCAACAGGACAGCGCAAATTTCTACTAGTGGCCATTGATTATTTTACTAAATGGGTCGAGGCTGAAGCACTCGCCAGAATTACTGAGGCTAAAGTTAAAGCCTTTTTCTGGAAAGCCATTATTTGTCGCTACGGCATCCCACACACTCTTATTACTGACAATGGCCGACAGTTTGACAACAACGCCTTTCGGACTTTCTGTGCTGACCTCGGTATCGTGCAACGGTTCACCTCCGTCGGCCATCCGCAATCTAACGGAGAGGCTGAGGTCAAATCGCATGATATTACGAGGGCTAAGAACTAGATTGGATACATCCAAAGGAAGATGGGTAGAAGAGCTCCCGAGTGTACTCTGGGCATACCATACGACACCCAGAGTACCGACAGGGGAAACACCATTCAACCTGGTTTTTGGGTCCGAGGCTGTTATTCCCGTTGAGATCGGCTTGCCAAGCGGCCGAGTGGAGGCATATAATGAAGCGGACAACCTCCTCAGCTTAAGAGCCAGTCTTGACCTCATCGATGAAGCAAGAGACCAGGCTCGAATTAAGAATGCAGCGTACCAACAACGGGTAGCAAGGTATTACAATACCCGCGTCCGTCCGAAGGGCTTCCATCAGAGAGACTTGGTTCTAAGAAGAGCTTCGGTGTCCAAACCTATGGAAGGGGGCAAACTATCCCCTAACTGGGAAGGACCCTATCGGGTAAGAAAGGTTCTTCACCGTGGAGCATACCAACTGGAAGATCTAGACGGACAACTAATTCCCCGAACATGGAATGCGGACAATCTTCGGCAGTATTACCAGTGATGTAATGTATTCACGTAAATGTTGAATAAGTCTGTACTTTTAAATACATATCTTTCAATAATTACTCAGGGTGACTCGACGGCCCTGCGGTCTAAAAGGACACCCCCAGGCCGGTGTAACTCACCCCTGAGGAGGTTCAAGTCCTTGACTTAAGCGGCCTCGACCACGACAGGCGGCTCGACGGCCCTGCGGTCTAAAGGACACCCCCAGGCCGGTGTAACTCACCCCTGAGGAGGTTCAAGTCCTTGACTTAAGCGGCCTCGACCACGACAGGCGGCTCGACGGCCCTGCGGTCTAAAGGACACCCCCAGGCCGGTGTAACTCACCCCTGAGGAGGTTCAAGTCCTTGACTTAAGCGGCCTCGACCACGACAGGCGGCTCGACGGCCCTGCGGTCTAAAGGACACCCCCAGGCCGGTGTAACTCACCCCTGAGGAGGTTCAAGTCCTTGACTTAAGCGGCCTCGACCACGACAGGCGGCTCGACGGCCCTGCGGTCTAAAGGACACCCCCAGGCCGGTGTAACTCACCCCTGAGGAGGTTCAAGTCCTCGAATTAAGCGGCCTCGACCACGACGGGCGGCTCGACGGCCCTGCGGTCTAAAGGACACCCTCGGGGGTGTAGCACACCCCTGGGGAGGGTCAAATCCTTTACTCGATTAGTCTCAAATTATATGGGCGGCCCAGTCCCGGGCGGCCCCCGGTGTTGGGCGGCCCCTAGGGTTTGGGCGGTTCGGTCCTACGGTCC
>UESW01004867.1:120678-234401 GCA_900491605.1 Calamus simplicifolius
ATCATGCCTTAATTGGTTCGCATAAGACAAACCCCCTAAAGGGGACATTGAACCTCTATTTTAGAGCCAGATCCCTTTTCCCTCACCCTGACGTCTCCACTACCTCTGACATTCCTTTGGGATAATCAAGATCATCATGAAAAGGATTCCTTCATGAGCAAGTTTCTTAATATCCTTATTAAGAATTATCACTGAATAACCACGTAGTGCAAGATGAATACCTGCCCTACACGTGGACGTCCATGATAATTAAAAATAAAAAGTCAAAAGTAATAATAAAAAAAAAAGAGAAAAGGAGAAGGAGGATAAAAGGGGACGAGGGGAGGAGGGGGAGGGGGCATCTTCTTCCAGAGAAAACAAAAAGAGAGATCCTAAGAAAAATCCTAAACAAGAAAATCTGATGATCCAGCATCAACAGTACTATTTACATGTTTCTTGTTCTATAGCTTCCTTTGGGATGACACTTAAAGCGGTGTCATCCTCTTCTGAATAAAGAATCATTGCTCTGTTTCTTTTCGTCATTTCCTTCTTGTGGTGCATTTGTATTCGCGGTCTTCGTTGACACATGAAACAACTTTTTTCCATGGAGGGAAAAGAAAAAACAATGAAGGAACCTTGGGACACCAGCGGGCTACTCGACTACCAAAGAGAAGAAAGCCTAGCCAAAAATAATGGAAGAAACTTTGGGGTATAGAGGTTATTTATCCCATCTTCAGAGGAAGACAACGACACTCATGCGCCTTCTGAATGAGAAGAACCGACTTCTAAAAATCCAAAATTGTTCTTTTCGAAAGATAAGAGAGCAAAAATGTCCTTTTTTATGTGTGAAGAGATAGCAAAAGTGACGGGATTATGATCATGAATTCGCAACCATACCCTCTTATGTCACATCCCATCCATGTGGATAAATAAGGAGGGGGCGATGCAGCCTACGTTTTCTAAATTAGTGTCAGATTTCTAACTAAGGTATCATAATATTTTTTTAGCCTATATCAGAGATCTTCTATGGATGTAATTTTATAGCTATGGTATCGTAATTTTACAACTATGGTGTCGTAATTTTTTTTGGCCGATATCAGAAGCCTATCTTGAGATGTCATAACGCTTTGCTTTATAACTTTATGAAAGGGTATCGTAATTTTATAACTAGAGTGTCATAATGTTACAATTGAGGTGACATAATATTGTTTCGACCGAATCAGAAGTCTACCATACGATATTGTAATGCTTTGCCTTAACCTTAACATTTTCTGCAAGGGTATCCTAATTTTATAACTAGGGCATCATAATTGTAAAACTAATGGGTTGTAATTTATTTTCAGCCAATTTTCTTCATGGATATCGTAATGCTTTACCTTAACATTTTATGTAAGGGTATCGTAATTTTATAACTAGGGTATCGTAATTATAAAAGTGGGCTGTCGTAATTTATTTTTAGCCAATTTTCTTTTAGAATATCATAATGCTTTGCCTTAACATTTTTATGATGATATTTTAATTTTGTAACTAAAATATTGTAATTATAAAATTAAGGTGTCGTAATTTATTTTTGGCCAATTTTTTGTTGGCAACGCTTTGCATTTAGGGATGGCAACGGGATGGCTCAGGGCGGCTTATACATTTTTCGCTCCATTAAGCTGTTATAGTTAACGGGGCGAGAACGAGGATACTCGGCTGGATAAACAGATACATGTTTGTCTATTTATATAAAAAAATAAAATTATTTTATTAAATTTATAATTTATTAAAAATTAAAAAAATAAATTTTTTTAAGATAAGATGAAGACCAATCGTAAAAGAATGAAGAGCAAGAATTAGGAAGAATAAATTCAAACATATTTTACTATATATATTAAAATTTAAATTTTTATATATTTATATATATATATATATATATATATATTTAAAATTTTAATATATTTTTAAAGCTAACAAGGAATTCATTAAAAATGATATGGATCGAGTAAAGGACCAAACGAAAAAAAAAAATGTCATCCCTATGTTATAACATTTTCTATAAAAATATCATAATTTATAACTAGAATGTCATAATTTTCTTTCATTTCATCACGTGGGTTAATAAAAATAATACAATCACTGTGCACAAAAACTTTTCCCATCGCTTATATTTCATCAGTGAAATATAAGCCTCTTTTATTTCATTTCTTCGTAAGAATATTGACACTCGTAGCAGCCCAAGAAGTGATTTCTCAAATAGAATTGACACTTCGTTGAAATCCTTCTTCTCAAGCAAGAGCTTTTGATAGCTCTGTCTCCAATCGTACTGCTGGATTTGGGTTTGTCATTCGGGGGTTTGAGGGTCAGTTACTTGCGGCTAGGGGTCACAGCTCTATTGATATTTCGGTCCCTATAGCATAACTTCAGGCTGCATGGGTTGGCATCACTCATGCTGTCAGACATTTGGGCTATCGCCGATTGATTATTGAGGGAGACTCCCTAACGATTATCCAGTGGCTTAGGCGGGATGGAAATTCTTATTTTCTTCTGAATCCTCTGATCAGGGATATCATTGTCTCTCTTCAGGCTACATGTGCCTTTGAGATTCATCATATTTATCATGAAGCCAATACTGCAACCGATTGGGTCGCTTCCACCATTGCCCGCCATCCCGGCCAATGGATTTGATCGTCTGATATCCCTTGCCCTATCATTTTGCAGTAAATTTTATATTCTAAGCTTTCGGGTTTGACTCACGTCAGAGTGGTGTGATCGCCCGCCTGTAACAAAAAAAGAAGCAAAAGATGCAAGTAGAGATGGGCACTGGGCCATGCCGTGCCAGGCACGGCCCAGGCCCGCCGTGCCTAAAAATTTACCGTGTCGTGCCTGGCACGGCCCATTTATTAATGGACCATGCTAGGCACGGCACATTAAAAAAAATTTAAATTTGGCACGGCCCGTGTCCCATTTTAAAATGGGCCATGGGCCGTGCTTTGGCATGGCCCAGCTGGGCCGTGTCCAGCACAGCCCAGCTGGGCCGTGTCCAGCACGGCCCAGCTGGGCCATGCTATGGGCCGTGCCATGGCACGGCCCACCATGGCCGTGCCATGGCACGGCAGGTGGTGCCTGCTTAGGCACCACCTGCAGCCTACCTAGGCACCACGTGGTGCCTGCAAGTGGTGCCTAGGCTAGGCACCACCTATGGTGCCTAGCCTAGGCACCGCCTCCAATCTAGGCACCATGTGGTGCCTGCAGGTGGTGCCTAGCTAGGCACCACCTGCATGTACCGATGCCTAGGCGAGGTGCCTAGGCATCGGTACATGGTGCCCAGGCACCACCTTGGTGCCTGGGCACCGAGTTTTTTTAGCCATTTTTAACGACTATATAGCCGTTAAAGACTATTGGAAGGGGTTTAGACCATTTTACCCCTCCCAACAGTCATATAACGGCTATATCAAAGGATAATTTTGAAAAAAAAATAGAAATTCTATAAATAGATGAACTCTCCCTCATTCTTACCACACCAAACCAATCCTTTAATACTACCATTTCTCTCTTCCAGCAAGTGCTCTAATAGATTAGCAATTTAATTTTTAGTTTGCAAGTGTTCTTACAAGTGGCAAGTGCTCAAGCAAGTAGTCAAAGTGCTACAAGATCAATTCTTGTTGAGAGGCGAGAGTGCAAGAGGAAGCTCACAAATCTCGGCTCCACGCCTCCACCTCTAATCTTTTCTCAATTCCTTTTTGTGGGTTAGTTTTTATTTTTTTGCATTTATTAATTAAAAATTTTAGATATGGCATCTTTTAACGAAAGTAATTTTAACATGCACGCTATTTCTGAGGGTGAGGAAACTAATCCCCAAGGACCCCAACCCCAATCCCAACTCCAAGTTCCATCTAGAGCTAGTGTCAGTGAGTGTCAAACCTCTTCTCGTAAGAGGACTAGTAATGTTTGGATTGATTTCGATAGAATTATGGTTGATGGAGTCTATAAAATAAAATGTAAAAAATGTGCAAAACTTTATAGTTGTTCTAGTACTGGGGGAACAGGGCATCTAAGAAGACATCAAGAGAGTCATAGGATGCATGATTCCAGTCAGCAAGGACTCCTTAATATACAAGAGGGATTACTTGTAGGCAATTTTGCATATAACCACGAAAATCAAAAAAAATTACTGGTAAAATGGATAGTTCAAGATGAATTACCTTTTAGTTTATCTGAATCTTATAATTTTGAAAGATATGTTCAATTAGGCCTACAACCTGCTTATAAAAGAACTAGTATGCGTACCTTTAGAAGAGTGGCTATGACAAACTTTTTAGCAATGAAACAAAGTTTAACGGAAAGCCTCTCAAATTTAAATGCTAAAATTTCTTTAACTTCTGATATTTGGACGACATATGTAGGTAGTAATTGTTTTATTTCTGTTACTGCTCATTATATTGATAATGATTGGCAATTAAACAAACGAATTTTGCTTTTCGTGCTTTTAATTTTCCGCATTCAAGACAACAAATTTCAAATATTATTTATCAAACTGCATGCTCATATAATATTAATAATAAAATAATGTTAATTACTTTTGATAATACATCTAATAATAATTCTGCTGTTGCATTATTAAACGACTCTTTACATCCCATTTTAGATGGACAATTATTTCATATTAGATGTGCATGTCATATATTAAATCTTTCTGTTCAATCTGGTATGAACATAATTCAAGAGGTTATTTCAAAAATTAGAAATGCAGTTTCTTTTATTCATGCTTCAAGGTCAAGACTTGAAGAATTTAAACAATTATGGGTAGATCATGGTAAACGTTTTAAAAAATTTAAACTTGATGTAATAACTTGTTGAAATAGTACCTATGCCATGATACATGATGCATACCCATATAAGAACTTATTAAGTGCTTATATTAATGAGCGTGGATTACGATTGATGTAATAACTCGTTGGAATAGTACCTATGCCATGATACATGATGCATACTCATATAAGAACTTATTAAGTACTTATATTAATGAGCGTGGATTAGGATTTACTGAAGCTAATTGGAATCAAGGTAAAATTTTAAAAGATTTTTTGGTTACTTTTTATGATGCTACAAATGTTCTTTCAGGTATTTATTATCTAACTTCTTGTTCATTTTTATAAAAAGCATATGTAATTAGTGAAAAAATTAAAGAATATAGATATAATGAAGTTTTAATGCCTATTATACATAATATGAAAACTAAATGGAATGAATATTGGAATAGGATATGTCCATTGCATAACTTAGCTGCTGTTTTTGATCCTAGAGTTAAATTAAATTGTGTAATTTTTTTAATTGATCAATATTGTAAAAACATGAATCAAAATCCTGAACCTGCTAAAGATGAGGTAACACGACTTTTTAATGATATTTATTATTTATAAATAATAAAATTTATGGATCTAAAATACTTGTTCAAAGCTCTGCTTCTTCTAGATCTCGTTCATCATCTATTTTTTCATTCATTAGAAGACGCACATGCTTCATCATCTTTTTCGTCTTTAAGTAATGAATTAAAATTTTATTTACGAAACGATCTTCATTCTGCATATGATGAAGATCAAAATAGAAAGTTTAGATGTATTAACTTGATGAAAAAATGTTAAAAATTAATATCCTGTTATGTCTGTCATTACACGAGATATTTTAGCCATGCTAGCCCAGACCCATCATGGGCCTTACAGTGCTGAACTAACAAAAAAATTTTTTTTTGCACCCAACATGGTTCACTGAACCATGCCGGTACAGTTCGGTACTACAGCAGTATAAAGTCATGCTAAGCATGGCCATGTGAACCTGGGCCGTGTAATATTATTGGCAGCATGATTCAATATCCACCTCTAGCTGCAAGACGGTGGATTCATTTTTTTTTTTTTTTTTTTTTTTGAAATTCAAACATGTTTAAGAAGACACATTTGACAATCCATGACCTTTTGATCGTCATGATCGTAGCCATCACATCAAAACTCTCGGTCGTCAACTACAAAAATTTGGGTCAAGAACTTCGCATCAAACTATCATATTTATACTCGGCCATCA
This sequence comes from Calamus simplicifolius, assembly GCA_900491605.1. Lineage (NCBI taxonomy): Eukaryota > Viridiplantae > Streptophyta > Magnoliopsida > Arecales > Arecaceae > Calamus > Calamus simplicifolius. Next base: position 126,715 of record UESW01004867.1, read on the forward strand.
AAGTTTAAAAAAAAAGGAACGATTTCATAACTTTTCTCACCATATTCTCTAAAATCCCTACGCGACAAAATTCAGATGGGACCGAGACCAGGAAGATTGCGTCAGCGCCATGCTCCACTCCAACGTCGCAATCACAGACGTTCTACCGTTTAATTCATGGACTCCAACGTGCACAAAGAATGGTACGCATAAGCCAGAATGATGCACTCGCCTCCTTCCTACGGTGAAGGAACCAGCGACCGGATTTCCAGTTGAGAGTCATACTCGAATCGTACGATACCTGGAAACCAGGTCATTATTCATCCTGGGCCGCCGTCTTCACGGTTCCGAAGTTTAGCAAGCACAATAAGCACCAATCATCCATACCACGCAATAGAAGTGATTAATTCCAGGTAAATCTCTCTCGTTCTAAATTTCGTTAAACAAGACAGAAGAGAGGGGAATTCACAAGGAAACAAGTTCCTAACAGACCGACTATAAACAGAGTCCGCCCATAACACTAAAACCACATATACAACCATGACTAGTACCTATCACAACCGTATCGATGATCCAAGACTTCTCTTAACCAACCACAGTCCAGAAGACTAGACACCTAATTAGAGAGAGCACGCGAGGGCCCACGAAGAGAGATACGAGGAAGCCAGGCTCAGGCGACAGCTCAGCTCTCGTCGGCGGCGGAGGGCTTGCCGGAAGACTTCTTGGGGAGGAGGAGGTTGTGGATGTTGGGCATCACGCCGCCGCTGGGCGATCGTTACGGAACCCAGCAGCTTCGTCAGCTCATCGTCGTTCCTCACCGCGAGCTGAATATGACGCGGCACGATCCGAGTCTTCTTGTTGTCACGCGCCGCATTGCCCGCCAACTCCAAAACCTACCGAAACCCAAATTAATTATAAAATTATTAATATTCTTTTACTCAAGATAATTACGTTTCATCCAATAGAAGTTATGGTCCGTAGTCGATTCCCCACAAAACACATGGTTAAAAAATTAAGAAAAAGAAGAAGAAGAAAATTCTGGAAATTTTGAGAGACGCCATTATGAGAGCGGTGGTTCAAGATTTTTCCATCCCCTTGTATATTGATTTAGTAAAAATAAGAGGGATGAACAAATGTTAACTATGAATTCAAATCCTCACGATTTTCCAACATAAACGGGCAACTAAAGTGGCGTATTTGCCTTCAGAAGAGCAATTTCAAAGATTTAAAGAGAAGCTTCAAATATACTTTCCTTTGTCTAGGAAAAGGAACCAGAGAAGACACAAAACCACAAAGAAAGGGATTAAACCGTCAGAACACCTAGCATCTTCACTGAAAACTTCAAGCAATAACAAAGAACCAGATCTCTCAGCAAAATCTACCGATAATTAAGATTCGTTTGAGGAAAAAAAAAATCTCAGCAAATTTCCCAAAACAACCAAGCCAAGATTTCAAAGAAAAGAACACAGACCCTAACAGGAATTACCCATATTCAAGAAGTCCAGCAGCTCAAAAACTTGGGGGGAGAAGAGAAAAGGAAAGGGGAAGAACCAACCTCGGCGGCGAGGTACTCAAGGACAGCAGCTAGGTACACCGGAGCGCCCGCGCCGACGCGCTCCGCGTACTTTCCGGCCTTGAGGAAGCGGGCTATACGGCCAACGGGGAACTGGAGTCCGGCCTTGCTACTCCTCGACGTGGCCTTCTTCGAACTGGACGAAAGCGTCTTCCCTCTGCCCGCCATTGCTGCAAGCAAGCAGCCGTAACCTAACCCCAAGAACGAGAGAGAGAGAGAGCGAGCGAGAACGAGAGAGAGAGAGAGAGAGAGAGAGAGAGAAGCTGCAAAAGGAGCCAGGCGATTAGTCTTGGCGTTTTGATCCAGCGTTTATATAGTCAGGCGGTAGACCGCGGCAACCAATAGCATGAGAGCACACGGATCGCAGTGCGGACCGTCGGATAAACTCGCGAGTGGACGGCTGGATCGCGATCCGGGGTTTTTCAGCGAGCGAAACGGATCCGGAGGCGGTGAAGAAGTCGGTTTGGAGGGGGGGTTTTCTCGTACAGGAGCGACGTTCAGATGGACGATTCTGATTTCACGATTGGTAGATTCGTTTGTTCATAAGGGACACCAGATCTAAAAGGTATCGAGAGTGATTAACCTAACTAATTGAACCCAATATGACATTGGTAAGCCTGTATGCCGGCTGGACTTGGCGAGGCCATGACATTAAACAAGGCGTCACGGGATGGCAGCTACATGTGAGACGCTTTTAGCATTTAAGTAAGTAAAATTTTAATTAATTAATATCCATGAATGTAATTATATCCATGTGACTCTTCCATAGATAGCCTAGTTGTTGGTCTATGAAAATTCCTGTACACGCTCAGTAAGACAACATTGCCCTTTTTTTTTTTTTTTTTTTTTTCAACCAATGATCACATCATTTTAGTACAAATTAAATTTAAAATATTAAAAAATAAATTTATTTTAGTACAATAGAAAATAGTTATCTATGCTTACAGCTCTAGAAGCCGATGTATAACAAAGACAGCATTGCCCTTTTAGGGAGTGGTGACCATATGATTTCTAAGTGCTTCCGGTTTCAACTCTAATACTCTATTTAGATAAAGAAAAAAAAAAAAAAAAGAAGATGAAGGAAGAGAAAAGTAAAAAAAAAAAAAATATCTCTCTTTCTATTTGATGGATAAAGAAAATAAAAAAAAAAAAGTTGATATTTTACAATGACAACAATGCTTCATTACAAATAATTAAAAATATCAATTTTTTTTGAAAAGATTAACATCAAAATTAAAAAATAAAAAAGCATCCTTAATTTCTCTGAAACAGATGAGATTCATCATTTTTTCCTTTTATTTTTTTTTTTTTTTTACTTTTCTCTTCATCCAATAAAAAAAATTATTTTTTCTTTATTTTTTTCTCTAGTTTTTTTCTTTCTATTTTTTTCTTCATCCAAAAACATGCTAATGGCAAAAAAATTATAAATTCGACCTTCTCCATTATATTAGGTTATTATGCATTTGGTTGTCTTAAAATTAATACAAAATTGATTCCAAGATGGGTGTGATCCATGGACTGCGTAATTAATGTTGAACAAACGAAATTAGATATTATATTTTAAATAAAAAATAGGATGGGAGAGCAGTTATGGAGCTATGTTGGCTTGAGCAAAAAAAAAAAAAAGTCATCAACATCATGGTTCCCCTGTACTTCAACGGTTCCTTATATTTGGTCTATTATGAAAGGTTGGTGTATCAGATTCATCATATTATCGTAAAGCCAATTTAACATTGAGTGGCTTCTTTGTAGCCAGCTGGTTCATGATCTGAAAGCCGAACGATCCATTATTTTTTTATTACATAAATTATGTATTCAATTTTTGAGCTGATTCATATAACTTGTTGTTGTTGTATGTAAAAAAAAAAAAAATCCGATTCCTCGTATTATCTTTTTTTTTTTTTTATTTTTTATTTTTTTTTTTATTTTTTTGTTAGTGCAGCGTCTTGTAGATTGGATCAACCGTGATGATAAAAAAAAAATGGGGATAGCGGGTGTTTTTGTTGGAACCCGTGCTTGTAATAAATTCAGTTACTTATTTCATTATTGATATTGACAGCAATTTTGGAAGGTTGTTGAATGTTTTGGAATCTTTATTGGATCCATCTACTGCCTTTTTTTTTTCTCAGTTTTATTATAGTTACCAGGATTGGATCAAACTGACCAGTTGAACCGATTAAATCGGGATCCGCTGATCCGATTTTAATATAAAATTAAATGAGTAAGTGATCCAGAATAACTTGATCAATCCATCCGGTTTACTCATGAACCGATCAATCCAACCCAAACCGATTCAGATCATGGGTTTTATTATCATGTTAATCTTAGATTTTTTTATTAAAAATTAATTTTTATTAATATAAATATATTTTTATATTAATATAATTATCGATGATTGAATCAGTAATCCAATGGTTAAACCAGTGATCCGATGATTCAAGCCTTTGGCCGGGTCAATGTCTAGACCGGGTCTGACAACCATGGGTTTTGTTGCGTCTGATTTATACGAGTTATAGGCATGCCGTCTCCTACTGAGCAACGCCAGGAACAGGCACAAAATTAAGCTGTATGCTGACTCTTATAATTAATGTGTTTACTTTGGCTACCTTAAAGATTGGACTTATCTGAAACAATAAAAAGAAAACAACCGCACATGAATGGATGCATCTCACTGCTCTTTTTTCTTTCCTCCCCTCATGCTAGCCATTATCAAGCGCAATAATCAAGTTGCAAGGAAAATTGAACAGCGGACGATACTCGCAGGCCCATTAAATACAAATTTCAACCTTAAACATATAAGGAATAGTGAGGATTGTAAGCAAAATTGAGGGGGAAAAAAAATGTAATTTTAGTTAGCTTGTAATGTCGCTGTGTGTTTCTCGAGCCTTTGGTTTGAATCATTGCCATTTTTCTGGTTGGCTGCGTCTTCATTTTTCTTCTCAGCCAAAACCACATCATAAGAGGTACGTCTTTACCCATGTAAACTCAACTAAAGAGATTAAAAAAAAAAGTGAGATCATGAAGGGCCCAAACTAAGGTGATAAAACAAACTCTCATGGCATAAAACATCCGCACAGTACCCTCCAAAAAGATCCTTGGAACATGTGGGGGAACATATCTTCGTATAAATTTATGCGAACTTTCTTTTAAGTCAGCCTATCTTCATGTTTCATAAAATTAAAAATATATATCAGAAACAAAGGGCACTTGGAAATCCAGTCTACTTCATGGCACCACCATTTTTCTCCGAGCTTGGATGGTGGATGATCATATTGGATATTTCTAATTAATATTTTTATTAATATTAGTTGCAATCAAATACAAAATATGATTCATGATATTTCATAAAATCGATGCATGATATTCCATAAAATTAGAGTATAATCCATTAATATGGGTTGCAATCAAATACGAAATGTGATGCATGATATTTCCTAAAATTAGTGCATCATATCATAAATTAATTTCTCAATTTAAGCATTTTTAGTCTACGATTTTGCTTTTGATGAGCAAAGCAGAGATAAATAAGCAGCTTACTTTGGTTGGTCTCTAACCCTACTCTTCAATTCATTATTTCAAAATACATCATTACTGAAAGAAAAGAAAGGTTTAGAAGTGCTTTTCCAAACCAAACACAACCAAATCAGCGAGTAAGTATGAATAGTAATAATGGGAGATAAATTTTAATCCAATTTTGCTTCTGCTTAGATGTGTAGTTTAACATGTAAAGCATATTTAAATCTTCCTTATCCTACCAGATCAAGGATGGATGCTAGTGAGATATGTTGCTCCAATACATCTTCTCTTACTCTCGCCTGGAAGCTTCAGCAGAAACATAATAAGCCACACAAAATAGTCCATGAACGAAGCACAAGATCCCTCCAATGGAAAAGAAATGACGATAAGCAAGGCCGCAAGAAACTCTGGACTTGGAGTTGGACATCGCTCCTAAGATCAACATTGCGAGCCCAGCGATGACGGTGATCCTGTCTCAGAAGTGATGAGCTTTTAGAGCCAATAAAAATGACGACGAAATTAAGCAAAGCTTTAGTCTAGATAGTAAAGATCCTGCAGGCACTTTTTTGCCTGATATCAAGAAAGGTGTTTCAGTTGCATCACAGTGGAATTTCGGAACAAGTAATGGTCCACATAAGAACAATTCTGGCTGTATATTTTGTGAAGCTGTAGATATCTCCGAATAAACTTCCCCTTCTGTGAAAGTATCTAGTCTACGCTGCTTGTTTTGTTGGGGATTCAGTCCTATCCATCAGGATTCAAGAACTTCTAGGTTGATTGGAGGAGCACGGAAATACCCAAGCTCTTGAGGCTTGGATTCGATAAGTTAGCAGCCAGTATCCTTTGGCCCTGCTGGAAGCACGGCAATGCTAGAGTATTTCAAAACAAGGCCACATGAGCATCGACTGTTATAGCGAGAGGCATCTCCTTCTTCGATGACTGGATCCTCTTGTGCTCAAGGCCCGCCACCAAGCTGTGGAATTTGATCAAGGAAGCCCCTCGACTTCTTTTATCTCAGCCAGCTATGTATCGTAGAGAGCCAGTTGAAGTTGGCCACCTCCAACCTAGTCTTTGCATCTAGCTCCTTTCTGTACCTTTCTATTATATCATAAAGCTGTTTTAATTTCTTTGTAATAAAATTGGGTGGTTCTGCCTACTTTTTCATTTAATAATAATAATAATAATCTAGATAGCAACAAGAGTGTCCACAATCTAGATCTTCCAAGATAAGTAATGATATTTAGGGGATTTGATGTGAAATAGCAGTAAATCCAGTGAGAAGACCTAAATTGGCCCTCATGTCTAAGCTATGTTTATCTCCTCTCCCATATATAAGCTACACATTAGTTATGAGGGTATTGAATGTTAACTAATGCAGTCCTTTTAGGTTTACACACGCAAAGAGAGAATCTTTTCGTTTTTCCTTCTCTGTCTGTGCGTGTCTTGGCAGAGTGATACTTCTTCAGATTAATCAAAATAAAACTATTTGTTCATGCTGGTAAATGTTTTTCCTCATCTAGAAATTCATGCAAGTAAATATATAGAGGATCCCCCCACAGACACGCATGAAAAAAAAATGAAGCTTGGTAAATTACCATGAGAGAATCAGGGTTCCTGTAGCCATTTTCTTGTTAGCAGAAGGTGTGTCAGACCCTTTCCTGGTGCAGAGATACATGTATCCACCGAGAACATTTGTAATGCCATGAGCAAACGCCAAGAGCCCAGCTGCTGCGAATCCAAGCTTGTAAGCCTGATGGACTGGCTCTTTGCACTCAAAGAAGAACACCCTCAGGTGCTTCCCCTGCAACAAAGCACTTGTAACATTATAATCAAAGACACTGATTCATCAAGGGCCAGAATTACAAATTCTCATTCCTCAATTGTTCTCATCAAGGCCTATTTAAGCTTTTCTGCGGTCCTAAATTGTCAATTTAGTTCTAAATTAAGAAGGAAGAAGAGGAAGGAGAAGCACCTTGTTTTGAGCTATCTGAGCTTCGATTCCAAGAACACCAGCAACTATATCCGTGATCAAAATCAAAATGCAGATGAGGACGCCTCCTGATCTTCCCATCGTCACTTGGATGATAACCGGAAATGCGAATGAGAAGAAAGAGTTATCTTTATAGTTGTTTATGTTTTTGATGTGAAGAACTCCTTCACATGGTAATATGAATAAAGGAAAGGAGGAGAGATTATATATGTATTTGTTATTATGAAAGGACTTGACAGCTTTACCTTTGTAAAGATGCTTTTCTGCTTTAACTTGTCTTTGCTTCTTTCTTGCCTGGATTCCTCCTCATAGGGAAGAAGGAAAGCTTGGTATCACCGATCCCATCAAGAGGCTGGGTATTGGGCGGGATGGTGCGATGTTAGTGGCTCTTCCCAAGGTATGTTGACTGGTTTGATATATTTTAAAATTGAAAGATTTACTTGATATAAAGTAGGAAGGTGGTGAGACCAGAGGAATTTAAAGTGAGATCGACAAGAGGAATTTAACTTCGCAGATTAGACCACCACCACAACTAAAAATATACATGATTTGGGAAACGTGACCAAGACAAAAGGGTGGTGGCATCAGATCTGTGCATAATAACCGTCTGGTTGCTCTTTACTCTTCTCAAAATTCAGTTATTTATCTGAAAGTTTTTTGAAACTGTTTTTTTGACTAGTTTCCTACTCTTCATAGGGGTATGCCAATTCAGGCTATTTGCCCTCTGTGTAATCTGGAGAATGAGACGACTAACCATGCCATTTTTACTTGCCATCGTGCTAAACAAATTTGGCATCTGATGGGATATAAGTGCAGAGACAATGGTTCTTGTTCCCCTCGCTCTCTCTTCTTGCTAGATCTTCAGAGGGCCACGAAGTATCAATGCGGTATCTGGGCGGCCACGGCCTATCAAATTTGGTTAACAAGGAACCAGATTATATTTTCTGAGGACCGTGTTTCTACCCATCGGCTTGTCAGAAAGATTAGAGCTTTGGCTGCTGATTGCGTCCGCGCTACTCAAGAGGTTAATCTAGACTCCTCTGGCCTCTGGGTTCCCCTACTGCTCCGGCAGCGAACCGAAATACGGTTTTCTTTTCTTGGGAGCCCCCTTCTCCAGGGTTTGTCAAAATCAACTTTGACGGTAGCGTTCATGGCAGATATGCTGGATCGGCCTTTATCATCCGTGGGCCTCAGGACGATATGCTGGTAGCGGGCAGATTTAGCATCCTCGACTCCTCTGTCCCTATGACTGAGCTTTATGGGGCTTGGGCTGGTATTACCTATGCTTCTAAGTTTCTTCGAGCCCATAGAGTTGTTATTGAAGGTGATTCCTTGACGGTCATTAGGTGGTTACGAAAGGAGAATGTTCCCGCTGCCCCCATTAATCTGATTCTTCGGGACATCTGGTCTATTCTTCAAGATATGACTGCAGCTCATATATATCATATTTTTCGTGAAGCCAACTCAGCGGCCGACTGGGTAGCGGCTTCTGTTACTCAGCATACAGGCTACTGGTTATGGAATCTGGGTGATCCTTGTCCTTCTGTTTTGTTTCAAATTTTGTACTCTGATGTATCTGGGCTAATTCATATCAGACTTGTTTGATGGCCCATGTGTACCAAAAAAAAAAAAAAAAACCAGGATATTTCGCTTATGATTCAGATAACATGACACATAAAATTAGGGTTTGATTCTATTCAGATTTCATATATCATCAGAACACTATAGCGGTGTTTAAGAACAATCAGGCCATCTTGTAAATTGGTGTCAACATGTGGTGCAGGTGTCTATCTCAAGATTCTTCCTCTTAAAATGATTTATCTACTGGTAATTGCATATGATGATTAAATGACTTCATAAAAGTAAAACATGATCTTGGACGATTAAATGACTTCATAAAAGTAAAACATGATCTTGGACATCAGGTTGGTAAGAATCATCTTGGCAAAATCAACTCTAAAAAATTATATACCCATACTGTTTCTTAAATCAAATATCACGGAGCTTTGGTTTGACCGTAAGTACAAGAGCTAGCCAAGGAGATGAAACTTCGCGGCGAGGTGCTATCTATGCTCTTTGTAATACTTTAAGATTCAATTAACTTGTTAACGAGCCATTATCCATACTCTTTTAATGCTTCAAGTTTATTTGCTAATTTAATTAAATTGCTATTGCTATTAGATTGAAATTATATTATTTAAGTTTAAGTTATAAGTATATAATATATTATTTTTTATTAGATGTGGAGCTATTTTTAAGAAATTAGACTTGATCCGAAGACATATGTGATCTAAACGAAACGGAGTGTTGGCCCAGATGAGTGAAAGTGAATTGGGTTGTCTAAAAAAAAATTTAAACCTTTTAAGTATTTGTTTGCTTAGTGAGTGAAAGTGAATGAATGTAAAAATAAAATACAATCAATAAGATAAAGATAGAGATAGAGATAAAGGAGACACGGCAAACACAAAGATTTTATAGTGGTTCGGTGTATCCAACACCTACGTCCACTCCCAAGATTCACTTGGGTCCACACTATAATCTTCCTTGATTACAGCCGAGTTGTTTTACAAGCTCACAACTCAAACTTGTTGTTTTCCCGGGATCACAACGAACCCAGCCGGTTTTCGGGCTCACCAGCACAAAAACCCTAACACAAGCTATACCAAGCTTGTACCGAGGTAAGACTACCTCCACTAGTTCAATCCCCCAGATTGAACTAGACACAAACAATAGAAATATTTTTTAATACACAGCTCCTCAATGAGCAGATAATCAAATAAAAGAACAAAGTTTAGAAAAGCCTGATTTGTAGTTGGTTGGCTTTTGAGCTTTTCTTCTTTTCTTCTTTTCCTCAACTCCTTTGAAGTGTAATCGGGCCTCAGCTCAGATTCTTCACGGATTGAATGTTGGAGTTGATTTGAGCTTTTTCTTCCTTTCTTTGAATGTTGAAAATCTCTTGATTTGCTCTTGAATAGCTCTTGGATTTTCTTCTGAAGCTTTCTTGGATTGATGAACTTGAGCACAGATGAAGCTTCCTTTGATTTCACACTTTTTCTTTCACTCTATTTTTGAATCTCGGATTTTTTCAAATGACTCTGTTTTTCTCTTTTTCTGAAAGATTTTCTTTTTCTCTCTTGATCTCTCTATCTCTTTGATTTGAAAACGGCTTCTCTATTTATAGATTCTGCAAAAATATAGCCGTTAGAAACAAAGAAATCTAGCCGTTATTGAAAAATCTTACCGTTGACGCTGAGTTGGCATTCAGAAAAATCACGCCCAGATTGTTGGAGTCGACTCCAGCTTTAGGCGAGTCGGCTCGAAGACGCGATACCAAAAATAGAAATATTCAGAAAGTTAAAGGGTCGACTCATCGAAAATAAGGTGTCGACTCCTGACAGTCGGGGGTCGACTCATGAAAAGCAAGGGGTCGACTCGAGAAGTGCTCAGAAAAATAATCTGGTGTCTGAGCGGAGTCGACTCACACAGTCATGGAGTCGGCTCGACAAATCGGGGGTCGACTCTTGAAATCACAGGGGTCGACTCGAGAAAACAGACATCTCTGTATACTGAGTGGAGTCGACTCTGAAACTCTAGAGTCGGCTCCGGAACGTATCAAAATCAGAGAATTTTCTGATTGACTTGAAATTCGTTCCAGATTCATTTTAAATCAATTTTTGACTTGAATACAATAAAATTGTCATTAGGAATCAATTCAAGAAATGTTCCAAAAACTCATTGATTGAAATATGAAGTATAAAAATTTCTTTTTGAAAGCTTAAACATGGAGCTTGAAGTTACTTTCAAATTGATTAAAGTCATACTTAACATACTCATTGATTGTTCTAAATAAATTCATTGCTCATGTAAATAAACTCATTGCATCTTTTAATATACTCATGGCTTTTGGTAATCATCAAAATCAATAAGATTGGGGCAACAATTTCTCAACAATCTCCCCAACAATCTCCCCCTTTTTGATGATGACAAAAACATTGAGTATATGCATGATTGATTAAAGAATTTATTTTATTTTCATAGTTAGGCTCCCCCTGAATGAGGTAGCTCCCCCTATGAAACTCAAATAAATATCCATTCATTCAATTTAAGCTTATACACAATTTAATGTCAAAATTCAGCCTTTTCATCTAAATTGCTTTTCATTCATTCTGTATGTGTAATGTTTAATTATTCGATTGCATAGTGCATATACAGTTATAAAACTCTCCCCTTTTTTGTTATCAACAAAAAGGTAGAGAAGCATCAAACATAATCATTCATTCATTCATTCAAGATATGTTTAACAAGAATCTGAGATTCATTGATAATAGGAGAAGTACATTCAAACTCAGATTACATTGAGCATTCAAAAACTTTTCATTACATCAATGTATCAAAATGTAAAACATAATATGAACTTCATTACATTGCAAAGACTAAGCATCTATACATCAAAAGTGAGTCCTTACAATCCTTGTTAAGTGATCTATAATATTCTTCATTCCATCAGTTTGAATCTTAACATAATCCTTCAGTCTTTCATCTACAAAAGTACAAGCAGTTAATATTTTGTCTTGAAGTTCAGCATTGCATTTTGCATAGGTCTCACCATCTCCACAGATGTCTTTAAGTTCTTCAAAATATTCTTTAGGTCTCCACTTAAAGACTCAGATGAAGTGCTAAGAGTTGATTCAATCTTGGTGATCCGATCATCTAATGAATAAAGAGTTTCTTTAAGATTCATAAATTTGTTGTCAAACTCTGATTTCAATTTATCTGCCTGATCATCAAGAAGACCTTTAAGCTGCCTTAACTGAAGATCTGAAAACCGACAGATGAAGATGATGGCTGATCAACCATCGGAGCAGGGGAAGGGGCTGGAGCAGGAACAGAGAGCTCGGAGGTACAGGAATGAATGTCTAACTGACGGTCCAGGTGCCTCAATGTCACGGCTCTATCTTCCATCATACCTTTCCTTTCCCATCTGCCATTCTTCTTCACAAAACCCATTCTATGAATAGTGGCCAAACTATAGTAATCGGTGTGTCTTAAATTTCTCATTGGCTCACTATCGGATATGATTATCCCTTGGCTTTGAAAATTTTAGTAAGAATCATGCCGTAGGGTAAACTGGATTTTCTCTTGCTCCCACAATCAGCAATGTACCATAATATCATGCTCGGAAGATTAATGGGTTTACCAGTCACTATAGCATCCATTACAAAATATCTCTCTCAGAAACATAGTCAAATCTCCCAATCTTAGGGAATAGGATCTACTACAAATATTATGGAGAAGTCTTAATTCTAAGGACAGTTGATTAGCAAAGACTTCTTCAAAACCAACAATCTCCCTGTTAAGCAATCTTGATAGAGCTGGGCTTCTATCATCAGATGAAAAAGTAGAAGTACCAGACACTGGAAGATCCAACAATCTTGAAAGCAAATCCACTGTCACAGAATTCTATTTCCTCTAATGATGCTTACAATCCATTGTCTCCTCTTGATAGATTTTTATAAAATTCTTTAACTAGGGCTGGGTAGGTAGGACAATCTAAAGAACAATCTTTTCCCATCCCATTTCAATCAACTGCCTCCCCACAAGAAATCCTTCGCCTCAAATAATTCAAAATCACTTTCCTCCCGGTTGTAATCACTCTATCGGCAAGTCGATCTACCTGAGATGGAGCCGTAGAGGGAGAAGCACTAGGAGTCGAAGAGGATGAGGTGAATCCATGCTCGGTGAAGGTTCACGAGCGGGACGCCTCACAGTCTTCTCACCGCCTTCTTCCTTTTCATCCCGGCCGCACCAAGGCTAGATCCACGGGTTTTAGGAGCCATTTGATCTAGTGGAAGGGTTAATCAGGGATTTCTAGGATTTGGTAGGTTAGGAAAAATTTTGGAGAGAGTATTTGATGGATTTGAGATGATAGAAATGAGCGGCGAGTCGACTCTGCCCTAGATAAATCGACCTGGGACCACTTCGAGTCGGCTCCCGCAAAGTGTGGGGTCGACTCCGGGTAGTCACAGAAATCTATCCCGAAGTGGAGTCGACTCGCGCAGAGATGGGGTCGGCTCCAGAGTTTCAGCAGAAACATGGAGTCGACTCCGATACTCACCGAGTCGGCTCCGAGACCATTTCAGAGCAAAAAACATAAAGTTTCAGATGAAATGTGTCCGGATATTGATCATAAAAATTGATAAAATAATCATTGGATTTTAATAGATCAATTAGATATGAATTCTAGATAAGATTTCCTTAAAGATCAAGGATTTGAAAGAATTTTAGATAAAATTTCCTTAGGGGTTTCAAATTCATTCTAATGGATCACAAATCCCTAACTCTCCTCTAAGATAACAGAATCTTTCTTCACTCAAGGGTTTTGTAAATATATCAGCTAATTGATCTTCAGTATTAACATAATCAAGACATATTTCATTATTAACATGTTCTCTATAAAATGATATCTAATTTCTATGTGTTTTGTTCTAGAATGTTGAATTGGATTTTTTGTTAGATTAATTGCACTTGTATTATCACATTTTATAGGTGTTTTATCAAGTGTGATACCATAGTCTTCAAGTTGTCGCTTAATCCATAGGATTTGAGCACAGCAACTTCCAGCTGCAACATATTCAGCTTCAGTAGTTGATAATGCAACTGAATTTTGCTTTTTGCTAAACCATGAGATTAAGTTACTTCCTAAGAATTGGCATGCACCACTTGTGCTTTTTCTATCTAACTTACATCCAGCATAATCAGAATCAGAATATGCAATTAAGTTCAATGTTGAGTCTCTAGAATACCATAAACCTACATTTTTTGTTCCACTTAAGTATCTTAGTATTCTTTTAACAGCAATTAAATGTGATTCTTTAGGTTCAGACTTGAAATCTAGCACATAAGCAAACAGCAAACATTATATCTGGTCTACTTGCAGTTAAGTAAAGTAGGGATCCGATTATACCTCGATAATATTTTTGATCAACCTTCTTACCTTCTTCATCTTTGTCCAGCTTGCATGAAGGACTCATTGGTGTTCCGAGGGGTTTGATTGATTCCATACCAAACTTTTTGAGAATTCTCTTGTGTACTTGGTTTGGTTGATAAAGATTCCCTCTTTGCTTTGTTTGATTTGGAGTCCAAGGAAGAAGTTGAGTTCTCCCATCATGCTCATTTCAAACTCACCCTGCATCAACTTAGCAAATTCTTGACATAGAAGATTGTTAGTAGCACCAAAAATATATCATCAACATATATTTGAACTACTAATAAATCTTTACCTTTTCTTTTCAAAAATAATGTTTTATCTACATTTCCTCTTATAAAATCATTTTCAATTAAGAATTTACTTAATCTATCATACCATGCTCTAGGTGCTTGTTTCAAACCATATAATGCTTTGTGCAATTTAAAAACGTGATTTGAAAATTCATGATCTTCAAAACCTGGTGGTTGTTCTACATATACTTCTTCATTTATAAATCCATTTAGAAAAGCACTTTTTACATCCATTTGAAATAAGTTAAAATTCATGTGACATGCAAATGCAAGTAATAGTCTAATGGCTTCTAATCTAGCTACTGGTGCAAAGGTTTCATCAAAATCAATACCTTCTTCTTGATTATATCCTTTTGCAACTAATCTAGCTTTGTTTCTAATTACTATGCCATTTTCATCTAGTTTATTTCTAAATACCCATTTTGATCCTATAACAGAATGATCTTTAGGTCTTTCTACTAATGTCCATACATTATTTCTAGTAAATTGATTTAATTCTTCTTGCATTGCTAACATCCAATTATTATCTTTTTCAGCTTCTTCAATAGTTTTAGGTTCAATTTGTGATACAAATGCAAGATGATTACTAATATTTCTCATAGATGATCTAGTTCTTATTCCTTGAGATGGATCACCTATAATCAATTCCTTAGGGTGACTATAAGCATATCTCCAATCTCTAGGAAGATCCATATCATTATGATTAGTGTTAGTATCATCATCCTTAGGTGAATCATTATCTTTAGCTCTTGCTCATGATCTGAAGATACATCAATATTTAATTTTTCAAGATCTTTCTCAATTATGTTTGTATCTTCCTCATCATCAAACTTTTCGGAACGAGTTGCTAAAGATTCATCAAAAACTACATGAATGGATTCTTCAACAACTAAAGTTTTCTTGTTAAATACTCTATATGCTTTACTAGTTGTTGAATATCCTAAGAATATTCCTTCATCAGATTTAGCATCAAATTTGCCTAAATTATTTTTACCATTATTATGAACAAAACATTTACAACCAAATGCATGAAAATATTTAATATTGGTTTTCTATCATTGCCATAATTCATAAGGTGTTTTCTTTAAAATTGGTCTTATTAGGCTCTATTTAAATGTAACATGCTGTGTTAATAGCTTCCGCCCAAAAGTACTTTGGTAGTTTGCTTTCACATAGCATGGTACGGGCCATGTCTTCTAAAGTCCTATTTTTCCTTTCAACACACCATTTTGTTGTGGGGTCCTAGGTGCAGAAAAATTATGATTAATACCATTTTCAGCAAAAACTTTCAAATAGTGATTTTCAAATTCAGTTCCATGATCACTTCTTAGAGACACTATGGTAGTGTTTTTCTCATTTGTGACTTTCTTAAGAATTTCAGGAATATCGAGAAAGTCTCATCTTTGTGAGCTAAAAACATTACCCAAGTGTATCTAGAGTAATCATCTACAATCACAAGACCATATTTCTTTCCTCCTAGACTTGTGGTTCTAGTTGGTCCAAAAAGGTCCATGTGAAGTAGCTCTAATGGCCTAGAAGTTGAAACAACATTTTTAGATTTGAAAGAACTTCTTGTTTGTTTTCCAAATTGACATGCATCACATATTTTGTTGTTTTCAAAATCTATTTTAGGTAGCCCTTTAACTAAGTCCATTTTAATTAGTTTTGAAATTAGGTGTGTGCTTGCATGACCTAATCTACGATGCCATAACCATCCAATTCATTCATATTAGCATTATCAGCAATTAAGCAATGATCACTATAGATAATTGTCTAAGTCAACCAAGTAACATTGCCATGTCTATAACCAGTAAATACAATGCTATTATCAATGGAATTAGATACTGTGCAGAAGAAGATTTCAAATGATACTTTAAAACCTTTATCACATAATTGGCTTATACTAATTAAGTTATGCTTCAAACCATCAACATAAAGTACATTATCTATAAAGGTGGATGGAGTTATACGGATTTTACCAAGGCCCATAATCTGACCTTTACCATTATCACCAAACGTAACAACTCCTCCTTTCTTTTCTTCAAGGGTGATGAATTCTTCTTTGTCACCCGTCATATGTCTTGAGCAGCCACTATCAAGATACCACTTTCTCTTTGATCTCTTGGCCACAAGACATTCCTGCAATGAAATCAAACTTTATGTTTAGGTACCCAAGCTTTCTTGGGTCCTTCATGGTTAGTAGCAACAAATATTGTTCCTTTCGGAACCCATATTTTCTTCCCTTTAAATTTAAATTTTTATTTGGTTTTTGTAATTTTACATTCAAAGATTTATGCCTTTTAATTACATTTAAAACAAGTGATGTTACTTTGGCTAGCACGTACAAAAATATTTTTCAAAGATTTTTGTTTTCTTAAAGTGTTATATCCTAATCCAGCTTTGTCAAAAACTGCTTTTTGACTATTTAAAACATGTTTAGTTTAGTTGAACTTAAGGTAAATTTATCAACTATGTTTTATTTTTTAACTTCTTTCTTTAGTTTTCATTTTCATTGAAAATTAATTCTTTTTCTTTTACAAAATTTCATTTTCAGATTTAAGTTTCTTAACTTCATTATTAAGATCTTCCTTTTCTTTAATGAAAGTTAAATTTTCATTTTTCAAAAGCTTGTATTTCTTTTTCAAAACCTTAAAATCATCTACAAGTTCATTGAAGCTCAAATAATTCATCAAAAGCAAAATCATCACAAGGGTTTCAGAACTTACCTCATCGTCGTCGTTCGCCATAAAACAAATGTTGGCAACTTCTTTTGTTCTTCTTCTTCGGAAGAAGATTCATCACTGTCGCTCCAAGTTGCAATAAGCTTTCTTTTTTTTTTGTAGGCTTTTTCAATTGCGGACATTCATATCTAAATGCCCCGGTTTCTTACATCATAACAATCAAGGGGTCTTTCTCTTTTTCTTTGTCCTTTTTTCTTATCCTTTTCTCCTTCCATCTTTTCCAAATTTCTTTTGTGGAAGGGTTTCTTTCTCCTCATAAATTTCTTAAACTTTTTGCTAAGAGAGCAGTGTCTTCATCATCATCATCATCATCGCTGCTGCTCTCTTCAACTTTTGCAGCTTTGAGGGCAATCACTTTCTTCTTTTTGTGTCCTCCTCATGTTGCTTCATTGTCAATTCATGGGTCATAAGGATCCAGAAGCTCCTCTAAGGGTAGAGTGTTGAGGTCTTTGGCTTCTTGATTGCTGTCATTTTGGCTTCCCATGATCTTGGTAGTGACCTAAGAATTTTGCGAACAAGTTCAGCATTAGTATAGGTTTTTCCAAGACTTTTCAAACCATTAACAATATCAGTAAATCTAGTATACATGCATGTTATGGTTTCAGATTGTTCCATGCTAAACAATTCATATTTATGAACAAGTATATTAATCTTAGATTCTTTAACTTGGTTGGTTCCCTCATGGGTAACCTCTAATCTATCCCATATCTCTTTAGCGGAATTACAGTAGAGATACGATTAAATTCATTAGCATCTAAGAGAACAATATAAAACATTCATGGCTTTTGCATTAAGCTGAGCCATCTTCCTATCATTTCATTCCAATCCCTTTCGGGCTTAGGAACAATAGTGCCATCAACTAAGTGTGTGGGTGTACTAGGTCCATTAATTATGACACCCATAATTCATAATCAGAAGCTTGAATGAATATCCTCATTCTTGCTTTCCAATATGAATAGTTGGAACCATTAAACAAGGAGGTCTATTCGTAGAATGACCTTCAGCAAATGAGCCAACTTGTGTTGCCATTTGGATCTTTAGCTCTTGATCGTGTGATCAAAATCTAAATGAGCACAAGCTCTGATACCAATTGTTGGCCCAGATGGCAACCCAAGAGGGGGGGGAATTGGGTTCTTAAAAAAAAATTAAGCCTTTTAAAACTTATTGATGAAAGCAAAAACAAAAACAAGCAATAATAAAGATAGAGATAGAGATAAATAACACGGCAAACACAAAGATTTTATAGTGGTTCGGTGTATCCAACACCTACGTCCACTCCCAAGATCACTTGGGTCCACACTATAATCTCCTCGATTACAGCCGAGTTGTTTTACAAGCTCACAACTCAAACTTGTTGTTTTCCCGGGATCACAACGAACCCAGCCGGTTTTACGGGCTCACCAGCACAAAACCCAACACAAGCTATACCTTAGCTTGTACCGAGGTAAACTACCTCCACTAATTCAATCCCCCTGATTGAATAGACACAAATAAAAGAAATATTTTTTTCAAACAGCTCCTTTGAGCAGATATCAAATAAAAGCAAAGTTTAGAAAAGCCTGATTTGAGTTGGTTGGCTTTTGAGCTTTTCTTCTTTTCTTCTTCCTCAACTCCTTTGAAGTGTGAATCGGGCCTCAGCTCAGATTCTTCACGGATTGAATGTTGGAGTTGATTTGAGCTTTTTCTTCCTTTCTTTGAATGTTGAAAATCTCTTGATTTGCTCTTGAATGCTCTTGGATTTTCTTCTGACTTTCTTGGATTGATGAACTTGAGCACAGATGAAGCTTCCTTTGATTTCACACTTTTCTTTCACTCTATTTTTGAATCTCGGATTTTTCAAATGACGCTCTGTTTTTCCTCTTTTTCTGAAAGATTTTCTTTTCTCTCTTGATTTGTATATCTCTCTATCTTTTGATTTGAAAACGGCTTCTCTATTTATAGATTCTGCAAAAATATAGCCGTTAGAAACAAAGAAATATAGCCGTTATTGAAAAATCTTACCGTTGGCGCTGAGTTGGCATTCAGAAAAATCACGCCCAGATTTGTTGGAGTCGACTCCAGCTTTAGGCGAGTCGGCTCGAAGACGCGATACCAAAAATAGAAATATTCAGAAAGTTAAAGGGTCGACTCATCGAAAATAAGGTGTCGACTCCTGACAGTCGGGGGTCGACTCATGAAAAGCAAGGGGTCGACTCGAGAAGTGCTCAGAAAAATAATCTCTGGTGTCTGAGCGGAGTCGACTCACACAGTCATGGAGTCGGCTCGACAAATCGGGGGTCGACTCGAGAAATCACAGGGTCGACTCGAGACAACAGACATCTCTGTATACTGAGTGGAGTCGACTCTGAAACTCTAGAGTCGGCTCCGGAACGTATCAAAAATCAGAGAATTTTCTGATTGACTTGAAATTCGTTCCAGATTAATTTTAAATCAATTTTTGACTTGAATACAATAAAATTGTCATTAGGAATCAATTCAAGAAATGTTCCAAAAACTCATTGATTGAAATATGAAGTATAAAAATTTCTTTTTGAAAGCTTAAACATGGAGCTTGAAGTTACTTTCAAATTGATTAAAGTCATACTTAACATACTCATTGATTGTTCTAAATAAATTCATTGCTCATGTAAATAAACTCATTGCATCTTTTAATATACTCATGGCTTTTGGTAATCATCAAAATCAATAAGATTGGGGCAACAATTTCTCAACAATCTCCCCAACAATCCCCCTTTTTGATGATGACAAAAACATTGAGTATATGCATGATTGATTAAAGAATTTATTTTATTTTCATAGTTAGGCTCCCCCTGAATGAGGTAGCTCCCCCTATGAAACTCAAATAAATATTCCATTCATTCAATTTAAGCTTATATTTCAAAATTCATTTTCATGCGCGAGGCATACAGTTATAAAACTCTCCCCCTTTTTTGTTATCAACAAAAAGGTAGAGAAGCATCAAACATAATCATTCATTCATTCATAAGATATGTTTAACAATCTGAGATTCATTGATAATAGGAGAAGTACATTCAAACTCAGATTACATTGAGCATTCAAAACACTTTTCATTACATCAATGTATCAAAATGTAAAACATAATATGAACTTCATTACATTGCAAAGACTAAGCATCTAATACATCAAAAGTGAGTCCTTACAATCCTTGTTAAGTGATCTATAATATTTTCATTCCATCAGTTTGAATCTTAACATAATCTTCAGTCTTTCATCACAAAAGTGCAAGCAGTTAAATTTTGTCTTGAAGTTCAGCATTGCATTTTGCATAAGTCTCACCATCTCCACAATGTCTTTAAGTTCTTCAAAATATTCTTTAAATCTCCACTTAAAGACTCAGATGAGTGCTAAGAGTTGATTCAATCTTGGTGATCCGATCATCTAATGAATAAAGAGTTTCTTTAAGATTCATAAATTTGTTTCAAACTCTGATTTCAATTTATCTGCCTGATCATCAAGAAGACCTTTAAGCTGCCTTAACTGAAGATCTGAAAAACCACAGATGAAGATGATGACTGATCAACCATCGGAGCAGGGGAAGGGGCTGGAACAGGAACAGAGAGCTCGGAGGTACAGGAGATGAATGTCTAACTGACGGTCCAGGTGCCTCAATTCCGCGGCTCTATCTTCCAACAACCTTTCCTTTCCCATCTCCATTCTTCTTCACAAATCCCATTCTATGAATAGTGGCCAAACTATAGTAATCGGTGTGTCTTAAATTCTCATTGGCTCACTATCGGAAATGATTATCCCTTGGCTTTGAAAATTTTAGTAAGAATCATGCCATAGGGTAAACTAGATTTCTCTTGCTTCCACAATCAGCAATGTACCATAATATCATGCTAGGAAGATTAATGGGTTTCCAGTCACTATAGCATCCATTACAAAATATCTCTCTCAGAAACATAGTCAAACCTCCCAATCTTAGGGAATAGAATCCTACTACAAATATTATGGAGAAGTCTTAATTCCAAGGACAGTTGATTGCAAAGACTTCTTCAAAACCAACAATCTCCCTGTTAAGCAATCTTGATAGAGCTGGGCTCTATCATCAGATGAAAAAGTAGAAGTACCAGACACTGGAAGATCCAAAATCTTGAAAGAAATCCACTGTCACAAATTCTATTTCCTCTAATATGCTTACTAATCCATTGTCTCCTCTAGATAGATTTTTATAAAATTCTTTAACCAGGGCTGGGTAGGTAGGACAATCTAAAGAACAATTTTCTCCCATCCCATTTCAATAACTGTCTTCCTACAAGAAATCCTTCGCCTCAAATAATTCAAAATCGACCTTTCCTCCCGGTTGTAATCTCTATCGGCAAGGATCTACCTGAGATGGAGCCGTAGAGGAGAAGCACTGGAGTCGAAGAGGATGAGGTGAATCCATGCTCGGTGACGGTTCACGAGCGGGACGCCTCACGTCTTCTCACCGCCTTCTTCCTTTTCATCCCGGCCGCACCAAGGCTAGATCCACGGGTTTTAGGGCCATTTGATCTAGTGGAAGGGTTAATCAGGGATTTCTAGGATTTGGTAGGTTAGGAAAAATTTTGGAGAGAGTATTTGATGGATTTGAGATGATAGAAATGAGCGGGAGTCGACTCTGCCCTAGATAAATCGACCTGGGACCACTTCGAGTCGGCTCCCGCAAAGTGAGGGGTCGACTCCGGGTAGTCACAGAAATTCCCGAAGTGGAGTCGACTCGCGCAGAGATGGGGTCGGCTCCAGAGTTTCAGAGAAACATGGAGTCGACTCCGATACTCACCGAGTCGGCTCCGAGACCATTTCAGAGCAAAAAACATAAAGTTTCTAAATGTGTCCGGAAATGATCATAAAAATTGATAAAATAATCATTGGATTTTAATAGATCAATTAGATATGAATTCTAGATAAGATTTCCTTAAAGATCAAGGATTTGAAAGAATTTTAGATAAAATTTCCTTAGGGGTTTCAAATTCATTCTAATGGATCACAAATCCCTAACTCTCCTCTAAGATAACAGAATCTTTCTTCACTCAAGGGTTTTGTAAATATATCAGCTAATTGATCTTCAGTATTAACATAATCAAGACATATTTCATTATTAGCTACATGTTCTCTTATAAAATGATATCTAATTTCTATGTGTTTTGTTCTAGAATGTTGAATTGGATTTTTTGTTAGATTATTGCACTTGTATTATCACATTTTATAGGTGTTTTATCAAGTGTGATACCATAGTCTTCAAGTTGTCGCTTAATCCATAGGATTTGAGCACAGCAACTTCCAGCTGCAACATATTCAGCTTCAGTAGTTGATAATGCAACTGAATTTTGCTTTTTGCTAAACCATGAGATTAAGTTACTTCCTAAGAATTGGCATGCACCACTTGTGCTTTTTCTATCTAACTTACATCCAGCATAATCAGAATCAGAATATGCAATTAAGTTCAATGTTGAGTCTCTAGAATACCATAAACCTACATTTTTTGTTCCATTAAGTATCTTAGTATTCTTTTAACAGCAATTAAATGTGATTCTTTAGGTTCAGACTTGAAATCTAGCACATAAGCAAACAGCAAACATTATATCTGGTCTACTTGCAGTTAAGTAGAGTAGGGATCCGATTATACCTCGATAATACTTTTGATCAACCTTCTTACCTTCTTCATCTTTGTCTAGCTTGCATGAAGGACTCATTGGTGTTCCAAGGGGTTTCATTGATTCCATACCAAACTTTTTGAGTAGTTCTCTTGTGTACTTGGTTTGGTTGATAAAGATTCCCTCTTTGCTTTGTTTGATTTGGAGTCCAAGGAAGAAGTTGAGTTCTCCCATCATGCTCATTTCAAATTCACCCTGCATCAACTTAGCAAATTCTTGACATAGAAGATTGTTAGTAGCACCAAAAATAATATCATCAACATATATTTGAACTACTAATAAATCTTTACTTTTCTTTTCAAAAATAATGTTTTATCAACATTTCCTCTTATAAAATCATTTTCAATTAAGAATTTACTTAATCTATCATACCAAGCTCTAGGTGCTTGTTTCAAACCATATAATGCTTTGTGCAATTTAAAAACGTGATTTGAAAATTCATGATCTTCAAAACCTGGTGGTTGTTCTACATAACTTCTTCATTTATAAATCCATTTAAAAAGCACTTTTTACATCCATTTGAAATAAGTTAAATTCATGTGACATGCAAATGCAAGTAATAGTCTAATGGCTTCTAATCTAGCTACTGGTGCAAAGGTTTCATCAAAATCAATACCTTCTTCTTGATTATATCCTTTAGCAACTAATCTAGCTTTGTTTCTAATTACTATGCCATTTTCATCTAGTTTATTTCTAAATACCCATTTTGATCCTATAACAGAATGATTTTAGGTCTTTCTACTAATGTCCATACATTATTTCTAGTAAATTGATTTAATTCTTCTTGCATAGCTAACATCCAATTATTATCTTTTTCAGCTTCTTCAATAGTTTTAGGTTCAATTTGTGATACAAATGCAAGATGATTACTAATATTTCTCATAGATGATCTAGTTCTTATTCCTTGAGATGGATCACCTATAATCAATTCCTTAGGGTGACTATAAGCATATCTCCAATCTCTAGGAAGATCTATATCATTATGATTAGTGTTAGTATCATCATCCTTAGGTGAATCATTATCTTTAGCTCTTGCTCATGATCTGAAGATACATCAATATTTAATTTTTCAAGATCTTTCTCAATTATGTTTGTATCTTCCTCATCATCAAACTTTTCGGAACGAGTTGCTAAAGATTCATCAAAACTACATGAATGGATTCTTCAACAACTAAGGTTTTCTTGTTAAATACTCTATATGCTTTACTAGTTGTTGAATATCCTAAGAATATTCCTTCATCAGATTTAGCATCAAATTTGCCTAAATTATTTTTACCATTATTATGAACAAAACATTTACAACCAAATGCATGAAAATATTTAATTTGGGTTTTCTTTCATTGCCATAATTCATAAGGTGTTTTCTTTAAAATTGGTCTTATTAAAGCTCTATTTAAATGTAACATGCTGTGTTAATAGCTTCCGCCCAAAAGTACTTTGGTAGTTTACTTTCACATAGCATGGTACGGGCCATGTCTTCTAAAGTCCTATTTTTCCTTTCAACTACCCATTTTGTTGTGGGGTCCTAGGTGCAGAAAAATTATGATTAATACCATTTTCAGCAAAAATTTTCAAATAAGTGATTTTCAAATTCAGTTCCATGATCACTTCTTAGAGACACTATGGTAGTGTTTTTCTCATTTGTGACTTTCTTGAAGAATTTCAGGAATATCGAGAAAGTCTCATCTTTGTGAGCTAAAAACATTACCCAAGTGTATCTAGAGTAATCATCTACAATCACAAGACCATATTTCTTTCCTCCTAGACTTGTGGTTCTAGTTGGTCCAAAAAGGTCCATGTGAAGTAGCTCTAATGGCCTAGAAGTTGAAACAACATTTTTAGATTTGAAAGAACTTCTTGTTTGTTTTCCAAATTGACATGCATCACATATTTTGTTATTTTCAAAATCTATTTTAGGTAGCCCTTTAACTAAGTCCATTTTAATTAGTTTTGAAATTAGGTGTGTGCTTGCATGACCTAATCTACGATGCCACAACCAACCAATTCATTCATATTAGCATTATCAGCAATTAAGCAATGATTACTATAGATAATTTGTCTAAGTCAACAAGTATACATTGCCATGTCTATAACCAGTAAAAACAATGCTATTATCAATGGATTAGATACTGTGCATAAGAAGATTTCAAATGATACTTTAAAATCTTTATCACATAATTGGCTTATACTAATTAAGTTATGCTTCAAACCATCAACATAAAGTACATTATCTATAAATGGATGGAGTTATACGGATTTTACCAAGGCCCATAATTGACCTTTACCATTATCGCCAAACGTAACAACTCCTCCTTTCTTTTCTTCAAGGGTGATGAATTCTTCTTTGTCACCCGTCATATGTCTTGAGCAGCCACTATCAAGATACCACTTTCTCTTTGATCTTTGGCCACAAGACATTCCTGCAATAAATCAAACTTTATGTTTAGGTACCCAAGCTTTCTTGGGTCCTTCATGGTTAGTAGCAACAAATATTGTTCCTTTCGGAACCCATATTTTCTTCCCTTTAAATTTAAATTTTTATTAGGTTTTAAATTTTACATTCAAAGATTTATGCCTTTTTGATTACATTTAAAACAAGTAATATTACTTTGGCTAGCAACAAAAATATTTTTCAGTGATTTTTGTTTTCTTAAAGTGTTATATCCTAATCCAGCTTTGTCAAAAACTGCTTTTTGACTATCTAAAATCATGTTTAATTTAGTTGAACTTAAGGTGAATTTATCAACAATGTCTTATGTTTTTAACTCTTTCTTTAGTTTATCATTTTCATTGGAAATTAATTCTTTTTCTTTTACAAAATTTTTTTTCAGATTTAAGTTTCTTAACTTCATTATTAAGATCTTCCTTTTCTTTAATGAAAGTTAAATTTTCATTTTTCAAAAGCTTTATTTCTTTTTCAAAATTTAAAATCATCACAAGTTCATTAAAAGCTCAAATAATTCATCAAAAGCAAAATCATCGCAAGGGTTTCAGAACTTACCTCATCGTCGTCGTCCGCCATAAAACAAATGTTGGCAACTTCCTTTTGTTCTTCTTCTTCGGAAGAAGATTCTTCACTGTCACTCCAAGTTGCCAATAAGCTTTCTTTTTTTTTTGTAGGCTTTTTCAATTGCGGACAATCATATCTAAAGTGCCCCGGTTTTTACACTCATAACAATCAAGGGGTCTTTCTCTTTTCTTTGTCCTTGTCCTTTTCTTATCCTTTTCTCCTTCCATCTTTGCTCCAAATTTCTTTTGTGGAAGGGTTTCTTTCTCCTCATAAATCTTTTAAACTTTTTGCTAAGAGAGCAGTTCTTCATCATCATCATCATCATCGCTGCTGCTCTCTTCTTCTTTTGCAGCTTTGAGGGCAATTTTCTTCTTTTTGTTCCTCCTCATGTGCTGCTTCATTGTCAATTCATGGGTCATAAGAGATCCTAGAAGCTCCTCTAAGGGTAGTGTTGAGGTCTTTGGCTTCTTGGATTGCTGTCATTTTGCTTCCCATGATCTTGGTAATGACCTAAGAATTTTGCGAACAAGTTCAGCATTAGTATAGTTTCCAAGACTTTTCAAACCATTACAATATCAGTAAATCTAGTATACATGCATGTTATGGTTTCAGATTGTTCCATGCTAAACAATTCATATTTATGAACAAGAATATTAATTTTAGATTCTTTTACTTGGTTGGTTCCCTCATGGGTAACCTCTAATCTATCCCATATCTCTTTAGCGGAATTACAGTAGAGATACGATTAAATTCATTAGCATCTAAAGAACAATATAAAACATTCATGGCTTTGCATTAAGCTGAGCCATCTTCCTATCATTATCATTCCAATCCCTTTCGGGCTTAGGAACAATAGTGCCATCAATAAGTGTGTGGGTGTACTAGGTCCATTAATTATAACACCCCATAATTCATAATCAGAAGCTTGAATGAATATCCTCATTCTTGCTTTCCAATATGAATAGTTGGAACCATTAAACAAGGAGGTCTATTCGTAGAATGACCTTCAGCAAATGATCCACTTGTGTTGCCATTTGGATCTTTAGCTCTTGATCGTGTGATCAAAATCTAAATGAGCACTAAGCTCTGATACCAATTGTTGGCCCAGATGGCAACCCAAGAGGGGGGGGTGAATTGGGTTCTTAAAAAAATTTAAGCCTTTTAAACTTATGATGAAAGTGAATGCAAAACAAAAACACAATAAAAAAGATAGAGATAGAGATAAATAACACGGCAAACACAAAGATTTTATAGTGGTTCGGTGTATCCAACACCTACGTCCACTCCCAAGATCACTTGGGTCCACACTATAATCTCCTCGATTACAGCCGAGTTGTTTTACAAGCTCACAACTCAAACTTGTTGTTTTCCGGGATCACAACGAACCCAGCCGGTTTTACGGGCTCACCAGCACAAAACCCAACACAAGCTATACCAAGCTCCACTAGTTCAATCCCCCAGATTGAACTAGACACAAACAAAAGAAATATGTTTTTCAATACAAGCTCCTCAATGAGCAGATATCAAATAAAAGAACAAAGTTTAGAAAAGCCTGATTTGTAGTTGGTTGGCTTTTGAGCTTTTCTTCTTTTCCTCAACTCCTTTGAAGTGTGAATCGGGCCTCAGCTCAGATTCTTCACGGATTGAATGTTGGAGTTGATTTGAGCTTTTTCTTCCTTTCTTTGAATGTTGAAAATCTCTTGATTTGCTCTTGAATGGCTCTTGGATTTTCTTCTGAGCTTTCTTGGATTGATGAACTTGAGCACAGATGAAGCTTCCTTTGATTTCACACTTTTTCTTTCACTCTATTTTTGAATCTCGGATTTTTCAAATGACGCTCTGTTTTTCCTCTTTTTCTGAAAGATTTTTCTTTTTCTCTCTTGATTTGTATCTCTCTATCTTTTGATTTGAAAACGGCCTCTCTATTTATAGACTCTGCAAAAATATAGCCGTTAGAAACAAAGAAATCTAGCCGTTATTGAAAAATCTTACCGTTGACGCTGAGTTGGCATTCAGAAAAATCACGCCCAGATTTGTTGGAGTCGACTCCAGCTTTAGGCGAGTCGGCTCGAAGACGCGATACCAAAAATAGAAATATTCAGAAAGTTAAAGGGTCGACTCAACGAAAATAAGGTGTCGACTCCTGACAGTCGGGGGTCGACTCATGAAAAGCAAGGGGTCGACTCGAGAAGTGCTCAGAAAAAATCTCTGGTGTCTGAGCGGAGTCGACTCACACAGTCATGGAGTCGGCTCGACAAATCGGGGGTCGACTCGAGAAATCACAGGGTCGACTCGAGACAAACAGACATCTCTGTATACTGAGTGGAGTCGACTCTGAAACTCTAGAGTCGGCTCCGGAACGTATCAAAAATCAGAGAATTTTCTGATTGACTTTGAAATTCGTTCCAGATTAATTTTAAATCAATTTTTGACTTGAATACAATAAAATTGTCATTAGGAATCAATTCAAGAAATGTTCCAAAAACTCATTGATTGAAATATGAAGTATAAAAATTTCTTTTTGAAAGCTTAAACATGGAGCTTGAAGTTACTTTCAAATTGATTAAAGTCATACTTAACATACTCATTGATTGTTCTAAATAAATTCATTGCTCATGTAAATAAATTCATTGCATCTTTTAATATACTCATGGCTTTTGGTAATCATCAAAATCCATAAGATTGGGGCAACAATTTCTCAACAATCTCCCCAACACGGAGATAGAGAGCGTGTTGGTTTTTTCCTCATTAAGCGTATCGGTTAGATACGATTAAGATGGTCCTATATTCGATATCGAGGGATTATGTGGACTAAAAATTTGAATCCACAATTAATTAAGAGAGACATCCCTCAATCATATTCCGTTTGAAGCACCCTTTGTGATGGACAGATAAGGCATAAAGAAAATAAAATGGGAAAGTCCCTGCGTCTTCGTCTCTCCTGAAGTTTTACACCATTGTTGAGAGAGATTGAAAGGTGTGAAAAAGCCTTACCCTGATATGAAAAAAATAACTTATTTGTATGGATCGATGGCTGGAGGTATTTATATATGATGAAGGATAAAATTATCATCGCGCCAATTCTCGCGCACATTACAAAAAGGGTCGAGACCGATCCCGAAATTTAATCAGTCAGCTGTCATGTCCAGAAGACAACAGCTTCGAACCATCTTTAAACCGCATTATTCTGAACCATCTTTAAACTGAATTATTCTGAACCATTCTCTTATCTCAGTAAGTCCAAGCTATCCCCGAATCCAGCCCAGACCGAGGTATTCGTATACCTCGGCGAGCCCGAGGCATCCTGTCCTCATATGCCTATCAGCACTGAATAATTACATATGCTTCGGCCGAACCTTGCGCTTTAGACGGACCAAGCTAACCTCTTGCTTCGGCCAGACCAAAAACTCAAATGCTTCGACTGTACTGAGCCATCCTTATGCCTCGGCCAGACCGAAGCATCCAAACACCTCTGCAGAATCAAGCGCGGGAGAGTTCAAATTCATGATAGACAGACAAGATCTCGAATGAAACATTACGCAAATAATGCCGAAAGTAGCCTAGGACCTATATAAGTGGCCTAGGGCATATAGAATCACTGAATCTCAAAGCATCAACCAGCTCCCCTAGCCGTTGATTCTCTAACTAACTAGATACTGATACTACCGGCCCCGTAACAAACTAGATTCGAATCTGAATGAATTTTGGAACCCCCCTATAACGCGCCCAAGGAATCAGGTGATCGCCTATAAATATCATGGTCCTAAAGTCTCTCAGGTACGCTTTCACTGATGCTCTAACTAAAAACTCCATTGAAGCTCAAGCAGAGCTCTGAGCTCTCGAAAAGCCATTTTTCTAGAGGGACTCTTTTGTGAGAGCCTTCTCCTTACATCTGCTTGATATGAATCTCCACTGACTTAGACGTCGGAGGGTCTTCCACATAGGGCTACCCTTAAGACTATGTGTGAGGACTGTGTTGCAGGTTCCACTCGGACGAGAGGTCGACGTCCATATTCGGAGCCAAATCGCGCTTGAGTTGGAGAACAGATTTTTACAGCAATAATATATTTATTTACATTTTCATTATCATGATACGTACATTGGTCCCATATTTTTCCCATATTTGATATGCATGTTATTTAGTTTGACAAACATGCAAAGGGATCAATATAATTTTGTCTATCAATTGGTATCAGAGCCAATATCAATACATCTGCCTTGTTTGTTAATTATGTTGGGATCTGTTAAAATCCCTGAAGCAACAATCATTGTCTCATTTATTTGATAAAAAGATATCTTGGGATCTGTTAAAATCCCTGGAGCAACAATCATTGTCTCATTTATTTGATAAAGAGAGGCAAGGCATTCTTAGTCTCTATTTCTCTTATTTGATCCAACGGGCATATGGTAGGGATATTAGGGACATATAAATAAGGAGGCTACTAGTAGTACCTTGGTGCGTTTGATCCAACTATCTGCGTACTGGAAGAGTTAATAGGTTACCAAGAAATATCAGAAAGAGCATTAGATTTGATGCACTCCTAATATTTAGTTTTATTTAGGAGAAGCATCAACAAGATTTATGCCATGAAGCATGCTTTATGCCTCATGCTACTCTCGCATGGATATAATTTAAATAAAAGAAAAATTATTAAAAATAAAGAAAGGGAGGTTAGTGTGGTTGGTTAACGCTCAGGCTTATAAGCCTGAGGCCTCATATTTGAGGCTTACGGGATGAAGCACAGTGGTCACATCCCTTTCATTTTTTCTTTGAGCGGAAGAGGTGCAGCGAAAACATGGTAGGCCGTACATGATTAAAAAAACCCACGAATGGATGGAGATACCTGATCAGCCAAACGGGTACTTGTTTATCTATTTACATTAAAAAATAAAAATTATTTTATTAAATTTATAATTTATTAAAAATTAAAAAATAATTTTTTTTAGAATAAGATAGAGACTAATCGAGAATAACCAAATGATGTGATATTGATACATATAAGAGATTTTTTGACTTCTGGGATAAGAAAAAGAGAACGAAAAGTGAGAAAGAAAATAACTAACAAGACGAAAAATTAAAAAAATGAAGATTTTCAACGTAACAACCGTAAAAAAAATACATTCAAATTTCAAAGTAATAAATAAAGAGATATCTTTAAAAAAAATAAAGAAAAAAGATGAGCGTACCATAGAAAGAAAAGACATACCAAGAAAGAAAAAAAAGTGTTGAAGAGCGTGGATGGGACAGCGATCGGCAAAGATAGATAATGGACTGATGGAGCTAGGTTTTCGTCTGGTTCAGAACTTTAGATCGAAGGAAGAGTAAAAGATGGCTGCGTGAAAGAAGGAAGAGCAAGAGTAAGGATTATATATTTTTATTTATTTTTAATTTTTAATTTTTAATATATATAATTTAAATATATTATATTAAAGTTAATGGAGATAGGGATAGATAAATGAAATGGGGCAAAGAATACCGTCTCCAAGCTATTTACCCATTGAGCCATTAACAAAAAATATTTGTTACCCATTAAGCCGTTAAGCTGTTTCGATCAGAATTTTTTGACCCTAAAATTAGTATCGATCGGATAAATGATTCAAAAAAATTATTTATTGCAATAAAGGCCTTAATGGTCTCAAAAATTTATTGCAATAAAGGCCTTAATGGCTTGCCATTTATGTTATAATACGAGTCAGCCTAAATCAAACCAAAATATTCTAAAAATAATCAAATTAGGAAGGACATGCGACAAAAAGTGTTGACCATGCATGAGAGGCTATGCACACTCTCAACCCATTACTTAGGTTAAGTGTATGGCTTGGCCGCATATCTATTGGATGTGACATTCATAAGGTTTAAAGTGGTTTGCATTAGGTTAGGTCACACCCTAACCTAAAGACGGCTTAAATTTTTTTTTTTCAAGCTTCAAGTTGAGCTAAAGCCTTTCCGAAACTAGGAGAAACCAGGCCAATGCCTAGCCTGAGCCTAAATCCACAACAATCTATTTAGGCTACAAACTAGGCTAATATAATTAATTTTTAATTTTTAAGTAATTGCTAAAAAAAAAAAAGCAACGTTTAAAATAATTATAACTCATCCCTCAAGAAAATTTTCTATGTCACGGGGAGCTGTTTCCATACGATTGATAAGAAATCCTATATGAAATTTAAAAGACTATCCAAATTTTAAGGTTTTGGGATGAGATTTGGACTAGATGTAAGCTTGACTAAGGGCAATACTTCATGTCTTCTTTGAGTTATATTTAGGTCAGAGCAAGTTAGAAATTGAGCCTAGCCCAAATTTTTTTAAAAACTTTAATTTTAAGCTCAAAACCAATTTAAATTAGTTCGAACCTAACTATAGAAGTTAAGTCAATATATTTCACTGCAAGTTAGTCCGATCTTACTACAAACCTTAGACCCTGGAGAATATGTAGGGACTTTATATTAGCAACTCGCAATTAGATACAAATACCAATTTCAAATAAATTTATTTTTTTTGCAAATACTACGATTACAACTAAAGTTGAAGCTAATTATTTATAAGAATGCCAGTATCAAAAAATTTATTATTTTACTTCATGCCTGCCTTTATCCATTGTTGCCGCTGAAATCCGTCCTCCGACTCGAGCGCGGTCGATCTCCGGGAAGAGAGGGGCGGACCTGCAAAAGAAGCCCACACGCGGAGGGACGCTGGGGGTGGTCCTCCGCGTAAGGCCCTCCGACGCTCAAGTCAGTGAAGAAGAAATCGGCGATCAACCAGACAGTGAGGAGGTGGATCTCTCCGGGAGACCTCTCCGGGGGCGGCCAATCGGAAGCTCCAGAGGGCAGGAGCGCCGACGAGCTACCGGCGAGAGCAGGAGAGAGAGTGGGGGGTGTCAGCGCGCAAGTGTGCGTACAGAGTTGCGTACCTGAGGGAATCTGCGATTTGATATTTATAGACTGTCACCTGGACGTGAGCGCCTTCTGGAAGGTCCGGAGGTTGTTATGATACGGAGACGGACAGAATCAGGCCGTTGTGGGGCCGTTAGGGTCCGTACCCTGTTTGTTTTGGTATCGATGGCTGGGAGAGCTCCTTGGTGTCTCAAGATCGGGTTGAATAGGCCTGGGGTGGTTACGATAGGCTTTAGGCCGCGTTCCGATATGATTCCTTGTCTAGGATGCCGCTCAGGTAGGTTCGGGCTCTCCCGCGTCAGGTTCCGCGGAGGCAGATGTTAGGTTGTGGATCGCTCGAAGGGGCCGAGCTACGGAAGCCCGGAGGAAGCCGAGCCACGGAGGCCCGGAGGGGACCGAGCTACGGAAGCCCGGAGGAGGCCGAGCCACGGAGGCCCGGAGGAGGCCGAGCTACGGAAGCCCGGAAGGGGCCGAGCTACGGAAGCCCGGAGGAAGCCGAGCCACGGAGGCCCGGAGGGGACCGAGCTACGGAAGCCCGGAGGAGGCCGAGCCACGGAGGCCCGGAGGGGACCGAGCTACGGAAGCCCGGAGGAAGCCGAGCCACGGAGGCCCGGAGGGGACCGAGCTACGAAAGCCCGGAAGGGGCCGAGCTACGGAAGCCCGGAGGAGGCAGCTACGGAAGCCCGGAAGGGGCCGAGCTACGGAAGCCCGGAGGAGGCCGAGCTACGGAAGCCCGAAAGGGCGAAGGGAGGAGGTCAGCCTTAGCCGCCTCGCATGGACATTAATGCAATGACGATTCTACCCCCCAACACATGCCCTCCACTCCCTAGTTCGAAGCGTAGGTTCGGGCGTAGGGAGTACGAGTTCGAATGGCGCGCCTTGGATGGGACGTCTTGGTTTAACTGGCTTGCGCAATGATGCCTTAATTAATGCGACAGGGTCATCTCAGCCTTCGGGGCTAAGGCTCCTCCGCGAGCGGCGGTTAGGATTGCGCCACGCTTCGAATCCCGATCGATCGGGTGGTTGTCAAGGCGATTTCGGATGGCGAAGATGGAGTCGGAGGTTCGGGCTCTTCAAGGTGAGCTCGTGTCCGCTCGCAGTAGGAGTTCGGAGCTCGAGGCGCGGGTTAGCAAGCTCGAGGAGCAAAACGTCGTCCTGAAGGCCCAGGTGATCGAGGCTGAGAAGCAAACAGTGGAGGCCAAGACGCAGCATGCCATACTCAGAGGGAGGCAAGACGCTATCAGCGTGGACGCCTTCCTTCATGGGAAGGAGGAGTGCAAACAGCAAATTTTTAACGAGCACCCGGAATGGGACCTTTCCTTCCTGAGTGCTGGAGATTCCGAAGACGGCGAGTCCGAAGAAGAAGACGAAGATGAATATGTCGATGTTTCTGACGCCGAGCCTGGCGGCGCCCCTGGTCCCAGCGAAGCCGTAGCCTCCGAGGGACGGTCGCAAACTGTCACAGAGGGGGCGAAAATATCAGAGAAGGGCGAATCTAGCCGTGCTCCTGCAGATGTGACTGAGGGTATTCCCAAAGCCGGTGGGGCTCCTGGCTCTTAGGAGCCGCTCTTGTATCTTGCCCTTTTAGACATTTGTTTGACATTTCGTATCAAAGGAATTTTCTGTTTTTATCTGAGTGTTGTTCCTGCGTGACTTCGCTGTTGCTTAGCCTTGCCTCAATGATGAGCGGCCCATGGCTCGCTGATACCCTTGTGCCACCTTTAATTCGAGACCAGGAAAGTGTATTGGCTCGGGCCGATAGGCAGAGTAGGTCGGTTTCGACCGACAGATAAAAATAGGTCGGTTTAGACCGACGAACAAAGTGGGTCGGCTAGGGCCGACAGGTGGAATAGGTCGGCAGGGGCCGATAGACAAAATGGGTCGGCTGGGGCTGACAGACAAGATGGATCGGCGTGCTTCCTGCCATCCTGCCAGCGCCCTGCTGTCTCACAGGCAATTCGGTTTTTACTTTACTAGAAACGGTGATACGACACAGTGGGGGGCATAAAGCTGCATCAGAGCTTTCCGGAAGGTGCTCTTTTCCACGTAGGCTACCTCGTCGCGACGTGCACGCAACCGTCCGCTATTGGATAGTACTTTTTCAAAGGACGATTTTTTGAGCCCGTTGGTTTTCGAAGCGTCAGCGGACGATTTCCTGCATTTAATGACCGTGATTCGGGATCAGGAGGGGATCTTCGTATACGTCCTGGTTCAGGCGGTGGGTTTGGCGCGCAGTGGGGAGCCAATCTTGAGAGACCACGTGGAGGTACTGCTTGGAAGTTTAAATCTCGGGACGCGCAGTCTGGGTAGCTTTTCCCGGTCCATTTCCGTCTATAAAAAGGAAAAAAGGGGGTCTCATCTGGTTATCCCCAAAGCTTCTTTCTCGTTAGAGCTCCCATCATGCTCATTTCTCTGTTGTTGCAAATGAGAGGATCAGGCCTAGGCTCCTTGCCGCCGGATAGCTGGGGCGATCGGGGAGCAGCTGGAGGATGGCTCGTCCTTAGGGGATGAGTCCCGGAGATCACATGGAGAGCGCACATGGGGGGCGCAGAGATCATACGGAGAGCGCACATATGCACTTCCTGTGCGATCTCTGCGGCTCTGCTCGGAGACGCAGGGTCGGAAGTGCATGCGGGTCTCCCATGTCTCGCTTGAACTTCTCCTCCTTCCTCGATTTGGATTTCCGGGCTCAGCCGCCTGGGGAATCTTTCATCACACGGGAAGGGGGTGAAGGTGCGTCGTTCGCCGACTCCTTGTCCTTGAGATTCGGTGGGGCGCGGCGGCATGCGCTCGGTTTGGGAGGGCGTTCTAACGCCAAGGTCCGCTGGCTTCCCACCCGCTCACCGAGGGGTCCCCCAGTTGGGTGGTCTGGGATGGCCATCCAGATATCTCGGTTGGGTCGCCGAGATATCGCCACCACTTGAAGCCAGTCGCAGCTATCGGTCCGTGTCGACGGGCAATTATCGCCCTAACCGACCGGAGGCGATCACGACTGTCCAGTTGCCTGAGTTTTGCACTTGCTTTTATTTTACGCATTTCAATGCTCTTGTAACGCCTGTGAGGCATTTGTAATTGATCATGATCGGCAATAAAGAGAATTTGGTTCTGTTTTTCAATCCTCATCTTTTCTGTGCCGAGCTTGCTATTATTATTGCTTGTGGGGTGCCGAAAGCGTTCCGTTCGTCCTTAGACGAGGATCCCGCGCCACCCGAACTAATCGAGGTTCGTATTCGGCGATTCGTAGATCATTCGGGGAAACACGCCCCTTACTCTAGTCAAAACTTGGTGTTTTTGCGCTTCGCTTTTCCTAGAGCCTGATTTATCGTAGGTCGGTCTTGGCCGAAGCTCAGGGAATCCGCACCCCTTCTCATCATGGTTCAAGGGACCGGTCACTCGGGATAGTCAAGTTTCGGGGAACATTTTGCTTGGCCCAGCCAAGGTTCGAAGAATTTTTAGCTCGGCCCTACCGAGGTTCGGAGGACATTTTCCTTGGCCTTGCCAAGGTTCGGAGAATTGGTAGCTCGGCCCTGCCGAGGTTCGGAGAATTGGTAGCTCGGCCCTGCCGAGGTTCGGAGAATTTTGTAGCTCGGCCCTGCCGAGGTTCGAAGAATTGGTAGCTCGGCCCTGCCGAGGTTCGGAGAATTTTGTAGCTCGGCCCTGCCGAGGTTCGAAGAATTGGTAGCTCAGCCCTGCCGAGGTTCGGAGAATTTTGTAGCTCGGCCCTGCCGAGGTTCGGAGAATTTTGTAGCTCGGCCCTGCCGAGGTTCGGAGAATTTTGTAGCTCGGCCATGCCGAGGTTCGAAGAATTGGTAGCTCGGCCCTGCCGAGGTTTGGAGAATTTTGTAGCTCGGCCCTGCCGAGGTTCGAAGAATTCGTAGCTCGGCCCTGCCGAGGTTCGGAGAATTTTGTAGCTCGGAGGGAGCGATTCAGCCGCTGTTGCAGGCCACAGCGTTAGGTCCACGTGGCGCTTGATAAAGGGGGCGCCCGAGCGGAACGGGCGGCGTGTCGTCACGCTTTTATTGGCGATGCTGCTTTTTCCGAGGGGGCAAGTTATCGGCCGAGCGGCGGACTTCCATGTTTTTCGAGAAAAGGGGGTGGTATTAAGCGGCTCGGGGAAGCGCCGAATGTATTTAATGCGAGGGGTGACAGATTGGAAAGTGTTCGCCTGGGGAACCTCCGAACAATCTGCTCGCGCTTATCGATCTTACTCGGGATAGGGCGCGACTCTTTGGATTCCTCACGCATTAGAATAGTGACACGTGGCAAACTCTCATGGGCTGGCGTTTGCGGCGCGGCCGATCGGGATACCTGCCTAGCGGGTATAAATATGACCGAGGGGGATTGGTTTCGGCCATCCCTCGGTCTGAGCTCCGAAAAGGAATGGCCTCTCCAGCGCGATCGTCAAGTGACTCGCATTCCTCA
This sequence comes from Calamus simplicifolius, assembly GCA_900491605.1. Classification (NCBI taxonomy): domain Eukaryota; kingdom Viridiplantae; phylum Streptophyta; class Magnoliopsida; order Arecales; family Arecaceae; genus Calamus; species Calamus simplicifolius. Next base: position 163,775 of record UESW01004867.1, read on the forward strand.
CTTAGCAGCCTGCCGCACTCGGAGGGGAGGCGCACCTCCGTAACTGTCGACGGGCTGAGCCTCGCTTCGGCTTTGCGAGCAATGAGCAGCTTGCGAGGATTGCCGAAGAATTCTTGGACGTTTATGTCAGGGAGGCGGAAGCCTCACGCCGGGTGATAGACCGGCAGGGGGAGGAGATAGCGTTCCTGCGTCAGCAGGTGGCTGACCTGGCGGGACGCCTGGAGGAGTTACTGGCCTCTGGGGGTGACTGACTCCAGGGCCTATGCCCGTTCTTGTTTTTTCTTTTTGCAGTCTCTTTGTAGCTCTCTCTATGAATGAAAGTTGGGTCCCACTTTTTTGAAGTCCCTCTCCTTAAGAGTTTATGGCCTTCTCTCGTGTAATGAATCAGGGGGTTGGCGCGCCTCCGTCGTTTTTTGCGTGCTGATGTAGGCTCTTTGAACGACGGGCTATGGGGGCGCTACCCGAAAGATTTCCGGTGACAAGAGGGAAATCGCCTAACTCTGCCTGGGGCCTTTGGCCGACTACGTGGGGCTCGATGGCCTCGAGAGTGGGTTTGCCAATGGCGGCTTCTTCTCGCGCGTCGACGATTTTTTACTCAATGCGCTCGTTTTTAAACCAGGCGAAGTCCTTCGGGGACTATTTGGGGCCGTTCGGCTTTGGTCGAGGCTCGTAGGTTTAGACTTTTTTGCTGGGGTTTTTAGCCCGAATGATTTTTACCTGGCCTTGCCATGGCTCGGGGAATTCATCGCTCGGCCCTGCCGAGGTTCGGAGAAATATTTTACTTGGCCCTGCCAAGGTTCGGAGATTTGTTGCTCGGCCCTGCCGAGGTTCGGAGAAACATTTTACTTGGCCCTGCCAAGGTTCGGAGACTTGTTGCTCGGCCCTGCCGAGGTTCGGAGAAATATTTTACTTGGCCCTGCCAAGGTTCGGAGATCTGTTGCTCGGCCCGCCGAGGTTCGGAGAAACATTTTACTTGGCCCTGCCAAGGTTCGGAGACTTGTTGCTCGGCCCTGCCGAGGTTCGGAGAAATATTTTACTTGGCCCTGCCAAGGTTTGGAGATTTGTTGCTCGGCCCTGCCGAGGTTCGGAGAAATATTTTACTTGGCCCTGCCAAGGTTCGGAGATTTGTTGCTCGGCCCTGTCGAGGTTCAGAGAAATATTTTACTTGGCCCTGCCAAGGTTCGGAGATTTGTTGCTCGGCCCTGCCGAGGTTCGGAGAAATATTTTACTTGGCCCTGCCAAGGTTCGGAGATTTGTTGCTCGGCCCTGCCGAGGTTCGGAGAAATATTTTACTTGGCCCTGCCAAGGTTCGGAGACTTGTTGCTCGGCCCTGCCGAGATTCGGAGAAATATTTTACTTGGCCCTGCCAAGGTTCGGAGACTTGTTGCTCGGCCCAGCCGAGGTTCGGAGAAATGTTTTACTTGGCCCTGCCAAGGTTTGGAGACTTGTTGCTCGGCCCTGCCGAGGTTCGGAGAAATATTTTACTTGGCCCTGCCAAGGTTCGGAGACTTGTTGCTCGGCCCTGTCGAGGTTCGGAGAAATATTTTACTTGGCCCTGCCAAGGTTCGGAGACTTGTTGCTCGGCCCTACCGAGGTTCGGAGATATGTTTTACTTGGCCCTGCCAAGGTTCGGAGACTTGTTGCTCGGCCCTGCCGAGGTTCGGAGAAATATTTTACTTGGCCCTGCCAAGGTTCGGAGATTTGTTGCTCGGCCCTGCCGAGGTTCGGAGAAATATTTTACTTGGCCCTGCCAAGGTTCGGAGATTTGTTGCTCGGCCCTGCCGAGGTTCGGAGAAATATTTTACTTGGCCCTGCCAAGGTTCGGAGACTTGTTGCTCGGCCCTACCGAGGTTCGGAGAAATATTTTACTTGGCCCTGCCAAGGTTCGAAGATTTGTTGCTCGGCCCTGCCGAGGTTCGGAGAAATATTTTACTCGGCCCTGCCAAGGTTCGGAGAAATATTTTACTTGGCCCTGCCAAGGTTCGGAGATTTGTTTCTCGGCCCTGCCGAGGTTCGGAGAAATATTTTACTTGGCCCTGCCAAGGTTCGGAGATTTGTTGCTCGGCCCTGCCGAGGTTCGGAGAAATATTTTACTTGGCCCTGCCAAGGTTCGGAGACTTGTTGCTCGGCCCTGCCGAGGTTCGGAGAAATATTTTACTTGGCCCTGCCAAGGTTCGGAGACTTGTTGCTCGGCCCTGCCGAGGTTCGGAGAAATATTTTACTTGGCCCTGCCAAGGTTCGGAGATTTGTTGCTCGGCCCTGCCGAGGTTCGGAGAAATATTTTACTTGGCCCTGCCAAGGTTCGGAGACTTGTTGCTCGGCCCTGCCGAGGTTCGGAGAAATATTTTACTTGGCCCTGCCAAGGTTCGGAGACTTGTTGCTCGGCCCTGCCGAGGTTCGGAGAAATGTTTTACTTGGCCCTGCCAAGGTTCGGAGACTTGTTGCTCGGCCCTGCCGAGGTTCGGAGAAATATTTTACTTGGCCCTGCCAAGGTTCGGAGATTCCTGTTCAAACAGACAGCTCGGTTGTGCCGAGGATTGGTAAGCAGCATCTGTCTCTTTTTGCAATTTATAGCCATATAGTGCATAATGACTCTCGCAACAAGTTTTGAGAAAACAGCTAAGCAGGAATATGCAATGAGGTATATGGGGATTGTTTGGAAAGGACATACCCTATTGATAATATTTACGAAGGTTGTCCGCGTTCCAAGTTCGGGGAATGGACTTCCCATCCAAATCCTGCAGCTTATAGGTTCCTAGTCTAATAATCTCCGTTATTTGATACGGGCCCTCCCAGTTTGGCGCCAGTTTGCCTTGCTCCAGCGGTTTGGATACAGAGGCTTTCCGGAGGACAAGGTCGCCGGGTAGGAAGGCTTTCCCTTTGATCCGGGAGGCATGGTACCGAGCCACCCTCTGTTGATAAGCAGCCGTCCTGATTCGGGCCTTTTCTCTGACCTCCTCTATCAGGTCGAGGTTGGTGCGGAGTTGTTCGTTGCTTGCTTCCTCTGAGTAGCTCTCCACCCGCAATGATGGGAGGCCTATTTCCACAGGGATGACAGCCTCTGTGCCAAAAGCCATTCGGAATGGAGTCTCGCCGGTCGGGATTCTCGGGGTAGTTCGGTAGGCCCACAAGACATGATGTAGCTCGTCTGCCCATCTGCCTCGGGCTCTGGAGAGGCGAGCTTTAATTCCCTGGAGGAGGGTCCTGTTGGTTACCTCGGCCGCTCCGTTGGCTTGTGGGTGCCCGACCGAGGTAAGGTGGTGGCGGATTCCATGCTCCTCGCAGAACTGACGAAATTTGAAGTTGTCAAACTGCTTGCCATTATCGGTGATTATAGTGTGGGGTAGGCCGAATCGGCAGATGACGGATCTCCACACAAAGTCTCGGGCCCGTGCCTCGGTGATCTGCGCGACTGCTTCCGCTTCGACCCACTTGGTGAAGTAGTCAATGGCGACAAATAAGAACTTCCGCTGTCCCGTCGCAAGCGGGAATGGACCAAGGATGTCCATCCCCCACTTGGCAAAGGGCCAAGCGGAGGATATAGAGACTAGCTCGGCGGAAGGGAGTCTTTGGATGTTTGCGTGTCTCTGGCAGGAGTCACAGGCTCGGACTAAATCATCCGCGTCTCTTTGCATGGTCGGCCAGTAGTAGCCATGTCGTAGTACCTTGTGACATAGGGATCGGCTTCCCAGATGGTTGCCGCAAATCCCTCATGCACCTCACGCAGAGCATAATCCGCTTCGGATGGGCGAAGGCATCTAAGCAGCGGCATGGAGAAAGACCGCTTGTAAAGTTGGTTGTCAATCACCACATAATGGGTGGCCTGCAGCCTCAGCTTCCTAGCCTCTCTTCGGTCGGGCGGAAGCGATCCTTCTTTGAGGTATCTGAGGATAGGGTCGAACCAGGATGGTTCGGCTTCGACTTGCATCACTCGGTCGGCTTCCATGATGCTCGGCTTTTCCAGGGTCTCCAGGTGGAATTTTTGTTCGGCATCCATTGATTCCGTGGTTGCCAGTCGGGAGAGTAGGTCGGCACGGGCATTCTCAGATCTGGGGATCTGAATAATTTCAAATTCAGAAAAATGAGGAAGCAAGTTACGCACCTCCTGGAGATACCGAATCATATTTGGCTCCCGAGCTTCAAACTCTCCCCGAACATGGCCGGCCACCAACTGAGAGTCGGTGAAGGCGCTGAGCTTTTCCACCTTAAGGTTGCGAGCGATCCGGAGACCGGCCAGCAGGGCTTCATACTCGGCCTCGTTGTTGGAAGCCGGGAAGGAGAATCGGACGCCATACTCAAAGGCCATCCCCTTAGGACTGGTGAGAACTAGACCTGCGCCGGAGTAACGTGCATTGGACGACCCATCGACGTGGAGGAGCCACCGGGCTCCAGACTTTGGCTCTTCCAGAGAGTCTGGGGTGGAACCGTCCTCCGGGATGGTGCACTCGAGGAGGAAGTCGGCTAGCACTTGAGCTTTGATGGCTGGGCGAGGCTGGAAGTGTATGTCATGCTCGCTTAATTCGATGGCCCATTTGGCCATCCTTCCCGACGTCTCCGGACGATGGATCACCGCCCTGATAGGTTGGTCAGTCAGGACTGTCATGGAATGTGCTTGAAAATACGGTCGCAGCTTTTGGACTGACGTGACTAAGGCCAACACCATTTTTTCAATCCTGTTGTACCTCGTCTCCGCGTCACGGAGTAGCCTGCTCACATAGTAGATCGGTCTCTGGACCTTGCCTTCTTCTTTGACTAGCACCGAACAAACCGCGCTCTCCGAAACAGCCAGGTACAAGAATAGGGTCTCTCCTGGGGTTGGACTACTGAGAAGCGGAGGCGAGCCGAGGTACTTCTTGAGCTCTTGAAATGATTTCTGGCACTCGGGAGTCCACTGGAAGTTTTTGGCCGATCGGAGAGTTTTGAAGAAGGGGAGGCATCTCTCGGCCGACCGTGCCACAAAGCGGTTAAGGGCCGCTATCCTCCCGGTTAGGCGCTGGACCTCTTTAATTGATGCTGGGGGCATCATTTGTTGGAGGGCCTGAATCTTCTGGGGGTTAGCTTCGATACCTCGCTGGGAGACCATGAAGCCGAGGAACTTTCCCGAGTTGACGCCGAAGGCGCATTTGGTTGGGTTGAGTTTCATCCCATATTTGCGCAACGTTGCAAAGCTCTCCGAGAGATCCTCGACATGCTGTGACGCCTCCTTGCTCTTGACCAGCATGTCGTCTACATATACCTCCATGTTCCGGCCGATTTGCTCCTTGAACACCTTGTTGACCAGCCGCTGGTAGGTCGCTCCTGCATTTTTAGACCGAAAGGCATAACTCGGTAACAGTAGGTACCTCGGTCGGTTATGAAGGCGGTCTTTTCTTCATCTTCAGGGGCCATTCGGATCTGATTATAGCCGAATAGGCGTCCATGAATGATAGCATTTGGTGGCCTGAGGTGGCGTCCACGAGCTGATCGATCCGAGGGAGGGGGAAGCTGTCCTTTGGGCAGGCCTTGTTGAGGTCGGTGAAGTCGATGCAGATCCTCCACTTGCCGTTTGACTTTTTCACCATGACGACATTTGATAGCCAATTCGGGTAATTCACTTCCTGAACGAAGTTGGCCTTTATGAGTTTGTCGACCTCTTCTTCAATGGCTTTTTGTCGCTCCGGGGCGAAGCTTCTTTTCTTCTGCTTGACAGGCCTGTGCCTCTCGTCCACATTGAGATGGTGGACGAGAACCTCGGGGTCGATTCCCGGCATGTCGGAGGCGGTCCAGGCGAAGATATCGGCATTGCTCTGGAGGAACTTGATCAATCTGTGCCGAGGCTCTCCTTTGAGTAACGACCCGATCCTTATGGTTCGGTCGGGCCGAGCTTCGTCCAATGGTACTTCCTCCAATTCCTCTGCCGGCTCTCCCCGCTGTTCGGCGAAGTCCTCACGAGCGTCTAGCCCGTCAACTTCGGGCATTCTAGACTGAAGGCTCGTAACGAAACATTGCCGAGCCATGGCTTGACTTCCCCGAACCACACCAACTCCTTGCTCGGTAGGGAACTTCATAGATAGATGCGGGATGGAGACTACTGCCTTGAGAGACATTAAACCCGGCCTGCCGAATATGGCGTTATATGGGGATCTGAGGTCGGTTACCAAGAAATCTGTCTGAACAATGGCTATAAGGGGCCAGGTTCCCGCGTGGACCGTCAGGGTGACGATTCCTTCTGGGACGATGACGTCGCCGGTGAATCCCATCAGGGTGGAATCCACGGCTCGAAGGTTTTCCATGAGCAATTTCATCCTGGCAAACACACCGAGGTACAAAACGTTTACCGAACTTCCACTATCGACGAGGATTCGGCTTACATCATAATTGTTCAAGTTAAGGGATACAACAAGTGCGTCATCGTGGGGGAGCTGTATCCCAAAAGATCATCATCAGAAAAGGAAAGTTCGCCCGTGCGCGCCTTCTTTGGCACCGGCGCATCACCGTTGCCCCTGGAGCTCGATCCGCCGGCCTCCTCAATCATGTTGATACGGCCAACCACAGGCGGATTTGGTGGGGGAGGAAGCTGTGGGAGCTCGGGCTGGCGATCGCCTCCTGTTGCTGCGGCTCGGGTGCCCCCTAAACTGATCTAGCCGTCCCTACCGGATCAACCTCTCTATTTCATTTTTCAGCTGCCAGCATTCTTCGGTGTCATGACCATGCTCCCTATGGTAGCGGCAGTACTTGGCGGGATCTCTTCGGGTCGGGTTCCCTCGGAGAGGTACTGGCCGGGGAAGTTGGCGCTCTATCTCCATGAGGATTTGCGCCAGGGGCATAGTCAGCGGAGTATAGCGATCGAATCGCCTGGGAGGACTCCGGGAGCGATTCCTTGGCGGCAGCGGAGGGACTCTTGGGCGGCGGGGCGGACTTGGCCGACGGACAGGGCGGTGTCTGTCGGGAACTTTGGGCTCTTGCTTCTTTCTTGCTTGCTCAGCGCGGGCCACCCTCCGCGACTCCTCGACCCTAGCATATTTGTCCGCAAGGGCCATCATATCAGATAGACATGGGGGATAGCTGACCTCCATCGCCAGATAGAAGTCGCTCTCCTTTGAAACTCCCCCCGCCAGGGCGGACATAGCCACCTCATGATTAAGGTGGTCCACCTCCAACATGGCCTTGTTGAAACGGCCAAGGTAGTTCCTCAAGGACTCCCCCTCTCTCTGCTTGACTTCGGAGAGGGAGTCGGATCTTCGTCGATGACGGTGGCTGCTGACGAACTGGCAAATAAAAAGGTGGCTCAGCTCGTCGAATGAATCAATGGAACCCGGTTTCAAGGCGTTGAACCAGGTTCGGGCGGATCCTCTGAGGGTGGATGGGAAGGCTCGGCAGAGGATCGCATCAGATGCTCCGTGGAACATCATTATTGACCGGAAGCTGCTGAGATGGTCGTCCGGATCAGTGGAGCCGTGATACGGCTCGACGGTTGGCAGCTTAACGTGGGAGGGAATCACTTCCTCCATGATTCCCTTAGAGAAAGGGATGCCCTGCTCTGCTTTGGGCTGGGGCAGATGGGCCTACTTGGCGGCGTCCAGCTCCTGACGCATCTCTTGGATCTGACGGCGGATCTCCTCCTCACCGGCTAGAGGAGGGGCTGGGCGCGAGAACCGCAAGGATGGCGTCGAATCATGGTGAGACGTCGCCGAAGAGAGGGAGCGGGCTCGCCGAGATCTGGGAGGGTCCCTATCATAACCAGTTCGAGGGACCGGTTTGTCCCCCCTGGGGCGATGTGGGGGATCCGCTGATTCGTGCAGATCAGAGGAGGAGGTTGCCGGCGAGGAAGAAATCGCCGCCTTTCTGAGGATGCGAGGCAGGAGGAGCCGCAAGGCGCTCCTGTACCAGATGGGTAAGGGCCTGGACTTGCTGGACCAGTGTAGCGAACTGGTCCTGGGTTACCGGAATGGCAGGCGGCGACGGAGTCTCGACAGGTGGGGGTTGTGGCGCCGTGGCGCCAGTCGGATCAGGCCTCTGGGAGGCGACCTGATCTTGGGCATCAGAGGTTGCTCTCTTCCGGTTGGCCATCAGAGAGGTTCTTTTCCGGATCAGGATCCTTGTCTCCTTTCTTCAAGTTTTAATGGGACTTGAGGCCCTTCCTCTAGCGCCAATCTGTTGCCGCTGAAATCCGTCCTCCGACTCGGGCGCGGTCGATCTCTGGGAAGAGGGGGGCGGACCTGCAAAAGAAGCCCACATGCGGAGGGACGCTGGGGGTGGTCCTCCGCGTAAGGCCCTCCGACGCTCAAGTCAGTGGAGAAGAAATCGGCGATCAACCAGACAGTGAGGAGGTGGATCTCTCCGGGAGACCTCTCCGGGGGCGGCCAATCGGAGGCTCCAGAGGGCAGGAGCGCCGATGAGCTACCGGCGAGAGCAGGAGAGTGAGAGTGGGGGTGTCAGCGCGCAAGTGTGCGTACAGAGTTGCGTACCTGAGGGAATCTGCGATTTGATATTTATAGACTGTCACCTGGACGTGAGCGCCTTCTGGAAGGTCCGGAGGTTGTTATGATACGGAGACGGACAGAATCAGGCCGTTGGGGCCGTTAGGGTCCGTACCCTGTTTGTTTTGGTATCGACGGCTGGAAGAGCTCCTTGGTGTCTCGAGATCGGGTTGAATAGGCCTGGGGTGGTTACGATAGGCTTTAGGCCGCGTTCCGATATGATTCCTTGTCTAGGATGCCGCTCAGGTAGGTTCGGGCTCTCCCGCGTCAGGTTCCGCGGAGGCAGATGTTAGGTTGTGGATCGCTCGAAGGGGCCGAGCTACGGAAGCCCGGAGGAAGCCGAGCCACGGAGGCCCGGAGGGGACCGAGCTACGGAAGCCCGGAGGAGGCCGAGCCACGGAGGCCCGGAGGAGGCCGAGCTACGGAAGCCCGGAAGGGGCCGAGCTACGGAAGCCCGGAGGAAGCCGAGCCACGGAGGCCCGGAGGGGACCGAGCTACGGAAGCCCGGAGGAGGCCGAGCCACGGAGGCCCGGAGGGGACCGAGCAACGGAAGCCCGGAGGAAGCCGAGCCACGGAGGCCCGGAGGGGACCGAGCTAGGAAGCCCGGAAGGGGCCGAGCTACGGAAGCCCGGAGGAGGCCGAGCTACGGAAGCTCGGAAGGGGCCGAGCTACGGAAGCCCGGAGGAGGCCGAGCTACGGAAGCCCGGAAGGGCGAAGGGAGGAGGTCAGCCTTAGCCGTCGCACGGACATTAATGCAATGACGATTCTACCCCCCAACATCCATAAATAATCCTACCCATCTTATGACTCTATTAAATATGTGATAAAAGTTAGAATGAGATACGGCTTAGAAAAATCTCATACTCAAGCACCAGCATGCACTTGTACCATCATCATAAATAATCAATGAATAATAGCATTTGCATTCATATACGAACACATGTATCATATTCATGAATAATTAATAAACAATAGCTTTTACATGCATATTTAAACCCAAGTAACATATCATGATCGATTATTAGATAAAAATAATCTAATAAATAGAGTAAAGCTGAAAATTTTTTAACTTCTTTTGCTCTGATGCCACATGTATGACTACATAAAAAGTTTTTAACGGACATAAATCTCTTTCCTTTCATAAACTTTTTCATCCATCATATGATTTGCATGCATATGTTCTATATGATTCTCTTCTATGCTTTGATTCTAATTTCAATGGTCGCCATTGAATTATTTGATGATTTTGCACTAAAGTTACATAAAAACTTATCCTTTATCGTATGTGAGACCTCATGAGCTATCCTTAGGTGCTCCTGTTACCTATATTATTTTTAGTTTCTTTGTATGACTCGTTTTATGATTATAGATTTATAATTATTTTATAATTGAATTAGTTTTAAATGGGTTATACAAGTTAGATGAGTGAAATTTAATTTCTTATTATATAAATTGAAAATAGGACATGCATTTTGGTTAACTCAGAAATGATCTTATTATTAAATAGGTTACATGAGTTATATATATATATATAAGTTAGGTTTAAGTCAAGATTTTTGATATGATTAATAAAAAAATTGACTTTTGGTTGGCCCATTTGTTGTTATACTTTTAAATTTATATGACTTATGCAGAAAAATCGCTCTGATATCTAATTTAAGGTAAACAGGCTATAATAAGAGATAATTAGTGATCTCACACAAGTTCTTTGATGTTCTTTAATTTAACATCTTTAACCATCCTCGAAAAATCTATAACCTCGCATTACTCAAGCTAAGAAGCACAAGCTAAGCAAAGAAAAAAATACTTAAACTTTTATTACTTCATTCATTGATTCAATGGGATACATTATGTACCTATTTATAAAGCAAGATGGGCACAAAAGAAATTTAACTAGAAGAAAAATATTTCTCAAGATAAAAGACTAGAATCAATATATTTATAAAAATAAAAAATATTAATCATAAACTTATTTAACATTAACAAAAATAAGACTTTTATTAATAACATAAGACTTCTAAAGAGATATTAATTAAAATTTCTTATTTTGATTAAACTTTCTCTTAATCTTTTTTTATTTGCTGACACTACCTCTAATTATGATTGAAAATAATAATCATAATTACTCTGCTTTAGCTCATAATAGCAATAAAATAACCATACTTCAACCTATGGTGGCAAATCAAAGCAACCGCAATTGAACCCATGATAACAAACCATAATATATAACTAGTCTACTGCCTTCCATTATTCATATCATCCACTCTTTTTAATTATTAATTAAATTTAATTTGATAAGTGCAAGTGCATATAGTCTGCTCAACATATTGTCAAATATTGTAATGTCTAAAACATGCATATATCATACATAAACAAGCATATCTTTATCATAATAAATTTTCATGCAAGATCATTGTAATCTGATCAATGCCATCAAGATATGTATGTTTAAAAGAAATGTTCATAACGGCATGAACACCCATAGCTATGACAGGAGATTCTAATCTTTACATGTAAAACCCCATCTTGTTGAATCAACTCCAACTCCTAATTGTTCCTACTTAATCTAATTTCTTTAACCATAATTGACAGCAGTTTCTGTTGGAAAATATTTTTGATCTTACAAAAATCCCTTTCTAAAAATTGCTAGAAATATGTTATAGAAATTTAAATATACAAATAAAGTAAAACCAAAAGATTAGATGGATCAAATCAGGACCGATGCGTGTTAGACACTACCCTAAGGATCAGATTTTTGCCCCTTCGTGCAGGTTGTTGGCGATCTGTCCCCAAGGTACAATGACCCGGCTCGACCCGATCCTCCTACTACGAGCACGATCGTGTGGAGGTGCAAACCCAACGATACGCCCAAAAGATCAATAAAATATATAAAACAAAATGAGATAAAACAAATCATATAGTTACTCCAAATTATTCTAGATTGATTCCTTATCTCAATGTGAATTCCTAAGCCTATTTATAGGCTCGGCCCATAAAAGCTCCAACGGCTCGGCCCATAATGGCCTTAAAGGCCTAATGGCCGTTAGCCTCAAATTACGTCAAAAATGGCTTACAAATTAAATTATTTGGGCCGTTTCTGAAACGTTGGCCTTCCAACGTTTATACAACGTTCCAACGAACATTGCATCAAAGAAGGTGCCCGTGAACATCCGCGAGAAACGCTCGCGGGCATTCTCCCTTTTTTTTATTTTTATTATTAAAAGTTTTTCTAACAATCTCCCACAAAAGTTTAAAATAAAAAAAATAAAATAAAATAATTATAATAAAAATTTTAGGGCATCTTATACTGCACAATAGGTGAGGTGTCCTATGGACTTGAACCTCACTTAGTGTTGATTGTATACATCTGAAGGAACCATAGTGGATTAGACCTTGAACTATGTCCTTTGACTCATACTTCTACTAATCACACACACAGTATGGATCAATTGGGTTTAAGCGGTCAGCGCATATTAAAGGCCTTGCACTTAATACCTTGATTTTTCATGAGAATTCTTTAAGATTAGCCCAAACCTTTAGTCACGGCCTAATATGACGATTCTCATATAGGTGAATCCTCCAAGGGTATTTGTGACAATACCCTGCGGATAACCTACCTCGGATCCATTAAGAGTATGACTCAACCTTACACAAATTTACTTTGTCACTTTATAAGAGCACTCATCATAGGGATGGGATGGAAAATTTTTCAAAATATTGCTCTAACACGATCACTCAATCAGCTTCGTTTCTACCACATTGAACCTCATTCATGGGATCTCCAATCACAGAGGTTGGGTATCCAACTGGCGACCAAATAATGGGCTTAAGCCACATCCCCCTCGATGAATCTAGGACTCCATTCCTAGATAACTCCTTGGTTAATTAGTCTGCCAAAATCTTATCGGCAAATTTTAAAGAGATAATATTATTTTTGGACTAGACCTAAGAGAATCAGGCAAAGATATATTAGAATTGAATATCCAAATATAAGGTAAACAATAAGTTGGATATTCCAACAGTCATGAGTAAATTATAAAAACTTTTATTAAATCTCATGGCAATAGATTTTAAGAGACTCAAAATAGAGCATTTATATGACATACCTCGTCACAGCATCCAAGTTCATCCATTCTTTGCCATTTGGTATCATAAAAGATTCACAATAGTAGGTAAGCAATAAGTATTTGCCCAATGCTGTCACTTTTGTCTAGCAACTTCAACCCAATGCTGTCACTTTTGTCACTTTTGTCTAGCAACTTCAACTTCAAATGATGAAAAAGATGAATATCATGTTAGTGTGTGCCCTAGATCCAATTGGCTAAGATGCTAGTTTGTAAATATTTCTTTATGAATGAAAATCAAATTCATTGGTTTCTTTATCTATCCAGGTATTTTTATATATATATATTAGATATATTTTTCCTGTGAGATAAAGTCCAAAAGAATGCGAACTGTGCATATAGAATTTGTAATAGAGATTACAAATTGTGAGATCCAAAATTACACATTATGGTTTTATTCTTTAAACTTCCCTAGTCGATGCGTAGAATGGATTGGACACTGTCGAACGCCGTTGAGATTAGCACACATTGCATATCTTCACCCTTGTGGTGTGCAGCTGATCTTGCAAGCTGAAGTATGAAGATACTTGGATATGGTGTGTGGATGTTTGTTATTGTAACTATACATTGGATGACCCGCACAGAGATCTCATATGGATATTCTATATAGTGTCGATGGTTGATCTTTGATGACGGTGGTGCGAGTGATCCTTTGACTTGAGATCTTCATTGCACCTTATATGTGGAATATCATGCTTTGACGATATGCAAACGTCGCTCTAGCCACGGGTGGCAAATATGGTGTCGATTGGGTATGATATGAAGCACATGAAGGTGGTGTTTGATCAAGACATGATTCGTCTCCCTTGATAGAAATGGTTATATCCCACGGCCACTTGATGGATTAAATTGACTGTTAAATCATTGCAAGGTTGAGTTGGAATTCAAAATAGTTTCGAAGTACTAATGAGTCAATTTTTCTGAGATCAAGTAAACAAAGATCAATTATATGGTTGACACATTCCATACCACTGATTGATCTGGGATATGTGACGAAGGGATTGAATCGTACGGTAACCGTTCATAGATAGGAGTTGATGACCATGTCAACAAACCCTTAATACTTGAGTGGTCATGATGCTTTGCTAGAGGCCGCTCATGATCTATAATCATAGATTCTTTGACTTAATCAAAGAGTTGATTTGGTTAAAGAATTGACTTGGACAAGGTGTTGATCAAGTCATCCTTAGGGTCAATATTAGGGACATGATTATTACCAACGTGTCAAGGGACCTAATGGGTCACACGCATTAAGAAGATTTTGGATGAAGTTAAAATGGGAATTAAGTTGGACTTAATTCAAATCAGATAACCAATAAATTAGGATTGGGTTTGACTCAATCTTAATGAGAGAACATGAAATTGATGAATAGGATTCATTATAAGAGAAAAGAATTTTTTTTTTTCAAAAGAGAGACCTTTTGTACATGAGATGTACATATGAAATCCATTAATTAGGCTTGATCCATGTGATGGATGACTTAGATTAATTGAGATTAATAATATGGTATTTAATTGGGTTCATATGATGGCATGATTTGATTCATGGAACCCCAATTAAACCGAGGGCTGAGATCGTGCCACGTGGTGGATGGATCCATGCCCATGTGATGGACATGACCCATCTCCACGTCATGGAGGAGTGAACCCCATGATTTGGGGTGTTCTCATGAAGCCAAATTCAAGGTTGTGACGTTGGTTTTATGGGATAACTAATTTCCTAAATTTTAGGGATGTGGTTTGGTGGTTGTAATCTTAACATTATCATGATAGAAATATCCTAAATTTGTTAGGATAATTGTTATCAACTTGATAAGGTTGAATGGTTAGGTGGTTGTGATAAAATTCCTTTTTTTATGGAACCACACAACCTTCTTTTCATGTATAAAAGGGATAGAAATACCCCCTTCGAGAAAGACACACCGAACTCCTCTCTTCTCTCTCTCTTGGATGCCTAACACCTTCTTTCTCTCTCTAAATATCCTTTCTCTCTCTAGGACGTCCCTTTCTCTCTCTTGATTGATCAAGATTTGATCTTGATCAAGAAATCCTTTTTGATTTGAAAAATCAATAGAAAAGAAAAGAGGCGCTAGCACCCCTCGCAAGAAGGTCATCATCCAATCCTGAGAGGACATCATCCAAAGATCTTCGCGTGGATCACCATTAGAGGCCGAACGCATGGGCGGCTAGTGGTAAATCGTTTACCGGCTTCATCGGGCATCATCCCCAATAAAGAACACATGTATGATCTATTAAAATAATCATGTGTTATTTCTTGTTAACTGAATCTGTTCCCTGAGGATCTTGGGCTTTAGGAATTAAATTTATATTTAATTTTTATTTTTCGCTGCGTGTTATATGAATTTGATTCATATATAACATACAAAATTTTCAACAGTGGTATCAGAGCCTCCTCAGGCTTCAAATTCAATTAATTTGATAGATTACCTGAGTTCTAGTTTTTATAAACATAGATCTAAATTTTACATGCGATGTAAAATATAAATATTACCATATGATGAAGATTAAATATTTAATAAGTTTATTATATGATAATAAATATGAATTATTTAGATTTGATCATGTTAAAAATTAAAAATTATGATTTATGTATGACATAATCATAAAGGCTGAAATTTAACATATCATGTTTAGAATTTAATTTTGACATGATAAATAATATGATTAAAATCTAAAATAATTATATTGATGAAGATTAATATTTGATAAGTTTATTATATGATAATAAATGTGAATTATTTATATTTGATCATGTTAAAAATTAAAAATTATGATTTATGTGTGACATAATCATAAAGGCTGAAATTTAACATATCATGTTTAGAATTTAATTTTGACATGGTAAATAACATGATTAAAATCTAAATAATTATATTGATGAAAATTAAATATTTAATAAGTTTATTATATAATAATATATGAATTATTTAGATTTGATCATGTTAAAAAAAATTATGATTTATGTATGACAAATCATAAAGGCTGAAATTTAACATATCATGTTCAGAATTTAATTTTGACATGATAAATAATGTGATTAAAGTCTAAAATAATTATATCATGATAACATGATAATCAAGATTAAAATTAAAATTTTAAATTTTGATATGTTATCATGTTAGGGATGTTATGATAGAGACCAATTAGGATTTTTATATGATAAAAATAATTTATCATAACAGATAATGATAAGATAAATATAAAATAAATTGTTATAAAATATTTGACACTTATCATAAATCCCTAAAGATCACTATCTTATCTTATCATAATGTGTAACAGATGATAAGGTTTAAGAAAAATTAGATTTAACCATATCATTGTTTGATCCTATGATTCCATAATTGATCAAATCAATTGGGCTTAACTACAATGGTGTCTAGAAAGGTGCGATCATAGTTTTTAATTGCTCTGTTCGCTGCCTGGGAAAACCCATTCAATGGGATCGAAGGGCATGCTAAATAGGTACCCATTGATCAGCTGATCTGGCCATTGTTAAGGAAAGCTCTTAATTGATTAGATCAATTAATGTTAATTAGGATGGTAGCAATTGATTTGGTCACATGATTAGGGTTCTCATATTAGATAGTGATCAGGATCCTAATTTGATTAGGAGTCCAATCATAAGATTGGATCTTATGAAATTTAGGTTAATTGAAATTAATCTAAAATTCACATATAGGATATGTAACCTAGCATGATACAAATGTTGTACATGCATGATGGGACATAAATGCGCTAAATCCCTCCATGAATATTAAGTCATTAGCCTTCCATTGTTCACATGATACAAAATAATTAGGGCATGAGATTTGTTGTGCCATAGCTAAGATCAAGTGAACCTATGAGGAGTTGATTGGGGAACAATGGGTTGACTTAACTAGGTTAGCTGGCATAATTGGCCATAGTCAAGGTTAGTCTAATCTAGAGGCAATGTTTAGGGTGATCACATCAGATATGATTGACAAGGCAATGTCCCCTAAATGATCTAGGAGTCACATTTGATGTGATTGATACAAATCTACCTAATTTGGCTTACTAAGATTTGTTGTGCCATAGCCAAGGTCAAGGTAAGTCAATTTGAGGGTCCTAGCCCACTAGAAAATTATTTGATAATTTTTCGAGATTAATAGAGAGGGCTATTGAGCTCGATAAAATAGTGGAAGAAATCGATTTAATTAAAATGTTAACATTTCCATATTAAATCGATGATTTGCATTCATAATAATTGACTCGTTCTATTTTTTTTCCAGTTATTAGAGACACTATGAGTGTGAACATCAATCTTAAAGGTATCCTAGAATTCAACAAGCTAACTGGACCTAATTTTCCTGATTGGCTAAGGAATATCAAGATCGTTCTACGATCTGAGAAAATCCTATATGTCCTTGATGAGGTAGCACCAGAGGTCCCACCTGCGGATGCTTCAAATGAAGTTCTTCTGGCATATAATCGGCATAGAGATGCTGAAGAGATGGCCATATGCTTGATCTTGGCATCTATGTCACCAGATCTTCAAAAACATCATGAGCATTTAAATGCTCATGAGATTTTGATGCACCTACAAGAGTTGTTTGGTGCACAATCTTGCTATGAGAGGTTTTAAACCTCCAAAGAGCTGTTTCAGTGCAAAATGACTGAGGGTTCACCAGTGGGTGAACACGTGCTGAAAATGATCAATTTGATTGAGAAGTTAGCGCGATTGGGTTTCGTAATGGACCATGAACTGAGTATCGACTTGGTTTTACAGTCATTGCCTCCTAGCTATTCGCATTTTGTGTTGAATTTCAACATGAAAAGACTTGAGGCTACATTGCCAGAGCTTTCAAATATGCTAACTAATGCTGAGCCTAGCATCAAAAAGGATAAAGGGCAATTGATGGTTGTAGAATCTTCAGGCACTCAGAAGAAGCGTTTGAAGAAGAATAAGGCCCAAAAGGCCAAGACAACCAAGCGAACAAAAGGCATTAAGAAGAATATAGCCAAGAAGGATGCAGCCAAAGAAAAATGTCACTTCTGTAACAAGGATGGGCACTGGAAGCATAACTGCAGGGCTTATTTGGCAAGTCTAAAAGAAAAGAAGCATACTGATGCTTCAACATCAAGTACATTCATAATTGAGATGTATTCTTCTATTACTTCTTATTTCACTTGGGTATTGATACCAGTTGTGGGTCTCATATTTGTACTAATATGCAGATGATAAGAAACAGTAGAAGACTGGGAAAGGATGAAGTGATTCTGCGCATGGGAAATGGAGCAAAGGCTGCTGCATTAGCAGTAGGAATTTGCTTTTTATCTTTGCCCACAGGGCTTGAAATAGAACTTAATAATTGTTACTTTGTGCCAAACATAACAAAGAATATCATATCCATTTCATGTTTAGTAATGAATGGGTATTCTTTTGAAATTGGAAATAATGGTATTTTTATTTTTCGGAACAAAATGTTCTTTGGTTCTGCTGAATTGTTCAACGAAATTTATGTTCTTAATCTTTAAGCCCCTATTCTCAATATTGAATCAAAAAGATTAAAATCAAATAATTCTAGGGATTCATACCTATGGCATTGTCGTTTAGGCCATATAAATTGTGAGCCCTGGATCCTCACATGGTGAGGATCCGTCTTCTTGGACCGGAGGAGGGGGAGGCGCCGCAGTCGTACCACACACGGGCGGCTCCCCATCTCCCCAGTCAAAGAGGGCGGCGCCTCTCTTCTCGCAGGCACGGTGGGGGTCCTCCCCGCCAGGGCTATATATGGGGAGGGAGGAGGGAGCCTTCCCCTCCACCCACCACCATCAACGAGCTCAGGTAATTTTTCCCCCTTCGTCCACTGTTTCAGCAGGGAGAAGAGTGACAGAGAGAGGAATCGGGAGGGGGTTCCTCCCGTTTCCATACCCGGCTGCTCGAGGCGGCCGGAGGAGGGAGGAGGAGGAGGCTCCGGCCGCTCGAGACGGCCGGAGAGGGGTAGTGGAGGGCTGCCGGGCGGCCCTCCCTTCATCGCGGAACCAAGCTGCTCTGCGGCTTGGTTCGGGCCCGACGGAGTGCCCGCCGGCTCGCCGAGCCCGAGCTGCGGTCGGCAGCCTTCACCGGCACCGGGGCAGCGTCCGACGGAGGTCCGGCCGGCCATGGTGGCCGGCCGAGCCACCAGCACGGGTGGCAGCCGCGGCGGGCAATGGGAGAAAGAGAGAGAAATAAAGGGAGAGAGAGAGGAATGGGAGGCGGCCGCGGCGACGGCCGGCTCCGGGCCGGTCGTCAGCGGCTGGGCCTCCCCCGTGGAGTGGCCGGCGGTGGCCCTGGCCGCCGGCACAACCTCCCCTGTTTCGGACGAAACAGGGGAGGCGGGGCTGAAAGGGGGAGCGGGCCGGTTTGGGCCGTTCCCCTTTTGGGCCCTATTGGGCCGTCTCGCGAGCCACTTTTGGGCCACGATTTGAACCCTGTATTGAGTCAAAAATGAAAAAATAAAAATATGCCCCAGATCAGTGTTGATTCTAGTTTCTGGGGGTATTTTTATTTTCCCATTTGGGCTTATGTATTGGGAGATATTCAAGCCCCAAGTTGGCTCCAGGATTAAACTGGGTAGAGTTAAAAACTATTTTGATATGCTATTTTTGGGGACTAAAAATTGGGAAAATGATGCTGTAGGTACCCAGATATTCAAATAGCTGGTTTACGGTTTGGGATTTGCGTACTGAGGTAAGTAAGTCATTTATTATAATTTTTATAAATTATGAAAATATAAAAATTATGTATTTAAAGGCTATATTATATATATTGCATTATTTGAAAAATAAGAAAATGGACTGGTATTAATATTTGCAAATGAGCATTTACTATATTAGTTTATTATTTATTATTTTGCAAATAATTGGATATCTATGTGGATAACTGATCAATTGGCATGACCTTTGAAATTGTTAAAGGTTTTATAAATATACATGCTATTTGGCAAATGTGACATGAAAATGATACTTTGTGTCTATGATAATATGTCCCACCATGGTCCGCTATGATATGATATGATGTGATATGTTGCATGACTCACTTGGCACTGGGACCCAACTCCATAGGGGGGTATATGGAGAACACACACCCAGGAGGTGTGCTGTGACAGGATATGGCAATATTATGCCACATGGCACCGGAACTCATCTCCATAGGGGGTATATGGAGAGCACACTCTTAGGGTATGTTGTAGCCGGATATGGCAGGATGTGAGTGCATGACACTGGTTCCAGGATCCTGACTCCTAGGGGATATTTATGGAGGATACACCCGAGGGAGGTGTTCTGTGTACATAGTGTGTGGCCGTGGGACATTGGTATAAAAATACATTTTTACATGTTATTTACAGTGATACAGTGGTTTTATCCTGAAATTGTATATTTTGATATACTATATATGGCAATTGCTTCCAAAATTTATTTTGAGCATATGATGCATGTTTTGGTAACATGGAAAAAAGTATTGAAATATGGAAGCTTGGCAGATGTTTATTATGGAAAAATTTTAAAAGCATGAAGTAATTACATTATATAGTTGGCTTACTTATTGAGTGTGAGCTCATTTAAATCTCACAATGTTTTTCAGAGCCACAGAACTGAAGATGGGGATATGGGGTAGTTGGAGCAGCTATCAGAGTGACTTAGATCTAGTACTTTGTTGTAACCCATTGAATTATGTATTTTGGCATGTAGCCTAAAACATAGATTATGTATTTTGGCATGTAGCCTAAAACATTTAAATTGGACGAAATATAATTATTACCCCTTCTTGTATTAAATGTTATATTTCGGGACGCCTTGCATGCCCGGCATGCGGCGGGTTGCCACCCCTAGATCCAATAGGGTCTGGGGCGTGACATAAATAAAACTCGTTTAACGAAGTTACATAAAGATGGATACTTGGGCTCATTCGATTGGGAATCGTTTGAAGAATGCGAGTCATGCTTACTTGGCAAGATGACCAAGTCACCTTTTACCGAAAAAGGCAAGCGAGCAACTGAATGTTTGGGTTTAGTACATTTGGATGTATGTGGACCCATCAACATTCAAGCCATAGGAGGTTTTTCTTATTTCATCACGTTCATAGATGACCATAGTAGATATGGTTATGTATATCTGATGAAGCACAAATTTGAAGCCTTTGAAAAGTTCAAAGAATTTAGATGTGAAGTAGAAAAACAAATGACAAGAGTATTAAGATACTTCGATCAGATCGAGGTGGTGAATACTTAAGCCATGAGTTCATCGATTATTTGAAGGAAAATGGAATTCTTCCTTAATGGACAAATCGTACACTGTTAGACATGGTACGTTCCATGATGAGCCTTGCAGATCTTCTAAAAATGTTTTGGGGTTATGCGCTAGAAACTACCGAATATACCTTAAACCGAGTTCCATCTAAATCGGTCAACTCCACTCCCTATGAGATATGGTATGGAAAGAAACCATCCCTTAATCATTTAAGGGTTTGGGGCTGTTACGCTTATGTGAAGCGTAACGAATCAGACAAGCCAGAAGCTAGATCTGATAAATGCAATTTTGTGGGATATCTAAAACAAACAAAAGGATATTACTTCTACCACCCACTTGAGAAAAATGTGTTTGTCTCAAGACATGCCATATTTCTAGAGAATGATATTCTCACAATGGGTAGTGGGAGTAAGATTGAACTTAGTGAAGCTCAAGAACCACAAATTAATATTGACCCATTAGATAGAATGGAGCATATGCTGAATATAATGGGAATTGAGCAGGAGACTCAACCCACATTCAGGCAGACATTGCATGAAAAGCAATAGGTGGCTCCAATACACACCAGCTATGTAGATCTAGTAAGACAATTCGCATCCCTAAGAAATATGCATTTCTTATAGAGGATGATGAGCCTACCAACTACAAGGAGGCAATGTCTAATATTGACTCTGAGAGATGGCTTGAGGCCATGAAATCTGAAATGGACTCCATGTATGACAACTAGGTATGGACCTTGGTTGATCCACCTGAAGGGGTAAAACCCATTGGGAACAAATGGGTTTTCAAGAAGAAGACCGACATGGATGGTAATGTGATTACCTATAAGGCAAGGCTAGTTGCAAAAGGTTACAAGCAAAGACAAGGTATTGACTTTGATGAAACCTTTTCACCTGTAGCCATGCATAAGTCCATAAGGATTTTGCTTGCACTAGCAGCATATTTTGACTATGAGATCTGGCAGATGGATGTCAAGACTGCCTTCCTAAATGAAAATTTAGAGGAGGATGTGTATATGACACAACCAGAGGGTTTTGAATCCATAGATCCTAAGAAAGTGTGCAAGCTACAAAGGTCTATTTATGGACTTAAGCAAGCCTATAGAAGTTGGAACATCCAATTTAATGTGACAATCAAAGAGTTTGATTTTATCAAAAACGAGGATGATCCATGTGTGTACAAGAAGTTTAGTGGGAGTGATATTGTTTTCTTGATATTATATGTGGATGACATATTATTAATAGGAAACAATGTATCCTTCCTTAAAAAAGTGAAGGATTGGTTGTCAGGTAAATTCTCCATGAAGGATTTGGGAGAAGCAGCATATATACTTGGTATAAAGATCTATAGAGATAGATCTAGAAGGTTGCTTGGATTGACCCAATCCACGTACATAGAGAAGATGCTAAAGCGGTTTAGCATGGAGGAATCCAAGAAGGGATTCCTGCCAATGTTGCATGGTGTACATCTCTCCAAGGACATGAGTCCTAAGACCCAAGAAGAAAGAGAGTACATGGATAGGATACCATACGCATCAGCAATTGGATCCATTATATATGCGATGCTATGTACGAGGCCTGATGTTTCTTATGCCTTGAGTATCACGAGTAGATATCAAGCAAATCCTGGTGAGAAACATTGGATGGCAGTCAATAATATCCTTAAGTACTTGCGAAGAACTAAGGATATGTTCTTGGTTAATGGAGGATCCGATCTTATAGTTCGAGGTTACACGGATTCTAGTTTTCAGTCTGATGGAGATTATTATAAATCACAATCAGGCTATGTGTTCACACTCAATGGTGGTGCAGTCAGCTGGAAGAGTTCAAAGCAGGAGATGACCGCCGACTCTACAATTGAAGCCAACTACATTGCAGCATCAGATGCAGATAAGAAGCAGTTTGGATCAAAAAGTTTATCACTGAACTTGGAGTGGTTCCAAGCATTGTTAATCCAATATTCTTGTATTGTAATAACAATGGAGCTATTGCGCAAGCCAAGGAGCCAAGGTCTCATTAGAGGTCCAAACATGTACTTAGAAGATATCATGTAATTAGAGAAATCATTGGACGAAAAGATATAAAAATAGAACAAGTCCCCACGGATGACAATATTGCCAATCCATTCACTAAAGTCCTACCGCAGCGGAAGCATGATAGTCATGCTGAGTCACTTGGTATTAGATACATAGGTGATTGGCTCTAGTGCAAGTGGGAGATTGTTAGTGTGTGCCCTAGATCCAATTGGATAAGATGCTAGTTTGTACACATTTCTTTATGAATGCAAATTAAATTTATTGGTTTCTGTTGGTCCAGATAGCAACCCAAGAGGGGGGTAAATTGGGTTTTTCAAAAATTTAAACTCTTTTGAAAAATAACCCCCAGCAGAAATAAAAACTTAGATTCACACAATTAAAACAGATTATGCACAAATAGAGAGTTAAAGATAAAGAGACAATCACGGCAAACACAGGAGATTTTATAGTGGTTCGGTGTACCTACACCTACGTCCACTCCCAAGTACCTCTTGGGTCCACACTATAATCAATCTGATTACAGCAGAGTTGTTTTACAAGCTCACAACTCAAACTTGTTGTTTTCCCGGGTGCACAATGAACCCAGCTGGTTTTCAAGGCTCACCAGCACAAAACCTAACACCACAAGCTAATGCTTGCACAAGGCTAACAGCCTCAACTGAATCAATCACCAGATTGACCCAGCAAACAATATTTGTTTTACAAGATAAACATCTCCTCTAATGAGCAAATATACAATAATGAAACAGAAATAAAAGGATAGGAATCAAAGCCTGATTCATAGATCTTGGTGGCTTCTTCCTTCTCTTCCTTTGAATGGATCTTCCTTCAAGATGCTCTTGAGACTTAGAAGATTAGAAAACCAGGGCTTCTTTCTTTCCTTGAGATTTCTTTGAAATAGAACAACACAAGCTTGGAATCTCTCTCTTTTCTTTTGGGGAATCAATATGATCTTTTCTTTCGAGTTTTCCCTCTTTTCTCTTTAGATTTTCTGATGGATTTCACAGATTTCTCTCTATTCTTTTCTTTTTGTCTCTCTTTTCCTCTTCTTGTTCTTTTTTTTTTGGATGCAGCAAACCCTCTTCTTATAGATCTCGATTAATCCATAAATAGTTTAAAACTATCCATTAGAAACAAGTGTAAGAAGGGTTAGAATCAAAAATAGCAATAGCCGTTGGGATTAAAAAAGATAAAGATAAAGTTTAGAGGCGTTCTGACAGTTCTGGAGCTGTGTCTGATATTCTAGAGTCGGATCTAACTTTTTTGGAGTCGGCTCTAACTCAAAATTCTTTAATCCGCTCGATCTGGGGTCGTCTCTGACTTTTCTGGGGTCGACACAAAAAACTTCTGGAGTCGACTCTAACAGTCTCGAAGTCGACTCTAAGTCGTGGCCTGAAAATCCATCGTTCTGTCTTTTCTATTGGAGTCGGCTCTAACAGTTCCGGAGTCGACTCTAAGTCTGTGTCGTTTTTCGGAGTCAACTCTGCGATTCCATGTGTCGACTCTAATGTCTGCAAACTTACCTTGACATTAGATTCGAACCAGAACTTGATTTGACTCTTGATTTTGATTATCAAATCGACTTATAAGCTGAAAAACTTAATCAAAATCATTAGTAACTTCAAATGTTATACTCAAATAGTTTTGTTAATCATCAAAATCCTCAATTGGGTCAACAGTTTCTTTATCTATCCAGGTATTTTTCATATATATATTAGATATATTTTCCTGTGAGATAAAGTCCAAAAGAATGCGAACTGTGCATATGGAATTTGTAATAGAGATTACAAATTGTGAGATCCAAAATTGCACATTATGGTTCGATTCTTTAAACTTCCCTAGTCGATGTGTAGACATGATTGGACACTGTCGAACGCCGTTGAGACTAGCACACATTGCATATCTTCACCCTTGTCGTGTGCAGCTGATCTTGCAAGCTGAAGTATGAAGATACTTGGATATGGTGTGTGGATGTTCGTTATTGTAACGATATATTGGATGACCCACACAGAGATCCCATATGGATATTCTATATAGTGTCGATGGTTGATCTTTGATGACGGTTGTGCGAGTGAGCCTTTGACTTGAGATCTTCATTGCACCTTATGTGTGGAATATCATGCTTTGACGATATGCAAACGTCGCTCTAGTCACGGGTGGCAAATATGGTGTCGATTGGGTATGATATGAAGCACATGAAGGTGGTGTTTGATCAAGACAGGATTCGTCTCCCTTGATAGAAAGGGTTATATCCTACGGCCACTTGATGGATTAAATTGACTGTTAAATCCTTGCAAGGTTGAGTTGGAATTCGAAATGGTTTCGAAGTTCTAATGAGTCAAATTTTCTGAGATCAAGTAAACAAAGATCAATTATATGGTTGACACATTCCATATCACTGATTGATCTGGGATATGTGACGAAGGGATTGAATCGTACGGTAACCGTTCATGGACAGGTGTTGATGACCACGTCAACAAACCCTTAACACTTGGGTGGTCATGATGCTTTGCTAGAGGCCGCTCATGATCTATAATCATGGATTCTTTGACTTAATCAAAGAGTTGATTTGGTTAAAGAATTGACTTGGACAAGGTGTTGATCAAGTCATCCTTAGGGTCAATATTAGGGACATGATTATTACCAACGTGTCAAGGGACCTAATGGGTCACACGCATTAAGAAGATTTTGGATGAAGTTAAAATGGGAATTAAGTTGGATTTAATTCAAATCAGATAACCAATAAATTAGGATTGGGTTTGACTCAATCTTAATGAGAGAACATGAAATTGATGAATAGGATTCATTATAAGAGAAAAGAATTTTTTTTTTCAAAAGAGAGACATTTTGTACATGAGATGTACATATGAAATCCATTAATTAGGCTTGATCCATGTGATGGATGGCTTAGATTAATTGAGATTAATAATATGGTATTTAATTGGGTCCATATGATGGCATGATTTGATTCATGGAAACCCAATTAAATCGAGGGCTGAGATCGTGCCACGTGGTGGATGGATCCATGCCCATGTGATGGACATGACCCATCTCCACGTCATGGAGGAGTGAACCCCATGATTTGGGGCGTTCTCATGAAGCCAAATTCAAGGTTGCGACGTTGGTTTCATGGGATAACCAATTTTCTAAATTTTAGGGATGTGGTTTGGTGGTTGTAATCTTAACATTATCATGATAGCAAATATCCTAAATTTGTTAGGATAATTGTTATCAACATGATAAGGTTGAATGGCTAGGTGGTTGTGATAAAATCCCTTTTTTTATGGAACCACACAACCTCCTTTTCATGTATAAAAGGAAGAGAAATACCCCCTTCGAGAAAGATACACCGAACTCCTCTCTTCTCTCTCTCTCTGGATGCATAACACCTCCTTTCTCTCTCTAAAACGTCCTTTCTCTTTCTAGAACGTCCTTTTCTCTCTCTTGATTGATCAAGATTTGATCTTGATCAAGAAATCATTTTTGATTTGGAAAATCAATAGAAAAGAAAAGAGGCACTAGCACCCCTCGCAAGAAGGTTATCATCTAATCCTAAGAGGACATCATCCAAAGATCTTCGCGTGGATCACCATTAGAGGCCGGACGCATGGACGGCTAGTGGTAAATCGTTTATTGGCTTCATTGGGCATCATCCCCAATAAAGAACATAGGTATGATCTATTAAAATAATCATGTGTTATTTCTTGTTAACTGAATCTGTTCCCTGAGGATCTTGGGCTTTGGGAATTAAATTCGTATTTAATTTTTATTTTCCGCTGCGTGTTATATGAATTTGATTCATATATAACATACGAAATTCCCAACATATCAATCACAGTCTGAGATAGAATTAGATGAAGAACCCAAAATTGAGGATATAAATGATAGTAACTGAATATTTATATATGTGATTATATTTACAAACAAAAAATAGTATTTTATGTTTTTTTTGATTATTCAAATGATTCATTATAATTCTTTTATATGTACAGTACTATGAGGGGTCATGGTCAATCCATAGTTAAGAGACGTTCAGCTGGCACGGGCAACGATGACTCTCCTTCTAATGCAGCATATAAGAGCTTCTTCGAAAAGGAGCAACATATGCATGAGACATCTGCTGATGAGATGCTAGGATCATCTGCCGGGCCATCGTTAGGCGAGAGTACTAGCTTCTTCCAGTGAAAGGAAGAGGCTTTTCTGGTTAATGGCGAGTAAGTATATTTTTATCTTCATATTAATTTCTTTAATTCATACAATTGTTATGTTATTAAATTTGATTTTTGTTTTACTATATTTGAATAAATTTATGAAGAGATATGTTTTACCATGCAAATAGTGCAGACCAAAGGGCTACTATTGGGACCACATCAGTCAGGAGGTAAAGGAGTTCTATTGGACAGTGTTCTAGGTACATAACTTATATTTATGTAGATGCAATTTAAATTTTGTGCATTTAATATATTAGCAGCTACATTTACTATTATAAATACATTTGGATTATTTTGATTTTCTAATATAAAATTATATGTAAAAGGTTAGTATACACTATTTGTATGGTGTTTAATTGCATTTATAATTTCTTATTATGAACAATTATATTTACAATGTATTTATTATGTTGATTTATCTTTATAATATGCATATTCACTATTATTCTGTTTGCAGAAGGAATTTGAGTGGGATCCAGCCCTAACTCCTCTGGTTAAAAGGGCTTAGAATTCACTCGTTGACAGCCGATACTCTAATAATTTATATCACTGATGAAGAGCATCGAAATGCCACATTCATATCTCTAATGCAATATGGGCTGGCTGGCGGTAGAAGTGGGTAGATCCAGAGTGGTGTAGGAAGTCGGTCACAGCTAGCTTAAACCACCGATTCAAGAAAAGTAGTCCAGGCACTGGTCTTTCTTGTCATACAGCGAGATCCATTTCTATTAAGGAGCATCGGCATCATCTTATAAGTATATAAATTTATTTATTTTGTATATGTATTAATGATAAAATTTTTTAAATGAGTATAACTACAAACTTTGAAATGTTATTTTTTAGAGGCCGAAGGAAGGCGCTGATTCAAGGGACTAGCAGTTATTCAAGGCGACCCACACAAGAAAAGATGGGTCTTGGGTCGACACTCGCTCCCAGCATATTGGAGTAAGTAAATTATTAAAAATATTATATATTAATTATAAATATATTTGCTCTAATATGAGTTACATAATATTTTATATGTATTTCTTACATGCTCGTGTGGATGAGCTAATGTCTCAAACCATACAACTATTAGAGGAGGGAGGGTCCATAGCCGGTCTTTCGCCGCACGAGAGCCACAGCATCTTTTTAGAGGTTGTTGGGGCCTAGCTGAACGATCGTAGAGTTTATGGACTAGGCGTCAAAGCTTCTACATTCTTCATCCGATGTGGTTTCTCTTCTTCCGATCAGGGTGACACTGACGAGCACGAGGATATTGAGCATTCCATTACGAAACATGTTAGATTTGAGATGATGGTTGAGATCACAGACATTCGATGGAAACAACGAAAGGAGCATGTTCGTTATGAACAAGAGTTGCAGAAGATGCAGTAGTTAGTTATGAGATTATCGTAGTCTACATAGTTGTTTGCTTCACCTTCAGCTCTAGTTGACCCTTCCTCCAATTGATCGGCATTGATATTTCTAGATTTCTTTGTATTTATAAGTACTACCTTGATGTGCTACTATTTGGTATTTATGTGCTATTATTTTGTATTATAAATATTTATATTATATGTTTTTTATTTTATTTTCAATGCAAGATATTCATATATTTCATTTATGAATGTGTTTTTAGTTATAATTTCATATTATCTAAGCAGGTAAGCAGGTTTTTAAATGTATATGATATAAGCAATAATTAAATAAACATTAATTTTAAAATAAATAAAATAGGAATTAGTGACGCCTGAATGGCATCGCTAATTAGCAATGCACGAACGTTGGCGTTGCTAAATTCGTTAGTGACCAACAATTTTGTGACCTATTTTTCTAGCATCACTAATATAAATTAGCGACACATTTTTTTCTTGTTAGCAATGCCAAAATGGCATCGCTAATTATGAGGATTCTTGTAGTATTCTAAGCAGGAAGTTTGAGATAAAGGATCTAGGACATTTGAGTTATTTTCTTGGTCTTGAGGTCTCATCTAATTCTACTGGATATTATTTGTCCCAAGCTAAATATGCTACAGATCTTATTTCTTGTACTGAACTTACAGATGAGAAAATTGCTAGTACTTCAATTGAAGCCAATAGTCATTTTTTTGCCACTGATGGTTCTCTTCTTACTGATGGCACTCTTTATAGACAGATGGTTGGTACACTTGTGTATCGTACATGTATGCTCCTTGTACCACTCATCTTGCAGCTATATTCGATATCCTTTGATATGTCAAGGGTACTTTGTTTCATAATCTCTACTTTTCTCATTCATCTTCACTGAAATTGATAGCTTACTCTGATGCTGATTGGGCCAGAGATCCTACATTGTCGATCCACCACTGGCTACTATTTCTTTCTTGGCGATTCTCTTTATCTTTTGTCGCAGTAAAAAGTAGACTATTGTATCCAGGTCTACCATTGAAGTTGAGTACAAGGCTCTTGCTGACACTGCTTCTGAACTAATTTGGCTGCGAAGATTTCTTCATGATGAGTGTTAAGCACTCATCTCCTACTATGTTACATTATGATAACCGTAGTGCTATTCAAATTACTCATAATGCTGTCTTTCATGAGCGCACCAAACATATTGAAAATGATTATCATTTTGTACGCCATCATGTTATCCAAGGCACGATCAAGCTAGTTTTCTTTTTCTTTCTTGAACAAACTGTCAACATCTTTACTAATTAAAGCTCACTCACCCCAACGCTTTCATGATCTTGTTAGTAAATTTTAGATGGTGCCTTCTTCACCACCTTCAGCTTAAGGGAGATGTTAATATACAAATTATAGACAGATTTTATGCCTTGAATATTCTTCCATTTATGTATAGGCAATATTCTCCTATTAATATATAAGTAGATTTTATGCCTAGAATATTCTCACATTCATGCTATACTCTTTCTATGTTTACCTATCCCCATTCATGCTATACTTTTTTTATGTTTAGCCACCTTATACTCCTATTTAAGCCACATCTTAGGTTTTATATGCACAGACAAAATTATATAATTTTTTTTATCAATATTCTTGCAACTTTTTTTTACCAGCGAGGATTTGCGTGCAACGATACGGTGAAGGCACAAGAATAAGATGATGGCTGACAGCAATTAGAGCGGCAACGGTGTGGAACAGTGGAGGAGAGACCCGGCCGGATAGAGCGATACGGGCTTTAATTTCGTGATCAGGTGAACACTATTGTACTGCGCTCCGGATGTTATGGTAACGGCCAGATTGACTCGTTAAGATAGGTTGGGGAGGAAGGCTTAACATCTGGACTCGGCTACCAACCTGGTCAACTTGGTCGAGTCAAAATCGAGTCCAGGCCGGACCATCACGTGGTCAAGCCAAGTGAGCACTTGCGTAGCTATACTTGGGCACTGGGCCATCCCGTGCTCCGTGCTTGATATGGCACAGCCCAGGCCCGCCGAATAAAAAAAATTTTAAGCCAAGTCATGCCAGGCATGGCCTGCTAAGGGCCATGCCAGACACGACACCTAACGGCCTTAACTGATTCATGCCAAGCACGGCCCGCCATGGGCCAAGCTAGCACGATCCAGTTATGGCCATTTCTAGCTGTTTTCAACGACTAGAAACGACTATAAATGGCCATATGAGGTTTTTGACCATTTTAACCCTTTCAAACAGCCATATAATAGCTATATTGAAGGGTATTTTTGAATTTTTTTTTGAGACTTCTATAAATAGCCCATTCCTCCCTCATTCTCACCACAACAAACCAACTCTTCTCTCCTACTGCTATTTCTCTCTTCTAACAAGTGCTCTAGCAATTTAATTACAAGTATTCTGGCAAATAGCAAGTGCTCTAGCAAGTGTTCAAGTGCTACACAAGAGGAGGTTCTTGTTGAGAAGTATAAGAGAAAGGAGGTCACTTCTTGTTGAGAGGCGAGAGTACAAGGAGAAGCTCACAAATCTCGGCTCCACGCCTCCACCTTTGGTCATCTTCTCAATTCCTTCTTGTGATTAGTTTTTATTTTTTTGCGTTCATTAATTTAAAATTTTAGATATGACATCTTATGACGAAAGTCATTTTGGCATGCATCCTTTTTCTAAGGGTGAGTAAACTAATCTCCAACCCTAATCCCAAGTTTCCTCTAGAGCCAGTGTTAGTGAAGGTCAAACCTCTTATCGTAAGAGGACTAGTGATTTTTGAAATGATTTTGATAGAATTATGGTTGATGGAGTCTTCAAAGTAAAATATAGAAAATGTGCAAAACTTTATAGTTGTAGTAGTACTTGGGAAACAGGGCATTTAAAAAGATATCAAGAGACTCATATGATGCAAGATTCTCGTCTACAAAGTACCCTTAATATAAAGGGGGATCATTTGCATGTACTTTTGCATATAACCATGAAAATAAGAGGAAAATACTTGTAAGATGGATAGTTCGGGATGAATTACCTTTTAGTTTATGTGAATCTTATAATTTTGAACAATATGTTCAATTAGGCCTACAACCTGCTTATAAAAGAATTAGTACGCGTACATTTAAAAGAGTGGCTATGATAAACTTTTTAGCAATGAAACAAAGTTTAATTGAAATGCTCTCAAATTTAAATGTTAGAGTTTCTTTAACTTCTTGGTATTTGATCTGCTTATTATATTGATAATGATTGGCAACTAAATAAATAAATTCTTGCTTTTCGTGCTTTTGATTTTCCACGTTCGGGACAACAAATTTTAAATGCTATATATCAAATTGCATGCTCATATAATATTAATAATAAAATAATATCAATTACTTTTGATAATGCATATAATAATAATTCTGCTATTGTATTATTAAATGACTCTTTGCATCTCATTTTAAATGGACAATTATTTCATATTAGATGTACATGTCATATATTAAATCTTTATGTTCAATCTGGCATGGACATAATTCAAAATTTTATTTTAAAAATAAAAAATACAGTTTCTTTTATTCATGCTTCAAGAGCAAGATTTCAAGAATTTAAATAATTATGTGTAGATCATGGTAAATATTTTAAAAATTTAAACTTGATGTAATTACTCGTTGGAATAGTACCTATACCATGATACATGATGCATATCCATATAAAAACTTATTAAGTGCATATATTAATGATTATGGATTAGGATTTACATTGACTGAAACTGATTGGGGTAAAGGTAAAATTTTAGAAGATTTTTTTGTTACTTTTTATAATGCTAAAAATATTTTTTTTGGTATTTATTATCCAACTTCTTGTTCATTTTTACAAAAAGCATATGTAATTAGTGAAAAATTTAAAGAACATAGATATGTTGATGTTTTAATGCCTATTATACGTCAAATAAAAATTAGAATGAATATTGAAATAGGATATGTACTTTGCATAACTTAGCTGTTATTTTGATCCTAGAGTTGAATTAAGTGGCACAAAAATTTTAATTAATGAATATTATGAAAATATGAATCAAGATCCTGAACTTGCTAAAGATGAGGTAACACGACTTCTTAATAATATTTATGCTTTATATGATGATAAAATTCGTGGATCTAGAATACCTGCTTAAACCTCTGCTTCTTCTTCTTCTATATCTCGTTTGTCATCTATTTTTTCATTCATTGCACAAAAAAGATACACATGCTTCATCTTCTTCATCTCCATCTACTTCATCTTTAAGTAATGAATTAGAATTTTATTTACGAAATTATCTTTATGCTGCATATGATGAAGATCAAATAGAAAATCTAGATATATTAGCTTGGTAAAAGAGTGTTAGAAATCAATATCATGCTATGACTACCATTGCACGTGATATTTTAGCTATGCCAATGTCCATAGTAGTATCGGAATCCGCTTTCAGTGCAGGTCAACGTGTTCTGGATGAAAAGAGAAGTAGGATGACTGGTGAGACGGTTGAAATGCTTCTTTGCTTCAAAGATTGGTTGGATGCTTAGGCGAGGCTTCAAGATAAATGTGGACATGACTTAACCAGCGAAGATGATGATGACACAAATATTACTGATGAGTGAGTCATCTCTATTTTTATAATTATATATTTTTATTTTTTAATTATTAAAGTGAGTCATCTCTATTTTTTTTCTTTCTTATTATATTCTGAAGGTCAGTCCTAGCCTCTCTTCCTTCATGTATTATTTTGATTTTAAATTAATAAATTGGTAGGGATCTATGTCAAACCCTCCACCATTAAGGTGGCTTCATATTAATAAATTTCTTTATTTTCAATATTTTTTGAATTTGTTAAAAAATAGTTTTTACTTAAATTTTTTATCAGGCCCTTATGGGCCGTGCCGGCCCAGGCCCTTATGGGTCGGCATGGCCTAGACCCATGTGGGCAGTGCCGGGCTGGCACGGCTAGGCTGTGCCAGCCCAGGCCCATCACGGGCAGTGCTGGGTTTGATCTAGGGGTGTAACTGAGTCGAGACAACTCACGAGTAGCTCGAAATCGACTCGAAAAATACTCGAAATCGACTCGTTGCTTATCGAGTCGAGCTCGAGTATTAAAATACTCAGCTCAAAAAGCTCGCGAGCTTGATCGAGCTTATGCAATT
Organism: Calamus simplicifolius; assembly: GCA_900491605.1. Classification (NCBI taxonomy): domain Eukaryota; kingdom Viridiplantae; phylum Streptophyta; class Magnoliopsida; order Arecales; family Arecaceae; genus Calamus; species Calamus simplicifolius. The sequence goes on from UESW01004867.1 coordinate 197,410, forward strand.
TTATTATTTTACCCTTATTCTTTAAATTTTAATTTAAAAAATATTTTATTTTAATTAAAAATTATTTTTTAACTTTTTATACAGAAATTCGAGTCGAATCGAGCTCGAGCTCGAGTACATCGAGTATTTTATCGAGCTCGAGCTCAAGCTCTAAATAAAAAACTCGATCGAGCTCGAGTCGAGTTTCGAGCTTCAAAATTTATAGTCGAGTCAAGCTCAAGCTTGGCACTGTATTGACTCGACTCGGCTCGATTACACCCCTAGTTTGATCATGGGTCGAAATTTTTAAGCCCGGTACGGTATGGTTTAATAGATCGTGCTTGGTATGGTATGATTTAATGAGCCATGCTTAACACGGCCTAGTTCGTATCGAACCGTGCCGGCCCATGGGTGGCATGGCCCGGCCCATCTCTATGCGTAGCTGACGCCTGGCAGTCCCAACACCTATAAAGTCCAACTAGGCCTGAGTCTCAAACTTTTGAGCGTTAATGAATGCTAGTGCTTAACATTTTTTAAAACTTTTTAGATAACATTTTTTTAAGCGGAAGATAAGGATACAAGTGGGCATGGATCTTGGTTGGCTTATTCCTTATAGAAAGATTGCTTTAGGCTTTTCGGTCTTTCCCATGAGAAAGCCGCATGAGAATTATACTCAGCATTGTGATCAGAAGCCTTATTTATCCCTATGAAGGCTGCCTTTTTTTTTTTTTTTTTTGTGATACAGACGAGTAATTACATCACTTTAGGATGGGTTGTACTCGATATATCAAAGTACAATAACTGAGAAAGGATTGAAGGACAAGGGTCATCCTGTTTTCAGCTCCAGCTGCCCGAATGAGAGGCCACCATGGCAGCAATCCAATCAACCACTGCATTAGCTTCGCGGTAGACATAACGAATCTGAATATTTGGAGCTTCCAAAACCATAGAGCGGATGTCGCACAGTAAGGGGATAGTCGGCATGAGGGAGCTGGGCTTCCACCGGATCCAGCGAATGACAGTGATAGAATCGCCTTCAATAATAAGACTACGGGCATCCATGATCCGAACAGCATAGAAAATGCCTGCCCATGCCGCATACAGTTCGGCCAGAGGCACCATGACATCAAGCAAACTAAACCCTTCTGCCGCCAGCATCATGCCATCCGCATCACGAACAACAAAAGCCGATCCGACACATATATCATGAACACTTCCATCAAAGTTTATTTTAACAAATCCTAGAGGGAAAGCTCCCATGAAATATAAACCATACGCCGGTTCGCTGCCGCAGCAGCAGGGGAGTCCCAGTGGCCAGGGTTCGTAGAATCAAGAAACCCGTGATGTGAAGGCTGCTTTGGTCTTGCTTGTCCCTAGTTCATTTCCCATGTAATCTTCCTGTTAATGATCTGGTTGAGGTAAATATCATTCTTCAGTCATTTAATAGGTAAACTAAAAATATGTTTGGTGACCATTTTGAAATCACCTTTGTAAGAGATTATTATGTTTGGTATGGTATATCACATCAATCAAGAATAACTTGTGATCTAACATCGTCATATTAGTATGTGATAGAAACTTAAGATTACTAACCATAAAAAATCAAAATCATCCTTATTATATTCATATTATGTTAATATATAATATATAATATATATATATATAATATATTAAATTATAAATATTATAATATAAAACTTAAAGCCTATAATGATTTATATAATAGACAAGATACGAAAGAAGAGAAAAAGACTACATATAAATTAGCAAAACTAAGAGAGAAAAAAAAAAGATCTTAACTATATTAAATGTATTAAGGATGAAGACGAAAGAATTTAGTAAAAGAAGAAGAGATAAAAGAATGATGAAAAAGTTATTTTAAAAAATTATTAAATAAAAATAATTTAGTAAATTTAAGGATAAAAGGATGTAATAACCTAGGAGTAATAAATGAAAATAAATTTGTTCATAGATTTAGCATGCTTGAGGTTAAAAAGGCTTTGAGTAAAATAAAAAATACAAAGGCATTAGGGCCAGATGCAATCTCTATTGAGGTTTGGAAAGGTTTAGGAGAAATTGGAGTCATGTGATTGATAAATTTATTTAACATGATTATAGAAACTAAAAGAATATCGGATGATTGAAGAAAAATCATATTAATGCCTATATACAAAAAAAGAAGATATTCAAAACTGTACAAATTATCAAGGGATTAAACTAATGAGTCATACAATGAAATTATGAGAGGGAGCAATAGAAAATCGAATAAAAGCTGAGATTTTGGTGTTAAATAATTAATTTAAATTTATGCCTAAAAGATCAACTATGAAAGCTATTTATTTATTAAGAAGATTAATGAAAAGGTACAGAAAAAGGAAAAAAAAACCTTCATATAGTCTTTATTGATTTAGAGAAAGTATATGATAAAGTATCTAAAAATAATAATATGGTAGATTTTAGAGAAAAAAATTACCAAAAGGTACATAGAATAGATAAAAGATATATGCATGATAAAGTAATAACTATTATTAAAATAATAATAGAAGAAACTAGTGAGTTTTTAATTACTGTTGGTATACATCAAGAATCTGTCTTAAGTCTAAATCTTTTTATATTAATTATGGATAAATTAACCAAACATATTCAAAATAATATTTTATGATGTATGCTATTTGCAGATGATATAGTGTTGATTGATGAAACTAAATTTGGAGTAAATGTTAAGCTAGAGATTTAGAGAGAGGCTTTAGAATCTAAAGGTTTTAAGATTAGTAGAACTAAAACTGAATACACGAAATATAATTTTAGTTAAAGTAGAAATACAAATGAAGAAATAGTGAAGATTGCAAGTCAAGAGATACCAAGGAGTGAAAAATTTAGGTATTTGGGATTAATTATCCAACAAAAAGGTAAAATAGGTGAAGATGTAAATCATAGAGTTAAAACAAGATGGATTAAGTGGAATACTTCGGAAGTATTGTATGATCGACACATCCCATTAAAATTGAAAGAAAAATTTTATAAAATCGTTAATAGGCTAGCTATGTTATATGTAACAGAGTGTTGGATAATACTGAAATAATATGCGAATAAATTAAGTATAACAGAAATGCACATGTTAAGATGGATATGTAGTAAAACTTTAAAGATAGAATTAAAAATAAACATATAAGATAAATGATAGGAGTAGTACTAATTAAAGATAAAATAAGAGAAATTAATTATGGTGGTTTGGACATATACAACGAAGACCTTTAGATGCTCCAATTAAAAAGAGTAATCTTTTAACAATTCATTGTAAGGACAGAGGTAGAGGTAGACCTATACTAATATTGATAGAAATAATTAAAAAAGATATAACTATTTATAATTTGAATGTCAACTTAGTCTTGAATAAAGCAGAGCGAAGAAAACAAATTCATGTAGCCGACCCCATGTAATTGGGAAAAGACTTAGATGAGTTGAATTGAGTTGAGTTGTATATTATAATATAAAACTAACAGTATATTATATTATAATACTATACATAATAATATAGTACCTTATGTTACATTGTATTATATTATATTATAATTAATAAATTATAATATAATATAGTATGTTATAACATGATATAATAATGATATCATATATTAAATAAAAGATTACTAATATAATATAATTTAATACTATATTTATTATATTGTATTATAATAATATAATATAATATAGATAATAAAATATAATGTATCGATTATATTGTAGTATAATAATAATAATATAATATATTAATTTTATATATCATAATATATTTATTGTAAGATCACTACAAGAGGGTGATATTTGATCATCATCCTTTTGGATGGTGATAGGATCACCGCTAAGGAAGTGATTCATGAGACGGGATGATCTTGGATCATCAGGATCATCTCTCAATACAACCAAACGGGATAATCCTATCATCATCCTTCTCCCTCAATATTTTTTTTTTTGAGCTACCTAAGCCCCATATGATGCTTGGCGGGAAAGATAGCAGGGAGAGAAAGAACCATATAACCTGCACCTAAGTTCGGTAGCAAACTAAAGCCATAAAATTTAATGTTTAATTTCTCAAGGGAACTGATAACAAGTAAATTCTAAAGGTATTTATTGCCAAGAAAGACCACCGAAGCTAGATAGATGACTGCGGATCACATGGAAATCATGCTACCGGCAAGCTTCGTCTAAAGGTGTAAGATTTGGTCTTCTATAATTGATGATCAGATGGTTGTGGTTCACTTCACTTGATGTCAGATTGTTATGGACCCATCAAGATACAATACGGCGGATGGAATGCTCCAGAGAAAGAAATATTCTTTGAAGCAATCCATAAGGAATCTTGTCCCCTGCTTTTCCAAAGAATGGCTCGCCACACTATAAAGGAGAATCCAAGCGGCAGCTCTCTTGCCAAAGCTCGGCCATGTCGCGCAGAAGGGCGCTTGAAGTCAGACCAGGCGATCAAAACTCACAGAAATGGCGTGTATCGCTAAGCGAAGACGCATTTGATTCCTTCACCGCTCGTGGTGGGGACGCTGCTAGAAATGTCTTTGGAGAGGGCTCGCTCTTTAGCCCACTGTTGTTTGGGAAGTTCTTCGACCCTGCCGATGCCTTCCCACTCTGGGAGTTCGATTCAGAAGTACTGCTCTCGGGTCTCAGGAGTGTCTCCAAAACTACTGTTGATTGGGATGAAACAGGCGCAGAGTATGTCTTGAGAGCTGAATTACCAGGTAACCTTCGAAATTCACCTTACAAATATGAAGAAATAATTAGTACTTCTCGTAAATTGTAGGTTCTTTAAGAAGAATTTCTCAATACAGTGAACAACAAATTGGAAAATACTTTCCCTTCTTTACATAAAAGGCGCCTCCACTCCGTATTTGTTGCCCAAAAAACTTGTACCCACTTGTAGATGCTTTTGATCCGTCCTGTGGTGGTTGCTTTTCAGTTCATTTTCTGCTCATCAAAACTTTCATATTGAAATTATGCTTATTTAGAACAACACCATAAGAATAGATTCCAACACAAATTCTATCAGGTTTATTACTCCTTTATTTGATGCTTCTTAGGTTTTGGTGCTTCCGTTCATTTTCTAGGATTTCCCTGCTCTCACCCAGGCTCCAAAATCCATTCCCATCTACTGCCGCTTAATTGCAAATTAACCTAGGGATTTGATCCCTCATATCTATTAATTAATGAGGGCAGGAAAGATACGAACTTTCATTCGCCCTTTCTAAAGGAAAATTTTCGCCCATCCTTCTTCTTTCTTAATTTTAATGAAGTTTGCTCATGGAAAAGTTTCCTCTTTCATGGCTACTTAAAAGAAACCTCTCACTCATCCTACTTTGAGATGGCAAATTGTTAGTTAATTCATGAAATGAAATGCATAAAACGCAAGATAAGGCTAAAAAAAAAAAAAAAAAAGTTGCCCCTCAATATAGAAGGGAAAAAAATATATATATACTTTAAATAAATTTTGAAAAAAATTAAATTAAAGAATATGTTATAGTATATAGGATCAAGGAAGGAAGAGTGGATGACCTTTAAAAAAATTTTAACGCATATTTTTTTTTAAAAAAAATATTTGTTTCCAGTGGGTGCAAGGAAATGTGATGTGGAGATATGTGGCGATAAGGCGAAGGTGATGGAGATCAGCGGGCAGTGGAGGGGCCGGGAATCAGATTCGAGGGAATGGAGGGCCGGCCGCTGGTGGGAGAACGGATTTGTCAGGCGCCTCGAATTGCCAGAAAATGCAAATTGGAGAAAAACGGAGGCATTCGTCGACGGTGATAACTTTCTTGAAATAAAAATTCCAAAGAACATCTCAGACGGCAACGTTCACCAGAAGAATGCTGTGGAACCCAGGGAATGAGAATATGTATGAATGCCGACAATTATTGACATTTATAGCGTATTTTTATTGTGAAAATATGGGACCAGTGGATTATTAATAAAGACTGGGAAAAACTAAAAGAGAGAGAGAGAGAGAGTAACTAACATATGGACTATTTAAATGGTGCAATTTTCCCATTGTTATGCAAATTATGGTGCTTAGAAAGGGAACTCACAAGCTTTCCAAGCAAATCTGTTTGGTCTCACGTGACAAAGCACATTTGTTTTTTTTTTTTTTTTATTTGGTACAGACGAGCAGTCACTAGTCTAGTGTAAGACAACCCAATACATCTGAATACAAAATTTGTAACAAATCAGAGGACATGGGTCATCCCTTCTCCCGCCCAGTCCATCACCGAATTGGCTTCACAAAAAAGTACATTTGTTAACTTGTAAACACACATAAAATTCAGGCACGAATGAATTAAATTGGATTTAATGCAATGCAGGTTGATCATAAAAATTATCAATGGAATCAAATTTATTTATTAAATAGGTCAGATCAAGCTCTCAGTCTAACCTATTTAATAAACAAATAATTCGATCCGGCTTACTTAATTCTTAATCAATAATAAAAGATCAAATGTCAATCAATTTCACATGTTTTATAATTTATTCAATCTATTAATTAATAATATAAATGAATTAGATAAATGAATTAATCTAAACTGATCCGATCCATTCCAAGTGGCCGTTTAAACAGGTTAAGAATATGAAATCTAAACCCAACCTATAACTGATGAGTCAATATGTGTCAACTTGTGTCAACCTGTTTACGATCCAAATCTATCTACTCCTAATCTAAACTTGTTTATCATGGGTTAGATATGAGTGAATAAATGAATGGGGTCTAATATTACCATCATTAATTTAAGATAAAATTAGAGCACTATCACATATCAAACATCTACTCAGATTAAATTTTCTCGCAAAACATCATGAATTCAATATTTAAATAAAAGTAAATTATAATAAAATCAAGCACAAAGGAAACAGGGTTTAAAAAAATATAAGCGAGGATTTAAGGATTTGACTTTAATAAAACCTGCTTAAAAAAGATTTCATAGATCATGCACGATATGAAATCATTAATTCACAAATAAGTTTATAAAGTATAATAATCTAGAACTTCACTTAAAAATACTAGTCAAAAAATATTATTTAAATTTCTTGCTTTTATATAAATACTTAAAATCTATCTACTATATAACTAATTTAGGACTAAATATATACCAATGCAAGTTATACCTTGATACTAATTGTCTAAATCTAATTTAATTAAATTCATAACACCATGAACCCATCTACAATGTCCTTTAGTTCATATGAGTCTATGCTCCAATATCATTTGGAATAATTTATGATATCATCTAAAAAGACTAATCAATGAAGTATTATTTGTATTTATTAATTTTATATAAATATCTAAGTTTTACCTAATATATGATCGGTGTAAAGCTAAACACATGCCGTCATGGACTTTCATGTAAAATATATATCATCAATTTATTATGTCATATGCATGCTGAGAAAAAGATTACAATCACACCAAAGCAAACATAATTTGAATAAACTCCATAGAGAATCCTGAAAGCATACATTTAATTTTCTATTAACAAACCTGTAGAAGGCGTTATAGGCATTGTATTCTCAAAAGAACAAGGGCATTATAAGCTCCACTTGACACTGCAGAACCAAGTTCTACCTCAGTAATGTTAAAATTAACTGTGACGTAAAATATAATTTTTTCTTAAATATCCGCTGATTTGATCGATCTCATTGATATGTACCACTTGCTAGGACTCAAACCTACTTCACCGATGATCCTAAAATAAATGTCTTACTTCGTGGAATGGTTTCTTCACATCTACACTACATGCAGAAAAGATTGCAAGGTTGCCTCCTGATGATCTCAATGCGACTGCAAAGGAATAAGAAATTTTAGGCCCCTGAGCATAGACCCTACATTAAAATCCTGCCTACTGGCTCAAGCATCATGGCTTCAGCTTAGAATATCAGGCCATCATTAATAAAAAGTTTTCCTTATTAAGTGACCTAGATTTCTTACTTTATTACTTTCTTTCTTCCTTTCTATTCGAGAAAAGTTTTTAATCATGAGGGATTCGGAATTTTCAAGCATCTCGCTCACCGTATTTGCCTCACGATTGGGTTACCAGGGTCTTTGTGTTGAAAAATTAGTTTTTGGTCTTTGCAAAAAAATATTTTAGAAATTGTTAAAGAATTAATTTAAAAATATAATTATAAATATAATAAAATATAAAAAGAATCTATGAATCTAAGCCAGGATCAAGGCGTGTTAGACACTACCCTAAGGATCAGATTTTCGCCCCTTCGTGCAGGTTATTAGCAATCTGTCCCCAAGGTACAACGATCCGGCTCGACCCGATCCTCCTACTACGAGCACAAGTTATTGGCGATCTGTCCCTAAGGTACAACGATCTGGCTCGACCCGATCCTCCTACTACGAGCACGATCGCGTGGAGGTGCAACCCAATGATTACCTTCAGATGCCCATGAAAAAATTAATAAAAATAAAAATAAAATGACTCAAAATAATTCTACTATTGATTCTCCCTGAGCCTATTTATAGGCTCGGTCAATCTGAATCCTGAGCCTATGTGATGCCCCTCCCAATAGTCCCACATTGGAAAATTTGGAATTGGTTGAGTGGTTTATAACCGGTTAAGCAAGAAGGACAAGGCACCAATTGGATCCCTTTTTGGGCTGTGGTGGCCCAAGTTGGTGTGAACCTTGTCCGTCTTGCTTTCTTGTAACGAAACGGGCCCGTGGGCCCGGGTCGTTACAATATGGTATCAGAGCCATGCCTGGGTCATTACAATATGGTATCAGAGCCTCGCACCAGTCGGAAGTGCAGGAGCTAAGTGCCACATAGGACAAAATGCTACATCCATGGGGGATGAGAGCCACCTCTTGAACCTGTGGGGGCCACCTCTAGAATCCTGCCTGCCTGGTGGTTGTGATCAATTGCCCCTGGCGACGAGGACGTCGCCTCTGTAAGGAGGGTAGATTGTGATGCCCCTCCCAATAGTCCCACATTGGGAAATTTGGAATTGGTTGAGTGGTTTATAACTGGTTAAGCAAGAAGGACAAGGTACCAATTGGATCCCTTTTTGGGCTGTGGTGGCCCAAGTTGGTGTGAACCTTGTCTGTCTTGCTTTCTTGTAACGAAACGAGCCCGTGGGCCCGGGTCGTTACAGCCTATTTATAGTCTCTGCTCATAAAAGCTCCACTGGCCCAGCCTTAAAGGCCTGATAACGTTAGCCCCAAATAACGTCAGAAACGGCTTACAAAATTAATTATTTGGGTCGTTTCTGGACGTTGATGAACGTTGGCCCCCCCTTTTTAAAAAAAAACTTTTTCCAATAATCCCCCACAAAGTTTTAAATAAAATAAAATAAAATAAATATAATAAAAATCTTAGGGCATCTTATACTGCGCAATAGGTAAGGTATCCTGTGGACTTGAACCTCACTTAGTGTTGATTGTATACACCTGAAGGAACCATAGTGGATTAGATCTTGAACTAGGTCCTTTGACTCAAACTTGTACTAATCACACACAGTATGGATCAATTGGGTTTAAGTAGTCAGCGCATATTAAAGGCCTTGCACTTAATACCTTGATTTTTTATGAGAATTCTTTAAGTTTGCCCAAACCTTTAGTCACGGCCTAATATGAATATAGATGAATCCTCCAAGGGTATTTGTGACAATACCCTGCAGATAACCTACTTCGGATCCATTAAGAGTACGACTCAACCTTACACAAATTTACTTTGTCACTTTATAAAGAGCACTCATCATAGGGATGGGATGAAAAATTTTTCAAAAATTTATGCTTTAATATGATCACTCAATCAGCTTCGTTTCTACCACATTGAACCTCATTCATGGGATCTCCAATCATAGAGGTTGGGTATCCACTGCTGATGACCAAATAATGGGCTTAAGCCTTATCCCCCTCGATGAATCTAGGACTCCACTCCTAGATAACTCCTTGCCAAATTCTTCTTAAATCCAAGGAGATAATATTATTTTTGGACTAGACCTCAAATAAGAGAATCAGGCAAAGATATATTAGAATTGAATATCCAAATACAAGGTAAACAATAAGTTGGATATTCCAACAGTCATGAGATTATTTAGTAAATTATAAAACTTTTATTAAATCGCATAGCAATAGATTTCAAGAGACTCAAAATAGAGCATTTATATGACATACCTTGTCACAGAAGTTCATCCGTTATTTACCATTTGGTAACATAAAAGATTCACAATAGTAGGTAAGCAATAAGTATTTGCCCAATGCTATCACTTTTGTCTAGCAACGAACAACACAACAATGAGATATTAAATATTGATCACTATACCAGAAAACACTTATTTGGAATAGAAAAACTTTTGCATTTATGTAAGAATGCAAATATATATGCTAGTAGCTGCAAGTACAATAATAAAATGATATGAAAATACATCTATATACAAGCACACATATATTATGTGCACAAGTGCAAGCATGTGTGTACACACATGTAATCCATATATATATACATATATATCATTTGGGCCTAGAATATAGCTTAGCTATGGATGTTATATGCACATTACCGTATTGTAGTCCAACTTAGTTTCTTGGTAGGTTTGATGCATCCATAAGAATACCCTACAACATAGAAAGGACAATTGATTGTAGTGTACATATACCTACATAATGTGCTGATCAGCGGTAGTGTAGCATGATAACCATGGTTTAGAGTTCAGCTGAAGCTCAGAAAACTATTACCAAAACGGTAATTAAAATATAGCTACTTATGGAGTTAATATAATACAAATACCATTATTAACAAGAAAGGTTTTTAGAAAGGCACAAACTAAAGATGGAAGGAATTAGTAGTGCATCTATACACTATTGCATGATTAGCTCCCAAGAGTTTGTTTCCTTCCTCATGAAAGTGAACAATTTGTTTCATTTTGGATAGCCTGGCATGCAAACAAAGTCTGAAGTATCTCAGATATAAAACATCAAAAACTTCCCGGAGTTCTGGATGTGATACATTGAATGGACAACATACCAATACTCTGTGTTCCCCATTATTACTATAAGATGCTTCTAAATTCAGAAGGCCATGAACGTTCATGTTGGAGAAAATATGATATAAGCAAGAAACTAATAACATTCCAAGTAAATTTACTATCACCAGTCTTGGTAATATATTTGTGGAGTGACCCTCCTAGTCAAGCAGCATGTATAATATCAGGACAGAAATGGAATAAACATTAAGTCAAATAAAAAATTAGATAAAATTATTTGGAGTCAAGACGTAGACAAAATTTGCTGTCAATATTATATTAGCAAGCAATATTTTAAGAGATAATTATGGATGATCATAATTTAGCATAGCAACATTTGCACCATTAATGCACAGGCATTTCAGGGTGGCATGAAAACTTTATATGTTGAGCAAACTTATGCAAAAACAGAATAAGAAGATGGAATAAAAATCTAGCAATTTCTAGAAAAGAAGGAAATATGATCCTTAGCTGTTGAAAAATAGTTTTTGATTTTAGCAAAATATCCTTTCCTAGAAATTGCTAGAATATATTATAGAATTTTAAATGCAAAAGTAAAGTAAAAAATAAAAATAAGATATGGATCAAACCAGGATCGAGGCATGTTAGACACTGCCCTAAGGATTAGATTTTTGCCCCTTCGTGCAGGCTGTTGGTGATCTGTCCCAAGGTATAACAATTCGGCTCGACCCGATTCTCTTACTACGAGCATGATTGTGTGGAGTGCAAACCCAATGATTACCTTCAGATGCCTAAGAAAAGATTAATAAAATATAGAAATAAAATGAGATCAAAACTTATAGAGCTACTTCAAATCATTTTACAACCTATTTATAGGCTCGGCCCATAATGGTCTTAAAGGCCTAATAACCGTTAGCTCCAAATCACGTCAGAAACGGCTTACAAAATTGATTGTTTGGACCATTTCTGAATGTTGATGACGTTGGCCTTCCAACGTTCACTCAGCGTCCGCGAGCGAAACGCTTGCGTCTTATGGATGGAGCTTAATTTCATCAAGAGGGAGTTTGAATTCAAATTTTGAATTCGATTTGGCCAACTAAGCTGATTTTGGGTAGGATTTTTTGCAACTTCCAAATTTGATCTTGGGGAGGATTTGTTAGAGATTTTCAAGGCAGCAAATCAGTCCATGGTTGCCAAAAGTATGGAGCTAGTTTTAGAAATTAGTCCATGGTTGCCAAAAGTGTGAAGCCAGTTTTGGGATGAGATTAGATTGGAGGAGAGTCTTCGATCCTTGGTGTGTCTTCTTCAACCGATGAAGTTGAGGAAAAAAAATAAAGAATAGGAGGCTCTGTGAGGACATCCTCTGTGTGCTGTAAATCCTGATTCAACTCTCTGGATCATAAGAGTTTTTGAGAGAGAGTATTTTGAGGGCTTGTACCTGATTCAACTCTTAATTAAGCCTTGCAGATCCTGTACCTCCATGGATGTAGCCCAGTTTGGGTGAACCACGTAAAATCCTCGTCTCTCACTGTTTTCTTTTGGATTTTGGTTCCTATTATTATTCTGTGTTTTTGTTGATTTTATCGCAACTGCATGCTTGGCCGTACTAATAGCGATCTTATTAGAGGAATATTTGTTGTATTCCCTATCAAATTGGTATCAGAGCTTGGTTTTCTTCGTATTATTACGGTCGGACAAATCAATAAAGAGATGATAGAAGACAAGATCAAAATCAAGAAATTCAATGGTCACAATTTCGGATGGTGGAGGATGCAAATTGAGGACTACTTATATCAGAAGGATCTTTACCTTCCATTAGAGGGAAAGAAGCTGGATTCAATGAGCGACTCAGATTGGATGATTCTGGATAGGAAAGTCCTGGCCATGATTAGATTGTCGTTGACACCTCAAGTGGCGTATAATATTGCAAAGGAAAAGACCATCGTGGATATGATGACCGCTTTAACAAAGCTGTATGAAAAACCTTCCACCTCAAACAAGATATTTCTCATGAAAAATCTCTTCAATTTGAAGATGGCTGAGAATAGTTTAGTGACGGAGCATCTGAACGAGTTCAACACGATGATTAATCAATTGAAGTCGGTCTCTGTTGCGTTTGATGATTCATTCAGGGCTCTTCTTTTCTTATGTTCCTTGCCAGAGAGTTGGGACAATCTTGTGATGACAATCAGCAACTCGGTATCAGGTAACCTTACATTCAATGATGCAGTTAGTTGTATATTGAATGAAGAGATGAGAAGAAAGGCTATGGGTGGGACTTCTGCAAGTGCTGCACTCATGGTAGATACCAGAGAAAGATCATAGGAGAGAAAGAAGTCAGAAAAAGGCCGGTCCAAGAGCAGAGGAAAGTCAAAAGGGAGATTTCCCATGAAGTGTTGGAACTGCAGGAAGAAAGATCATATGAGCAAAGATTGTCGGGGTAAGAAGTAGAGCAAGATAGAAGGTCAGGAAGCAAATGTTGTGAGTACTATTGAGCGTAATTTTGAGGATGTGTGCCTGTCAGCCGGTGATGGGGCAAACTCAGATCTGTGGTTTGTAGACTCGGGGGCTTCTTACCATTGCAGCTCAAAGAGACACCTATTTTTTGGATTTTGTCCAAGGAGATTTTGGTCATGTCACAGTTGGCAATGGACAACAGTGCATAATTGTGGGTAAAGGAACAATTGTACTGAAGCCAGTGATAGGCGGAGAATTGAGACTTGCACAAGCTAGATACATCCCAGAGTTAAAGAAAAACCTAATTTCTACCAGCCAGCTTGATGTTGAGGGTTATGTATCCGTTTTTGATAATTCTCAGTGGAAGATTACTAAAGGGTCTATGGTTGTTGTCAAAGGGAAGCAAATAGGCACTCTCTACTTCTTGGCAGACAGTGAGAGTTCAGTTTCAGTGGCATCAGGAGACACGGGTACAGTGACTACATTGTTGCACAGGAGGCTCGGTCATCTTAGTGAGAAGAACTTGAATATTCTACACAGGAGAGAGCTTCTACCTGGGCTAAAGAAGGTGAATCTAGAGTTTTGTGAAGAGTATATTATGGTAAGCTGAAAGCAGTGAGTTTTCAGTTAGCAAGAACTCAAAAGAAGACTGAAAGGCTGGAGTTGGTTCATTCAGATATCTGGGGTCCCGCACCAGTGGCATCATATGCGGGCAATAAGTACTTTATCACGTTTATAGATGATTTCAGCAGGAAAGTCTGGGTGTTTGCTATGAAGGAAAAGTATGAGGTTTTTGCATCTTCAAGAGATGGAGAGTCATGTGTGAAAGCTAGACTGGAGCAAGTCTCAAGTGTCTCAAGACAGATAACGGTGGTGAATACTGCAGCAGAGAGTTTGATGTCTACTGCGCAGAGCATGGAATCAGAAGGATCAAGACCGTCCTAGAGACACCAGAGTAGAATGGTGTGGCAGAAAGAATGAACATGACCATTCTTGAGAGAGAGAGGAGTATGAGGTTTGACTCAGGTCTACCTACATATTTTTGGGCGACAGCACTGGACACCGCAGTGTGTTTGATCAACAGGAGTCCATCAAGTGCATTGGATGGTGGGATTCCAGAGGAGGTTTGGATAGGAAAACAGGCAAAACTTTCTTTTCTTAAAGTATTTGACTGCATTGCTTATTCTCTGATTGAGAAAGAGAAGAGGAGTAAGTTAGACTCCAAGTCTACAAAGTGTGTTTTCATTGGATACGGTGGCGATGAGTATGGCTACAAGCTCTGGGATTTCCAGAACAATAAGATCATTCGAAGCAGGAATGTGGTATTTGATGAAGAGCATACTTACAAAGACAGGAAGGATGCAGTGGAAGAAAAGAAACAGGAGTTTATAGAACTCGATCCTGTCAGAGATGGAGAAATTCCTCGAGTGCAAACTGAAGATGAAAACTCCGAGGATGTGGAGGAGGAAGATGTGTTTGGAACAGATAGCCACATGCATACATCGGTACCTCAGCCGGTGTCCCCATAGTTGAGGAGGACCACGAGGGTTACCAGGTCATCACATAGGTATTCTGCTAATGATTATGTTTTGTACACAGATTCTGGAGAGCCAGAATGTTTTGTTGAAGCCATGCAGGATAAAGCTAAGGTCAAGTGGGAGTTGGCTATGAAAGAGGAGATTGACTCTTTAAAGCAAAACAAGACTTGGGATCTTGTGAAGTTACCCGCTGGCAAGAAAGCTTTGTTCAACAAATGGGTGTACAAGATGAAGAATGAGGTCGATGGTACCAAGAGATACAAGGCAAGGTTAGTTGTCAAGGGTTATGCACAGAAAGAGGGAATTGACTTCCAGAAGATCTTTTTCACAGTAGTCAAGATGACATCCATCAGGGTGATTCTGAGCATGGTAACAGTGGAGGATCTTCATCTAGAGCAGCTAGATGTGAAGACAATATTTCTTCATGGAGATTTAGAGGAGGAGTTGTACATGCACCAGCCAGAAGGTTTCCAGGTCAGGGGAAAGGATGACATGGTCTGCAGATTAAAGAAAAGTTTGTATGGTCTGAAGCAGGCTCCGCGGCAATGGTACCTCAAGTTTGATAGTTTTATGCTAGAGAAAGGTTTCACCAGATGCCAGTCAGATCATTGTGTGTACTTTCAGAGGTACGTTACAAATGAGTTCATTATTTTATCCTTATATGTGGACAATATGCTTGTAGTAGGTTCCAGTATGAGGAAAATAGAAGAGCTCAAGAAATTGATGGCAAAGAAGTTCTCAATGAAGGATTTGGGAGAGGCGAAGCAGATTCTTGGCATGAGAATCAACAGAAATAGGAAGCAATGTAAGCTGTGGCTATCTCAGGAAGACTATGTAGAAAAGGTACTGAAGAGGTTCAATATGGAGAATGCAAAGGCAGTGTCAACACCTTTGGCAGCACACTTCAAGCTCAGCAAGCAGTTGTGTCCAACAACTCAGAAGGTAAGGGATGAGATGATTAGAATTTCATATGCCTCAGCCGTGGGAAGTCTAATGTATGCAATGGTTTGCACAAGACCGGATATTGCACAAGAAGTGGGAGCAGTCAGTAGGTACATGCAGAATCCAGGCAAGGAGCATTGGAATATACTGAAGTGGATCTTGAGATATCTTAGGGGTACGTCAACTTATAGTTTGTGCTATGGAGGTGATAGTCTTCAAGTACATGGATTTGTTGATGCAGATCACTTTGGTGACAGAGACAGTGGGAGGAGTACCACTGGTTATGTTTTTACTGTCGGTGATACAGCAGTGAGCTGGGTATCTCAGTTGCAAAAGATAGTGGTATTGTCAACTACAGAAGCTAAGTATGTGGCGATCACTGAAGCTAGTAAAGAGATGATCTAGTTACATAGGTTGATGGAGGAGCTCAGCAAGGAGCACGAGTGTAATACATTATGGAGCGACAGCCAGAGCACAGTTCACTTGGCAAGGAATCCAACATTTCATGCAAGAACCAAGCACATTCAGCTTAGGTATCATTTCATACGCAGTGCGTTGGATGAGGAACAGTTGAAGCTGGAGAAGATTGATGAAGCTAAGAATCCTGCAGATATGTTCACCAAGGTTGTGAGCAGAGATATGTTGAGTCTCTGTTGCAACTTGGTGAAGCTTTCCAAGAGATAGATCAGGAGAGCGCGGCACAGAGAAAGAAGGTAGATCTAAGATTGATGTCATTAATCTCCAAGTGGGAGATTGTTATGGATGGAGCTTAATTTCATCAAGAGGGAGTTTGAATTCGAATTTTGAATTCGATTTGGCCAACTAAGGAAGTTGATTTTGGGGAGGATTTGTTGCAACTTCCAAATCTGATCTTGGGGAGGATTTGTTGGAGATTTTTAAGGCAGCAAATCAGTCCATGGTTGCCAAAAGTGTGGAGCCAGTTTTGGGATGGGATTAGATTGGAGGAGAGTCTTCGATCCTTGGTGTGTCTTCTTCAACCGGTGAAGTTGAAGAAAAAAAATAAAGAATAGGAGGCTCTGTAAGGACATCCTATGTGTGCTGTAGATCCTGATTCAACTCTTTGGATCATAAGAGTTTCTGAGAGAGCGTGTTTTAAGGGCTTATACCTATTCAACTTTTAGTGAAGCCTTACAGACCTGTGCCGCCGTGGACGTAGCCCAGTTTGGGTGAACCACGTAAAATCCTCGTCTCTCGCTGTTTTCTTTTGGATTTTGGTTCCTATTATTATTCTGTATTTTTTTATTGATTTTATCGTAATTGCGTACTTGATCATACTAATAGCGATCTTATTAAAAAAATATTTTTTATATTCCTAATCATTACGATTGTTATTTTTTTTAAAAAAATTTACGCTTTTTCCAACGTCCCCACCAAAAACCAATCCCCACCGAATCGCGCTACCGTAGTAAGTGATTTTTTCACAAGCTCCATATAGCATGGATACAAGGTGGATAGTTTTTTGTTTATTTATTAAAAAAAATAAAGTAAATGATTTATTATGTTAATATGGTATTGGATGTTTTATAATATTAATTCAGGACGTATCCCGCTTTTTGGTTGCCCAAAGAGTTTTTTATTTTCTTGAAGCAGTTTCTTTATGAAAAGTTCTAAGTAACAGAATATATATATATATATATATATATATATATATATATATATAAAATAAAAATGAATACTGATTTTTTAAAATTTATCTATAAAGAAAAATTAAAAAATTATAATGTATAATAAAAATGATAGGATAACACTAGACTTACGTTTGTTATAATAAAAAATAATTTTATATTTAATTAAAATTTACATACCGTATAAATTTATTATTTAATTTAATATGACATTTTTCGATTAATTTTTTTTTTACTTATACAATATCTTATTAATATGTCAATAAAAATATGATTTAATTTTTTTTAAAAATCCAATTCTTAGCCAAAAAAAAAAAAATATTGCAGTATAACTCGATCTTTTTGTAAAAAAAATTCATAACCTGTGCATCACACTGTAGAACCTGTGAATTTGTCCTGCCGAAAAGGATAGGAAGCCGTGCAGTCATATTTTAATTTTATAGAAAACCGTTGCAACGACCCACTAGAAAGACCGTTTTCGAAAATACTCTTCCAATTATAAAAGTTTTTGTACATCATTTTTGATACAGAAAGTTTTACATAAACTGTACCATTTCTTCTTATTAATCCATATAAATTTTTTATGTACTAACGATGTGCAACAGAATAGCTCTGATACGATGTTACGTTTTGATCGTGACGTTCATTAAAAGTGCTTCATCTTTATTTTAAAAATAATGTACAGACAAAAATGCTCTTTCCCTTCGGCCTATTTTTATCGTTATTTTTTCTTGGATTATATCTGTGCAAGAAAAACTCTTTCCGATTTTAAAACATTCTTCCTCCTCACTCTGGCTTTCGGATGCAAGGAATCAGTCCAAAGTTTGAGCAAGATTCTGAGCCCTCGCTTTGAGAGTCTGATCTCAGGTTTTCCTATTATTTTTATTTTCAATTGAAAGAAAATATTTTAGCTTCGAGACCGGTATACGTAGCTATCGAAGACTTCTTCATAATCTTCTTGAGAAAATGTCATCCACAGCGCAACAAGAAATAAAAAATCCTTGTTCCCACTCCTTTTTAAAGTTCCTTTATTATACACTATTTTTATCGTTAGAGGAAGTTAATGCATTAAGAAACCGTTTAATGCTCAGATAATATTCTTAGATCAAAACAGTTATGACATTCTAGGAGGACGGTGAAACCCACATAGGACTTAATGCACCGGAGACGATGTGCAAAAACTTTTTCCTTCAAATTTGAACCCAGTGCTCATTAGATCACCAATATTACTATTTAGATTTAGTTTGAACGGATCAAACTTAGATAAAATCAACTTCTCTATATAATTTTTAAGACCTAAATTGGTTGGATTCAATAACCATCGATTCAAAAATCACACATCATTTTTTTTTCTTTTTTCAACAAACCAACCAATCTTTTAAGAATCCAAAGCCAAGTCCTGAGATAATTCTTTAATTCAAGTTACGCTAAGTACTGGCATCCGTACACCAAGAAAAACCAATAACATAAGAAAATCCATGAATTCTTATAAAAAATTGGGTTTTATTGCTTCGGACCAAGGAAACCTATCCATCAGAAGAGTACCCGGAACTGAGGGGCATCGGAACCGGTGGCCGGGAGGATCTCCCACCAGCACGGGTCGAGCTCGTTGGAGACCAGGCAGTACCCCGCCAGCGTCATTCCATTGCCGGAGGCCACCGCCGACCCGAACTCGAACACCGTCACGTCCAATGGCCGCCGCACCTCCACCGCCCCGTTCATTGCCGCGGCTTCTCCGGCGGTCGGAGCCGAAGATTCTGGGTTCGAGACGGCGGCCGTAGCGCCGCCCTTCGCAGCGGTGCCTCGCTTCCCTCTCCACCAGGACAACAATCCCATGACACTGTGTGCTAACGGTTGAGAACCGTCTATGGCGTATAAACCTGCAAGCCGGCCAGCCCTTGAAATAAGGCCGTCGCATAGGATCTCTTTCAACACAGACAGCTGGTCCGGAGTTCTGGGCCGTCTGAATCACATGCTGGATCTGGAGAAAGGCAACATGCACAACCAATAATTGAAATGCCTCGGCCGGTTTAATTAAACTGGCTTAAGCTAAACCTGAACTCATTTACTTTGATTTAATCCAAACCAGCTAACTGCTAATTAGTTAAATTTTTCTCATTAATCCAACTTCATTTCAACAGCCATTATCTTCCTTTATTAGCAAGATTCCGGAACCCTCTTCCTAACTAACTACTCTGCAATAACGGCCACCAAATCAAATGGGTTTAAGGATCTTAGATCTTAATCCTCTCTATAGATAGAGCCAAGAAGCCGATTCAGTCTCCTTCTCCTCTTCTCATTCTTTCTATGTTCTCCTCTCTTGCTCTTCTTGCCACTGATGGGTGAAATCCTATCATTGTTTTTAGTTGGATCACCGCAGTTGGAATAAAGGAAATCAAGGTAGGATTCAATCGCGATTAATGATGGGAAACAACAACACAAACGGAGATATATTTCCTCAACTTGCAAGAATCTGTGAGGAGCAATAACAAAAATATGGCAACAATTGAATATCACAAACACACAAAAGATACCAAGATTTTAACATGAAAAACCCCTCAAAGCAAGGGTAAAAACCATGGGTCTTTCAGACCAAAGAAATAGCTCCACTATGATCAAATAAGGGTACAAGAGAGTCTCAAATAAGAATACAAATGACTGCCCATAGTCAACCAAACAATAAAGCTAAGAATCTTACAATAGAGAACCAAGAAGTTTAACAAACCTAAAAAATAGAGCTATTGTCCGATCTGAGTTTCTCGCACCATAGACCTTGTTTCACCGATCCAACCGTTCAGAATGAAGAACCAGATGTTCCGAACCTGCTGTCAAAATTTTAGCCCGATCCATCGGTGAACGAATCTGCAGTAGTGATTTTACGGTGGCTGCTCTGAGTATGTACGGGAAAGGTTTCTTCTTCTCTTCTCTCTCGAATGGCAGCTCTCTTCTCTCTCTTAAAAATGACATAATCTCACCCTAATCAGACTCACCACTTAGACAAGTATAACACAAAGTGGGCTTACACATTTGGGCCTTTTCTCCACATAGGAAGGGAGCCCAAACCCAACATATCTTCCCCTCACAACTATGTGGAGATAACCGCCAAACTGGCGATCTCACAACAAGTGTCAAACTTTCCTCTTGGTAATGCTTTAGTCATCATATCAACACCATTATTATCAGTATGAATTTTAGCCAACTCCAACAGCTTAGCATCCAAAACATCACACCTCACATCAATATGTTTGGACATCGAATGGAAAGTTGGATTTTTACCAAGATGGATAGCACTTTGATTGTCAACAAACAACAGATATTGGTTCTAAACAAAGCCTAGGTCCTGTAAGAATTTTTTCACCCATAGCAATTCCTTGCATGCTTCAGTAATGGCAATGAACTTTGCCTCTGTAGTTGACAATGCTACACACCTCTACAACTTAGACTGCCAAGCTACAGCTCCCCCTGCAAATTTAATCATATAGCCTGAAGTAGACTTTCTGGAATCAATGTCTCCAGCCATATTTGAGTCTGAGTACCCCACCAATGTAGGCTCATCACCTCCAAAACAAAGTTTCATACCAGTTGTACCACGAAGATACCTTGAAATCTATTTCACTGCATTCTAATGATCTCTAACTGGGTTTGACAGAAATCTACTGACAGTACCAACAGCATGTGCTATATCTGGTCTTGTGCACACCATTGCATACATCAAACTATCCACAGTAGAAGCATAAAGAACCCGTTCCATATCTAATTTCTCAACTTCATTTGAAGGACTTTGTTTAGCACTCAGCTTAAAATGAGTAGCAAGAAGAGTGCTTACAGCCTTAGCATTTTCCATCTGGAATATTTGCAGCACCATTTTAATATAGTGTTCCTGTAATAGCCAAAGTTTCTTCTCCATTATATCACGCATGATTCTTACACCAAGAATCTGCTTAGCAGCTCACATGTCCTTCATTGCAAATGACTTGCCCAACTACTTCTTTAACCTATCAATCCTAGAAATATTTTTCCCAACAATAAGCATGTCATCAACATACAATAACAGGATAATGAAGTCATCATCAGAAAACTTTTTAACAAAGACACAATGGTCAGAAGTAGTCTTCTTGTAGCCTTGCTCACATATGACAGGCTCAAACTTCTTGTACCATTGCCTCGGAGCCTGCTTTAAACCGTATAGGCTCTTTCTTAGCCTACACACATAGTCTTCCTTGCCTTCAATTTGAAAGCCATCAGGTTGCTTTATGTAAATCTCTTCCTCCAAATCACCATGAAGGAAAGCAGTTTTCACATCCATTTGCTCTACCTCCAAATCAAGAGTAGCAGCCAAACTTAACATGGTTCTAGTAGAAGACATCTTCACCACATGTGAGAAAATCTTATTAAAATCAACACCCTTCCTCTGTCTGAAGCCTTTTACCACTAATCTGGCTTTATACCTTGGAGATGCATCATTACTATCATGTTTCACCCTATAAATCCACCTATTTTCCAAGGCCCTCTTTCCTTTAGGCAACTTCACCAAATCATAAGTGTGATTGTCATGCAAAGATTACATCTCATCTCGCATTGCATCCAACCACTTTTGTTTTTCTTTACTCTCAATGGCCTCTTCAAAACACTCAGGTTCTCCCCCATCAGTCAAGGTCACATACTCATCAGACGAATACCTTGTAGATGGTTGTCTCTGCCTGTTAGACCTCCTGAGTTGACTTTGAGGTGGTTCAGGAGCATAACTAGGATTATCATCTTGTGACATCTCATGTTCCTCTTCAGCATCATTACTAGGAACATCTAACTCATCTCCAAGCTGTTGATCATCAACATAATCATGTTGCTCATCTTGTTGAACACTACTCTTAGCATTATCCAGATTGTGAACAGGCAACCGAAATGGATCAACATCAATCAGCTTATTACCTTTTTCGGGTGTAGTCTTCTCCATCTTATCAATGTCTTCAATGGTTTGGTCTTCCATGAACTCCACATCACGACTTCTAATAAGCTTTTTCTCAATAGGATCGTAAAACCTGTAACCAAATTCATCTTGACCATAACCTATAAAGATGCACTATCTCGTCTTAGCATCCAACTTAGATCTCTCATCCTTTGGAACATGCACAAATGCCTTGCAACCGAAGACTCGCAAATGATCATATCTGGCATTCTTGCCAAACCAAATTTTGTCTGGCGCCTCACTGTCCAAAGAAACTGTAGGACTAAGATTAATAACATGCACTGCCGTGTACAGTGCCTTACCCCAAAAGTGTTTGGGCAATTTTGCTTCAGAGAGCATACACCTCACTCTCTCAATCAATGTCCTATTCATCCTTTCTGCTAAACAATTCAGCTGAGGAGTTTTAGGAGAAGTCTTTTCATGTGCAATACCTTATTGCTTGCAATAGACATCAAAGGGTCCACAATACTCACCACCATTGTCAGTACGAATATATTTCAGCTTCTTGCCTGACTGCCTCTCAACTAAAGCCTGAAACTGTTTGAACTTCTCCAACACCTGGTCTTTTGTCTTCAATGCATAGACCCATAGTTTCCTGGAACAATCATCAATAAAGGTAACAAAATAAAGTGCACCACTAAAGGATTTTACCTTCAATGGACCACAAACATCAGAATGCACCAATTCAAGCAACTCTGACTTCCTTGAGGGAGGATGCTTTTTAAAGGATACTCTATTTTGTTTACCAGCTATGCAATGAGAACACTTCTCCAACTTTGCACTCTTCAATCCTAGAAGCACATCCTTTTTAGCTAAGCAGTTCAGCCCTTTTTCATTGATATGACTAAGCCTTCGGTGCCACAAAGATGCCTCCATATCCATGACATTCACACCGTCTTTAGCAACCAAAGCTTTTGTCCAATACAGTTTAGAAATTTTCTCCCCTCTAGCCATAGCCAAGTTACCTTTGGTGAGTTTCTACTTTCTAGAACCAAAGTGATTATCATAACTACCATCATCAAGCATCTGCACAGAAATTAAATTAAAGCGAACATCCAGAGCATGTTTGACTACTCGAAGCAGCAGCTGCATTCCCATGTTGGTTTGCAGGCAAATATCACCAACACCAATCACCTTAGACACACCATCATTACCCATCTTTAACACTCCAAAGTCACCAGAAGTGTAAGACATGAAGAACTCCTTCCTTGGTGTAACATGCAGTGTAGCGCCACTATCAATTATCCACATGCTCTCATCTAGTACAAGATTAACTGACTCATGGTCACGAAAAATAATAAGATCATCACCGGTAGCAGTAGTAACACGATCATCATCATCATCACGATCCTTCTCTTTCTGCTTATCCTTCTTGCTTTTGTTCTCCCTTTTCCTCGTAAAACAATTCTTCTGTATGTGCCCTGTTTTGTGATAATAATGGCACTCCACATTCTTATATCTTGACTTGACTTGCTTCTGCTCTTGTTTCTACCACCCTTTGGTTCTTTTCTCTGACTTCTCCCCCTATTTTCAATGATAAGCACCTCGGACTGAGATAAAGTACCATATGCCTTCCTTCTCATCTCCTTATTAAGAGCATCACCCTTGCCATTTGCAAAGTAACAATACCATTAGGGGCTGAGTTTGTAATTGAAACCCAAAATATCTTCCAAGACTTTGGTAGAGTATTCAGTAGCCATAGTCCCAACACTTCATCATCAAAATTGATACCCATTCCTAACAATTGATCTAGGAGCCCTTGAAATTCATTCAAGTGATCTAAAATAGAAGTCCCCTCTTTGTACCTCAAATTCATCAGAGAATTCAACAAATATAATTTATTATTCCCTTATTTAGAGGCATACAATGATTCAATATTCTCCCACAAGGCTCTAGCATGTGTCTCATTAGCAATGTGATTATAAACATTATCTTCTACATATTGCCGAATAAAACCACAAACTTGCTGATGTTCAAATTCCCATTCCTCATCAGACATGGAATTCGGCTTCTTAGTAGCAAACACAGGAAGAAATAGCTCCACTATAATCAAATAAGGGTACAAGAGAGTCTCAAACAAGAATACAAATGAGTGCTCACAGCCAACCAAACAATAAAGCTAAGAAGCTTACAATAGAGAACTAAGAAATTTAACAAACCCAAAAAATAGAGCTACTGTCTGACCTGAGTTTCTCATACTTTAGACCTTGTTTCATCGATCTAACCGTTCAGAATGAAGAACAAGATGTTCCAAACCGGTTGTCAAAATTTTAGTCCGATCCAACGGTGAACGAATCTGTAGTAGCGATTTTATGGTGACTACTCTGAGTATATGCGGGAAGGGCTTCTTCTTCTCTTCTCTCTCGAATGGCGGCTCTCTTCTCTCTCTCAAAAATGACCTAATCTTACCCTAATCAGGCCCACCACTTAGACAAATGTGATACAAAGTGGGCTTACACATTTGGGCCTTTTCTCCACATAGGAAGGGAGCCCAAACCCAACAATTAAATCCTCTATTTGATCTTTAGTCCTCTACTTCTCTATAATCTTGATTAATCCACTTGCTAGGTTGCTTGTTTAGCTCAATCGGAAGGAGGGAAATCTAATCCAAATAACAAGGAATTCATCTAAGTCACCTGTCATCGCCGTTAGCCATCGGGCGGTCTCAAGTAAGGCGGAACTCAGAACGCTTGGTTTTCTTCTTCCAGTTATTAGTTTAGTGGTTGGAATAGCTTAGTTGGAGTCTTGCTTCAATAATCTAGCTCTTAAGATGTATGGTAATAATGAAGAGTAGTCTAAGCTGCATCCATTACCGTCGATCGGCTGTGATGATCAGAGACTGGATGAACTGGGTAATCAGCTATGGTTTCCGGTGGTATGTCCTCTTTCCAGTGCTATCTTCAAAGACAACAAAGTTTTCTTTGCAGATGCTTTAGCTTGAAAGAACTTAAATGAAAGGAATATCCAACGCATCTAGTTTTGGATTGTTGCTTATATATTTATAGATTACAAAACAGAGTACATCTGGTGCTCATGAGATGACAGTTCGTCCCCATGGATTACTTCGTAATAGAAGAAGAAATCAGAGGAGATAGTTACATGATAAATTGCAGCTATATATGACCAAGTATTACATGGTACGTACCGATACATACCGCTAATACCATGTAGCTATATATGACTGAGTCTTACATGGTACATACCGATATATACAGCTAATATGCTATATATGACCAAGTCTTACATGGTAACAACTGATACATACTGCTAATACCAGGTAGCTATATATGATCGAGTCTTACATGGTATATACCGATACATACCGCTAATACTCCCCTGCAAGCTTAAGGAAGATCGACTACGCAGAGCTTGGACCTTAGTTGTGAAAACCTATGTTGAAATAGTCCTTGTGTGAATAGATCTGCGAGCTGAGTCTCGCTCGTTTGGTATTGTAGACGAACAACCCCATCAGCAACCTTCTCTCGGACAAAGTGGATATCGATCTCAATACGCTTGCTTCTATTGTGGATGATTGGATTGGATGCCATATGGATGGCACTTTGATTATCACAAAAGAGTGTTGGAGGAGTCTTAAGAAGAAGTTGTAGATATTGAAAAAGATGAAGGAACCACAGCACCTCGGAGGTCATGGTTGCGAGGGCCCGATACTCTGCCTCTAGCTAGACCTCGAGACGGTTGTTTACTTTTTAGATCCCCATGAGAGAAGATTGGAGCTAAGAAAAATAGCAAAACCAGTCATCAAACGTCGATCATTAGGTGATCCAGCCCAATCCGCATCAGAGAAACCCAAGAGAGAGATATCTTGACAGCGATGAAGTTGAAGGCCGAAGGTTAAGATGTTTTTAACATAGCGAAGTATCCATTTTGCAGCACTATGTGTATAAATGTGGGTGCATGCAGGAATTGACATACCTGATTCACTGCGTATGTGAGATTAGGTCGGGTTAACGTGAGGTACTGAAGGGAGCCTACTAGCTTTCGATAATCCATTGCAGCTGCATCAAATAAGGGTGTCCCCTGTAAAATTGATAATTTCTTTCCAGCACAGGTAGGCATTGGGATAGGCTTAGAACCATCAAGGCCGAAACTTATGAGAAGCTGACCTGCATACCACTTTTGAAAGAGAAAAATGCCATTAGGTGACCTGACTACCTCATACCAAGAAAATAGCTCACGGTCCAAGATCTTTCATAGAAAATGTCTCAGATAATTTGAAGATGAAAGCATGAATATGAGTTTTGTTGGAACATATAATAATTGTCATCAACGTATACTAATAAAATGATTAGATTGGAACCGTTGATATGAAAGAACATAGAGGCATCATAAAAGAAACTTTGGAAGCCAAGAGAAATGAGAAAGGAGCTGAACCGATGGCACTAGACACATGGTGCTTGCTTTAATCCGTATAGAGATTTGTGCAAATGGCAAACAAAATCAAGTTTAGAGGAATCAACGAATCCTTGCAGTTGAGCCATAAAAACTATTTCAGATAACTTCCCATGCAAAAATGCATTTTTTACGTTCAATTACCGTAGTTCCCAGTCTGAACTGACTGCAAATGAAAGCACTAGGCGTATGGTGTCAGGCCGAACAACAGGACTGAAAGTGTCATCATAGTCAATTCCTGGCTGTTGGGTATAACCCTTAGCTACTAAACGAGCTTTGTATCTATCCGCACTTCCATCCGACAGTAGTTTAACCTTATAAACCCATTTGTTTCCCTACCACGTTCATATCAGGCCTCCTTAGAATCAAAGACCAGGTTTTATTTTGCATGATAGCAGAGTATTCCTCATCCATGATAGCCCACCATTCTGGTACTTTACTAGCTTGTAAGAAAGAGGTAGGTTCATATGGTGTGTCCATGGATAGGAGGCCAGGTGGAAGTGGGTATTTGTGGCTAATTAAAACCCATTTCTTTTGAGTCCCATCCTGAGTTCTTGTCACCATATGATGAGTCCGATCAGGTTGGATAACAGTGTCGACCGAAATGGTGGGTCGAGTGGGTAAGACTAGAGGCTCGGGTGGATTAGAGGGCGAAGGAAGAGAGGCTGGCAAGTGGAGCGATGGAGGACTGATGACGTGATGGATAAGGGGAACCGGCTGGGTAGATAAGATCATATCCCGAGTTGTGATCGAAAAGGACTGTCTAGAGAAGAGTGGTTGTGGTGTAAGTTGGATCGGGTTCTTGCTTAGGAGAGAGGAGTAGGGAAAGGAGGACTTATCAAAGGTAATGTGCCAAGATAGGTAAATCGATTAGAACATGGATTAAGGCATTTATAACCCTTGTGATTCAGACTATAGCTAATGAACACACAGGGTGTTGTTTTGAATTGAAGTTTGGTCCTACCAAATGGACTAAGGCAGGATAACAGAGAGAGCCAAATGTTCTAAGGAAGGAATAGTCGGGCTCTTTTTGATAAAGGAGGGCGTATGGTGATGTATTGGCGAGGATGATATACGACAAACGATTAATGAGGTGGATAGCCATGGAGAAAGCATGATTCCAAAATTTGAGAGGTAAGAGAGAGTGAGTCAGTAAAGTAAGACCAGTTTCGACAACATGCCTATGCTTCCTCTCTGCAACTCCATTTTGCTGCGAGATACCTGGGCAGGACATTTGATGAAAAATGCCCTTTTGATGAAGGATTTGTTGCAAAGGATTACTTAGAAACTCGCTACCACCATCCGATTGAAAAATTCGCACTTTAGAATCATAATGATTTTTCACAAAGGAAAGAAAGATTGAAAAAATAGTAGCAATTTAGATTTTATTTTTATAGGATAATACCAAGTAAAGCGGCTAAAGCCATCCATAAGAACTAAATAAAAGCAAAAACCTTCCTGAGAGACCGTTGGTGCCAGTCCCTACACATCACAGTGAATGGTATGGAGAGGGTGTGGAGCGTGCTATTGTTTTGAAGGGAAGGAAAGCTGAGAGCTCTTGCCAAGCTTGCAATTATTGCAAGGGTTATTAACATGCTAAAAGGAGAGAGACAATGATAGCTATTGCATGATGCGGTCAGATGAGTATCCGAGGTAAGCATGCCATAGGGAAGCGAAGATTGGAATATGGCTAACCGAACTAGAGTGCTGAACAGCCTTATCAAGAGGGTATAGTCCTCTTTCAACTGGTCCTTTGTGAAGCAAACGGTCCGTTTTTAGATCCTTTATCAAAAAACCCTATGGAGTGAATATAAAGCAACATGATGAGCTCTAGTAAATTGAGTGACCGAAAGCAAGTTTTTGTAGAATCTTGGAACATGAAGAACATCTGTCATAGTGATAGAACCGAAAGATAATGGAAGAGAGACAATACGAGTCTATGAGATCGCCAAGCCTGACCCATTTCCTACCATAACTCATCAGTTCCAGAGTAGGGCGTTTGTGTTCTGGAGCTCAAATGCATCAGGAGTCATGTGGTTTGTTACATCAGTGTCGGAGTACCATGTCAGATCACTTGGATCGACAACTTGCATAGCCACAAAAGATTGTGTAGCATGGGAAGTTTCATCCGCCAGGAAGGTAAAGCAGTGGTTGGCCTTGTGATTAGGGAAACCACACTTGTAGCATGTGATTTGAGTCGGGAAAAATTGACTCTGAGCAGCCCCGCAACCACCACGATGTGGCGCACCACGTCCACGAGAGGGAGCATTGGAGGGATTAGGAGAATAACCCCGACCATGACCATTGTTAGAGCTGTAGCCTTGGCCTCGAGATTGGGAGGTGTAGAACGCAACCGCAGGTGGAGAAGCAGCCTGGTGCTGGAGATGGATCTCATGATCAAGGGGTCCATAGACCTCATCAAGAGAAGGAGCGTCACTACGAGCATTGATTGCAGCGACAATGGAGTCATATTCGGGACCAACTCCACGAGTAACCCAAAGAATCATATCATCTGGATTAACTAATTTCCTGCACTTGCAAGTGCCAAGGCCAAAGTATTGGCCTACTAAAAAAACTCAGCAATGATTTTTAACCCTTTGGACAAGGATTGAAGCTTGGTCTTCATGTTTTGGACGCGAGCATGGGTATAAAACCCGTATACTTTCTTGAGAGTGATCTAAACATCACGACTCATTTCTTTATCAATGACTTAAGAGAGAACGATGTCAGACAAAGATGAAGTTAGCCAGCCTAAGACTAATTGATCTAGTCTTTCCCATTTGGCAATGGCATTAGGATCAGTAGGTTTAGTCACAGTACCTGTGACAAAGCTAAGAACACCATGGCTTTGAAGGACAAGGGTGACCTGAGTTTTTCAGAGCAAGTAGTTGTTGGTCGAGAGCTTGATGGAGACTAAAGATGGGCATCGGGCCATGCCACTCATGGGCTGGTACGGCCAGGCACAAACCGAGCCATGCCTAGCATGGCCCGGTCTGCTATAGTACCGTGCCGTGCCAAGCATAGCCCATTAAATCGTGCCATGCCGGGTTTAAAAATTTTGGCCCATGGACCAAGCTCGGCACGGCCCATGACGGGCCTGGACTGGCAGGAATGGCATAGCCTACCATGCTAGCTTGGCACGGCCCACATGGGCCTGGGCTGTGCTGGCCCACAAGGGCCTAATAAAAAAATTTAAGTAAAAAATATTTTTAAATAAATTTAAAATTTATTAAAAATAAAAAAAATTATTAATATGAAGCCACATTAATGGTGGAGGGTTTAACATAGACCCCTACTAGTTTATTAATTTAAAATCAAAATAGTATATGAAGGGAGGAGGATTAGGCCTGACCTCTAGAATACAATAAGAAAGGAAAAAATAGAGATGACTCACTTTAACAATTAAAAAATAAAAATATATAGTTATAAAAATAGAGATGACTCATTCATCAGTAGTATTTGTGTCATCATCATCTTCGCTAGTTAAGTCATATCCATCTTTATCTTAAAGCTTCGCCTCAGCATTCAACCAATCTTTGAGGCAGAGAAACATCTCAACCATCTTGCTAGTCATTCTACTTCTTTTTTCGTTCAGAACATGCTGATTTGCACTGAAAGCGGATTCCGATGCTACTGTGGACATCGATACAGCTAAAATATCCTGTGCAATGGTAGATAGAACAGGATATTGATTTCTAACACTCTTCCACCAAGCTAATATATCTAGATTTTCTATTTGATCTTCATCATATGCAGAATGAAGATCATTTCGTAAATAAAATTCTAATTCATTACTTAAAAATGAAGAAGATGAAGCATGTGTGTGTCTTCTTTGTGCAATGAATGAAAAAATAGATGACGAAAGAGATCTAAAAGAAGTAGAGCTTTGTGCAGGTATTCTAGATCCATGAATTTTATCATCATATAAAGCATAAATATCATTAATAAGTCGTGTTACCTCATCTTTAGCAGGTTCAAGATCTTGATTCATGTTTTCATAATATTCATCAATTAAAATTTTTGCGCCACTTAATTTAACTATAGGATAAAAAATAGCAGCTAAGTTGTTGGCCCAGATGGCAACCCAAGAGGGGGGGGTGAATTGGGTTCTTAAAAATTTAAGACTTTTTGAATTGTTTTAAATAGATTTACTCAAGATGTGCAAGTGAGAGAAATTAACTAAGAGGCAATGCACAAACAGAAATATAAAAGAGATAGAGTAAGAGACAAAAGAGCACGGCAAACATAAGGTTTTATAGTGGTTCGCGCAACCAGCACCTACGTCCACTCCCAAGATTCACTTGGGTCCACACTATAATCTCCCAAGATTATAGCCGAGTTATTTTCCAAGCTCACAACTCAAACTTGTTGTTTTCACGGGCGCACAACGAATCCAGCCGGTTTTACTCGGGCTCACCAGCACAAAACCCTACACGTTGTTTTTCACGGGCTCACAACTAACCCAAAACGTAAGCTATCCCAAGCTTACCACGAGGTACAACTACCTCCACTGATTCAATCCACTGATTGAATCAGCAAACAATCAAAACAACAGAGTTTAAGTAAGGAAATGCTCCTCTTGAGCAAATATACAAATAAAGTATAAAAGGATTAGAAAAGCCTGATAAGATTGCAGATGGTTGTGGCTTTGGCTTTCTTCCTTCTCCTTTTTAACTCCTCTTGAAGTATTGAATCCGGCCTCAGCAAGATTCTTGACCGTTTGAAAACTTTGGAGTTGAGATGAAGCTTTTTCTCCTTTTGTTGAATGTTGAAAATCCTTCGATTTGATCTTTGAAAAGCTTTTGGATTTTCTTTTGACTCTTGTGGATTGATGATCTAGAGCAGACGAAACTTTCTCTTTGATTTCACTCCTTTTGAATCACTCTATTTTGAACTAGAAGATTTTTCCACTAAGGCTCTGTTTTTCCCTCTTTTTGGATAAGGCAGTAATCTCTCTTTTTGATTTTTTTATCTTTACTTTGATTTGAAAAGAGCACCTCTATTTATAGATTCTGCAAGAATATATCCGTTAGAGACAAAGAAAAATAGCCGTTAATCAAAAAACTAACCATTGGAGCTGAGTTGGTATCCGTAAAATTTTCGCCCAGATTTGCTGGAGTCGACTCATGCTTTTTCCGAGTCAGCTCGAGCTCGTCTTACCAAAAATAGAAATATTTATAAAGGTTAGGGGTCGACTCACCAAAAGTAAAGTGTCGACTCCTGAAAGTCGGGAGTCGACTCGTGAAAAGCTTGGGGTCGACTCGCGAAGTGCTCAGAAAAATACTCTTCTGGTGTCTGAGCGGAGTCGACTTGCACAGTCAAGGAGTCGGCTCGACAGAATCAGGGGTCGACTCGACAAAATTCGTGGGTCGACTCGACACAGATGTACATTTTTGTACACTGAGCGGAGTCGACTCTGAAACTCAGGAGTCGGCTCCGGAACGTATCAAAAATCAGAAACTTTTCTGATTGACATTAAAATCATTCCAGATTCATTTTAATTCATTGTTTTGACTTGAATTCAATAAAATTGACATTAAGAATTGATTCATGAACTATTCCAAAAACTCATTGATTAAAACATGAATTATAAAATTTCTTTTTGAAAGTTTAAACATTGAGCTTAAAGTTACTTTCAAAATGATTAAAGTCAAACTTTAACATTTTTCATTGATTGTTCAAAATAAATATATTGCTTATTTAAATAAACTCATTATATCTTTTAATGAACTCAATGGCATTTAGTAATCATCAAAATCAAAAGGATTGGGTCATATAGTTTTTCAATAATCTTCCAACAATCTCCCCTTTTTGATGATGACAAAAACATTGAGTTTATTCATTATTGATTAGTGAATTTATTTTGTTTTCATAGTTAGGCTTAGGCTCCCCCTTAATGAGGTAGCTCCCCCTATGAAACTTAAATAAATATCCCATTGTTTATCTCATTGATTCCATTGATTTTCTCAATTGTATTACAATCATAAAACTATAAAACTCTCCCCCTTTTTTGTTATCAACAAAAAGGTAGAGAATCATAAATGTTTATTCAATCAAGATAAGATTTGACAATTTCATTCATTCATTGAAAGAAGGAAATA
Source organism: Calamus simplicifolius (assembly GCA_900491605.1). Lineage (NCBI taxonomy): Eukaryota > Viridiplantae > Streptophyta > Magnoliopsida > Arecales > Arecaceae > Calamus > Calamus simplicifolius. The sequence goes on from UESW01004867.1 coordinate 230,428, forward strand.
CATTGAGTAATCAACATAGAGAATTCATTCCATCAAAAGGTCTAATACATCAAAATGTTCAATACATTGATATCAAAAATTAAACATTATATAGATTTCAATACATAGCAAGGATTGAAAACCTAATACATTAGAAATGAGTTCTAACAATCCTAGTTAAATGATCTACTATGTTCTTCATTCCTTTAGATTGAATTTGTACATATTCTTTTAATCTTTTATCGACAAAGGTGCAAGCAGTCTGAATCTTGTCTTGTAGCTCCGCATTGCACTTTGCATAAGTCTCACCATCTCCGCATATATCCTTAAGTTCTTCAAATATATTTTTGAGATCACCACTTAAGGATACCGAAGAAGAGCTGAGAGTAGACTCTATCTTAGAGATACGATCATCCAATGAATAAAGAGTCTCTCTCAAATTCATGAACTTATTCTCAAATTCAGATTTAAGTTTTTCAGATTGATCATCAAATAGAACTTTGAGTTGCATAAGTTGTTGATCTGAGAAACCGGCAGAAGATGAAGCTTGAACAAAAGATGGAACTGGGGCTGGAGCAGGGGCAGAAGCAGAAGGGCTCGGAGGTGCAGGTGAAGGATGTCTGACAGATGGTCCTGCAGCCTCAACATCTGTAGCTCTTTCTTCTAACTGTCCTTTCCTCTCCCATTTTCCATTCTTTTGATAAAACCCATTCTGTGAATGGTGGCCAAGCTATAAAAATCAGTGTGTCGTAGATTCCTCATAGGCTCATTATCTGAAATCACAACGCCTTGGCTCAGAAAAATCTTTGTAAGGATCATTCCATAGGGCAGACTAGACTTTCTTTTCCTCCACAGTCTGCTATGTACCATAGTATCATACTGGGTAGATTTATAGGTTTTCCTGTCACAATGGCATCCATCACAAAGATATCTCTTTCCGATACATAGTCAAATCTTCGGTCTTAGGAAAGAGTATCCTACTGCAGATATTATGTAATAATCTCAGTTCTAATGTGAGTTGATTGGCAAAAACCTCTTCAAATCCGACTACATCCCGATTTAATAACCTCGCAAGAGCGGGACTACGGTCTTCTGAAGAAAAGGTTACAGTGCCAGATAAAGGTAAATCAAATAGTCTAGAAAGGAGCTCGACAGTAACAGAGAGCCTGTGACCTCTCACAATGCTAACAAGGCCGTGATCTCCTCTAGACAGATTTTTGTAGAATTCCTTTACCAGAGCGGGATAGGTCGGGCAATCTAGGGAACATATTTTCTCCCATCCCATCTCAATCAGTTGTCTCCCAACAAGAAAACCCTCAGCTTCAAATAATTCAAAATCTACCTTTCTACCCGTAGTTATAATCCTATCCGCTAATCTATCTACTTGTGTAGAAGCAGCAGCAGGTGAAGCATTCGGAGTAGAAGAGGAGGAAGAAGAATCAGAGCTGGGTGACGGCTCGCGCACGGGACGCCTCACGGTTTTCCTAATGGCTCGCTTCCTCTTGATGCCGGCCGCACAAACGTTGGAACCACGTGTTTTGGGGGCCATTAGTCGATTGGAAGTGTCAAAAAGGGATTCTAGGAGTTTTGGAAGGTTTGGAGGAGTTTTGAGAGAGTATTTTGAAGGATTAAAAGTTTTGAAATGAACGGCGAGTCGACTCTGCCCTAGATAAATCAACCTGGGACCACTTCGAGTCGTGTTGAGAAATTATTGAAACATAATTGCCCCAACTTATTGATTTTGATGATTTCCAAAAGACATTACTTTACTTTCTAAAAGGCTATGAACATGTTAAGTCAATCAATGAAATATTCTTACTATGAGCAATTTCAAATTGGAAACTATGAACTGTTAATGTGTAATGAGTTTTTTTTCAATTGAATATATGTTTCAGTGAGCTATACTTATGAATTCAAAAATGATTTCTATACCACTCTTTTAAAGATCAATGAATTAATGAAAATGTTTTGAAATTGAGCATTACTGTTAAATCAACATTATTCAAGTCATATTTATATTTCAAAATTGGTTGGGATGATTTTCAAAGCAAATCAGAATGTTTTCTGATTTTTGTATCAGTCCCGAGCCGACTCGAGAGTTTCCGAGTCGACCCCTGAACTTTCTCGAGCCGACTCATGGACTGTGCGAGCCGACTCGACTCAGACGGCAGAAAGACTCATTTTTGAGTGCCTCTCGAGTCGACTCCCAGCTCTTCGCGAGTCGACCCTGAAAGTCAAGAGTCGACTCCCAGCTTTTCGCGAGTCGACCCCTGAAGATTCACTTTTGGTGCGTTTCTGGATTCGCGTGTTCGAGCCGACTCGCACAGTACTCGAGCCGACTCCACGGAATCTGGGCGATAATTTTTGAGTTGACACATCAGCACCAACGGTAATATTTTGAATCAACGGCTATATTTTACTGTGTCTAACGGCTATATCTTTTCAGGATCTATAAATAGAAGAGCCAGATTCAAATAGAAAGCAAGAGAGGATTGAAAAAGAAAAGAGAATAGAAGAGCAAGAGAGAAAAATAGAGAGAGCCTATTGAATATCAGAAAAAAGGGAAAACTGAGAGTATTGTAGAATCATTTGATTCAAGGAGAGATTCAATCTTTGCATTTGAGAGAGATTCGTGTGCATCATTTAATCGACTCTCAAAGCTCAAGAGGAAGGCAAAAAGCAATCCAACGTGCAAAATCTTCAGCCATTCCCAAGTTCAAAAAGAGGCAACACATTCTCCAAAGCTTTTCAACGATTGAGGAATCTTGCTGAGGCATCGATTCAACTTTCAAGGAGAAAAGGGAGAAAGCCATCGCTGCAATCATCCGGAAAACCATCAGGCGTTTCTAACCCTAGTTTTTATTTATTCTTAAATTTGTATATCTGCTCAAGAAGGAGCATTTTTGTTACAAATACTTTGATTTCACTTGGTTACTGGTTCAATCAGTGGATTGAATCAGTGGAGGTAGGTTTACCTCGTTACAAGCCGGAGTGCTTGTGCTGGGTTCGTTGTGATCCCGTGAAAACAACGAGTTAGGTTTGTTGTTAGCCCGCAAAACAACGTGTAGGGTTTTGTGCTGGTAAGCCCGCAAAACCAGCTGGGTTCGTTGTGATCCCGGTGAAAACAACAAGTTAGAGTTGTGATCTTGTAAAACAACTCAGCTGTAATCGGTGTGATTATAGTGGACCCAAGTGATCCTTGGGAGTGGATGTAGGTGTTGGATACACCGAACCACTATAAAACTTTTGTGTTTGCCGTGTTCATTTTCTCTCACTCTATATCTCTTGTTAATTGCTTGGATATTGTTTTAAGTTAATCTCTCTTGCATATATTGATAATACATCTATTGAAGTTAAAAAGGACTTAAATTTTTAAGAACCCAATTCACCCCCCCCCCTCTTGGGTTGCCATCTGGGCCAACAATTGGTATCAGAGCATAGTGCTCATTTAGAGTTTGATCTCACGATCAAGAGCTAAAGGTCATTATGGCAACACAAAGTGGTTCTTGCTTTGCTGAAGGTCATTCTACGAATAGACCTCCTCTTTTTAATGGAACCAACTATTCATATTGGAAAGCTAGAATGAGGATATTCATTCAAGCATCTGATTATGAATTGTGGGGAGTAATTATGAATGGACCTAGTACACCCACACACCTAGTTGATGGCACTATTGTTCCAAAGCCCGAAAGGGATTGGAATGATAATGATAGGAGAATGGCTCAACTTAATGCCAAAGCCATTAATATCTTATATTGTTCCTTAGATTCAAATGAATTCAACCGCATCTCTACTTGTAATTCCGCTAAAGAAATATGGGATAGGTTGGAAATTACACATGAAGGAACAAACCAAGTAAAAGAATCAAAGATAAATATTTTGGTTCATAAATATGAATTGTTCACAATGGAACAAGCTGAAACCATCACATGCATGTTCACTAGATTCACCGATATTGTGAATGGTTTGAAAAGTCTAGGAAAAGTTTATACTAA